>VYZM01013458.1:137373-189945 GCA_013398915.1 Dromas ardeola | reverse complement strand
CGGAGGGGCCGCGGGGTGCGGTGCTGAGGGGAGTCCTGTCAGCCGGTGACCTCGCCAAGCGCACGGCGGGAAGGGAACCGCTTCTGGGGGTTCATTTGGTGTGACCGGGTGAGAAATGGTGCGGGAGGTGCCGGGGTTTGGGAAGTGCAGCAGCCCCGCAACACCGGAGGGAAGAAGCTGTGGAAGGTGCTCAGCCAGGGCCTTGCCCCAGCGGCTGAGACACCCAGCGAACAGTCCTGGGCGGCACCGGAGGGTGTCTGAGGCGAGGAGTCGTGTTTGAGCTTGGGCATCGGTCCTGCGGGCATTTTCAGGCCTGCTGATACAACTCAGCCCACATTTGGAAGGCTGGCATAGAACCATGGAATCATTTAGGTTGGAAGAGACCTTTAAGATCATCGAGTCCAACCGTAATGTGAATAAGACGTAGCAGGCAGTGGACCAAATCTCAGAGCTTATGATTCTTCTAACAGATCTAACGTGCTCTCTTCATCATGAACCATGCACAGGCACTCGTCTGAGGCCCCTGCGCGGGCTGTTTCAGTATCCCTGCGCTCCCGTGAGGATGCCATTCTGTTATGAAGACTTATTGTCACGGTCAGGTTGGAGGGGGCTCTGAGCAACCTGATCTGGTTGAAGATGTCCCCAGCTCATTGCAGGGGGTTGGACTAGATGACCTTTAAATGTCCCTTCCAACCCAAACCATTCTGTGCTCATGGTTCAGTGAGGAGCGTGCTGAAGTGTTTGGGGGTTTCTGCAGTTAGTTTAGAAATAGAAGGCTGTATCAGGTAAACATAAGACATCATAAACAGGCTTACATGTCCTGTGTCAACGGATAATGCTTTTCATTCTGAAAGCAGGGTTTTATGATTGTGATGGTTTTTACCTAAGAATTTTTAGTTTTATTCCTCAGAAGTTGTGCAAACAAAATTAAGACATTAAATTCCAATTTTCATTGTAGCTAGTTTTCTATTTTCTAGTGGGATTTTTTTTTTTCTTATCATGGAGATTTCTGTTTTCTTTGGTTTTATAGGCACTTGCACTTTTTTAATTTTTTTTTTTAATCTGGAAATGCAGGTAATTTTGTAAGTAGACATGAGGTTTTATGGGCCTGTGACTGAACTAACCAGTCTGTGATACAGCATGAAGTGTGTGAAGACAGTGTGAACCAAGGAGAAGATGAGGCAGGAGGGTTTCTTTAAACAGACATGTACCATTGACCTTCCAACAATACACCGGGGGTTATTTGGCACCCAGTTCTCTTTTGAAGATCTTGCTTTTTACCAAATTTCACTGCTTTCTTCTTGGCGTTAATCACTTGCCACTGCCCAGTAAGTAATACAATAGAAATAGATCTTAAGGAATTTGAGTATTTAGTAGTATTATGGACTAGTCTGTGAAACAAGTTGCAGTAATAGATTCTGGGAATAGGCATTGAAGTTGTTATCCTTTCCCCTCCCAAATGTGTCTCCCTGCAGTGCCAATATGGATTATAGGGCATAGTCTGACCAAGCTGCACTGCACCAATAGAAATCTATCATTTATTTGCAACTTGAATTTGCTTCTTTTAAAGCCACTATTTTAGAACTGCAAGATCAAAATTTTAGCCTTGATTACTGTAAACGCATGCTGACCAAACCTACGTTTCATTGATTTCTAAAAGTTTGTTATTCGCTGCATTACAAAAGAACACATTTTCTTTTGTGCAATTGTTGCAGATCATTTGTGGAATAGTGACACGGCCCGTTTGTATCATTGAGTTGAAAGATACAGGAACACCTGGGGACTGAGAGGTTAATATGGTGAGGGAAGTATATTCCAGTGAAAGATGGAAGCAATTTCATGTCATTTAAATGTGGAAAACATAAGAGTTTGCTCTTTCTCTCTCTCTCTCTTTTTTTTTCAAGCCTTTGGTAGCTTTCTCTCTCATTCAACAGTACACGAATTACAGCAAGTTGGCAGGCAATCTTTTGGTAAATTAAAACAGGAAAAAAAGCTGAAAAAAAAAGGGACCCTAAAGCTTAATTTCCACTTAATTGGCTTGTATTCAAAATGTATGCAGTATATTAGTAATTTATAACATTCTGGCTGTTCATATTGTACTATGGGTATGGAATTAGAATGTATTACTTCATAAATTGCAGTTCAGTTCTGTTGTTGTGTAATTTAACCTTGCACCATGTATATTTTGAGTCTTACTAAAAATAAACATGAATTAGGATTCTGTGCCTTTATCGTCTTTTTAAGGTGTCATGGAAAAACTTGGGCTTGGTCCAGAGGTCCTTCTACAGGAGAATCCCAGGCTCATCTACGCTAGACTTACTGGATTTGGCCAGACAGGAAAATACGCCAGGTCTGCAGGTCATGACATCAATTATTTGTCTTTATCAGGTATGCTGTAAAATTTCCTGTCAAATAAAGTTTTCTTCCCCCCCTTAAATCAAGACTCAAGAATTTATTGAAAGGTTATTTGCAGATAGCTCAAATTACCTGAGTTGCGGTCTGATGAAACAGCTGAGCAGATCTGAAGCATCTCTGCCAGTGAAAGGAGGGTTTCTCTTTCTGTGTGCTTCTCCCAGCGCCTTTCTCTTCAGTCAGCTCTGGCGCTTGCTTAAACCCCTCTGTAAGCTCCCTCACAAGTCAAAAACTGACCAGGAGAAATGAGAATGTTTTTCTGCCAACTTATTGAGGTGAAGAGCTTCATTAAGGGATCCAACAAACATAAAAAAGTCAGCACAAGAAAGGAGGAAACATGGGCTGGACAGGCGGTTCCTTTTGGCAGAAGCAGCCAGCTTGTTAGGCTGGATCAGCATGTCTTCTCAGGTTTTGTGCTATTTTACCTGAATAAAGTTTTTCTCATTGAAGAGAGGACTGAAGTTTTTATGCATTTCTTTAGAGCTTCTCTCCTGGAAAATCTGTGTGCTTATAATGCTGAAAGGGCTGCAAATTATTATGCGTGTTTGTGAGAAGCTTTTTTTGAGCGAAGAAAAATTACTCAGCCTAAGCCATTTGACCTCTGGTGCTTTTCTGCTGTAAATCTCTCTCCATTGACACAAACTGAATGGAAAGTAGCCTTAAAATAAAGTGGCAATGCTATGCTTCCTTAAGGTGGTGTAGACAGTATGCTGCTGTTTTTAAGTGTTGTGCTTGTACAAGTATGCAGTAACAAACAATAACAAAATTACCCAACTCTAGTGGGAGCAGTCAGTGTGTCATGGGTGGCCTCAGCTACTGCTCTTCACATTGCTGCTGTCTCTGCTGCTTATCCGAGCCTGTGAGGCAGGAGAGAAAGCGGCCCAAAACTTCTTGGCTTCCTGCTGGATAGAGCATTTCTTTTAGCCCCAGCGAAGGCCAGAATAGAGGCACTGCAAATGTGGTGATCTGGTATCACCTCCTATGGGCAGTCATTGCGTTGAGGAATTAAGTTTCTTCAGAGATGGGTTCAGTCATCTCTTATTATGTAAGATTGCCAGAGGATAGAAAAAAGAAAGAATGCCTCATTTGAAACGCATTTGACTTCATGTCCAGATGATCTCAAAGTACTATGATTTCATTAGCATAGGGAAAGAGTCAGTACATAAACAGTATAGTCCATCCTTACCTTAGATTGTGGTACCTCCTGTTTACAAAAAGAAGTGTTTTTATTCTCTGGAGGTGATCAGTAATATTTTGGTTAGTGCTGTCTTCCTAAAATTAAATCATTTTGCTTGAAATTGCACAGGTCAAGTTTTTCTGCCTATTTAAAGGAAGTAGGATGAGGTGTTTGGGAGGTATCATTCCTCAAAAATGAGATTTCATATCCTAAGTGTTTTCCTGATGAGCTTTGGCTTTCTTTAACTAAAAAATGGCTTAGATTAGAAAGTCCAGATGTAAGTTAATATGTTAATCTGCTGGTACCTGTGACGACCTTTAGACTCTTAAAAATGAGGTTTTAGTCAGCGACGGGGCTTTATGCTTGCACTACAGGCTTTGGAAACTTCTTAATACTGTGCACTCAGTTGGTTGCATTTCAGAAGTGCAGTAGACCATTAACTAACTAAACAGTGCATCAGAATTGTGCAGTTCTCAGGAAATTTTGGCCATGTATGCTGCAAGTCTCAGACCTAAGGCTACAGGCGTAGGAGACATGATCATACTGCAGTTTCTTGCTTGCCCAAAGGCAATCACTATGAGGGAGCTACAAAGAGTAAGGTGACAGTGAAGAGGTTGTTCAGGATGGCAGAGAAACGCCAACAGATTCAAAGCTCCATCTGAAGTAAACTGACTTAGTCGTTGCTTATTCTCTTTCATTTCTGCATAATTTCTGGCATAAACATAGGTTCCCTATGTCTGTGTTGCATGCAATCGGAGGTAATCTTTCGGTGTTATTCACCTGTTCCTCTTTAACACAACCTTTTTTTTTTTGCAAAGGTAGTTGAAGAGGGAGGATAGGACTGAAGTGCAGTTGTTGGTGTGAAATCCTTTGTTATAAATACTAACTCATGGGTTATGTGCACAGAAGACTGTACATCTGCATTTTTACTTTAAAAGATTCAAAGAAGAACAATTTACCAAAGTTGCCTTCAGGCATGTTCATAATGCCTATTGAATTCTTATGGGGGAGGTTCTATGCATGTACAAAGTACTAATATAGAATTACTTCACACAAGTTTTTTTGGATGAAATTTTGTCCCTATATAGCCAAAGCATCAATGGTTTATCTGTGAGACTTTTATTAATCTCTTTAATTAACAACATCTTCACTAATATGATTTCATATATTCTATCCTTTTGTGAATTAAAGAGGAACTAGTTGCTAAGACACAGTCGAGCAGAGACAGAAAGCTGTTGGTAGAAGTTTGCTTTATCCCTTGTTTACTTGCATAGACTGAAAAAAATGAAACTGTCAATGTAGAAATACAGAAATTAATGTTTAGAATTAATTTTATACTTATGTTTGCTTTGTTTGCTCTGCTGTCAGGTGTGCTGTCAAAGCTGGGTAGGAAAGATGAAAATCCTTATGCACCCTTAAATCTTCTGGCTGATTTTGCTGGTGGAGGTGTCATGTGTGCACTGGGCATTGTTACAGCCCTTTATGAACGTACCAAATCTGGCAGAGGGCAGATCATTGATGCCAGTATGGTAAGTTTGGTCTCAAGGAAGGTGCGGTTTCTTAGGTTTGCTTGTTTGGGTTTTTTCCTACTCTAAGTCTGTAAAAGGGGGGAAATCGGAGCGTTTAAAATTGAGAACTTGGGAATGGGAAAGTAAGTAATCTCATAAAATGGCTGTTCCTTCAAGTGCAAGCAGTTTTCACATATCACTGTATCCATAACATCCTTATGACATGGGACACTTAACTGCGACTCTCCCCTGTGCCATTCCCTATCTTTCCTTTTACCAGTCTGCCTTCATCAAAAAAATACTAGCAGCATATCTTTGATGAGTAAGTTTGGCGTATGGAAATAGGATGTATAATAAACAATTCACATCATGCATAACAGCAAAAGTGATGATCCTAATGAAATAAAGAATTGCATTAGCTTTATCCAAGATACGTCTGGTTATGAATTTCTGACAGATCATGTCTTACTAGACACTGTTCCCTTGAATAATTACATTGCCATGGATTATCTCCAAGAAGTCAAACGCTTTGCGTTAATGTGCTGTAAAATAAATTAAAGGCTAAATTAGCTTAATAATGACTACTATGGAATTTTTCACTGCAAGGCCACCCACTTAACACAGAGGAGAATACATATTTACATTTATCCTTGAAACCTGTATTATCTGCAAGTGTTTTTTCTCTCTCTGTCTCTCTCTTTTTCTGTTTTTATTTTTAAACAGCATTGCAATTTAAATTTGACCTCCCTTTGAGGTGGTGTGGTACAGTGAGGGCTGTGATTTGGATGTAAATATAAATTGAAAAAAATTATACTAATTGAAAAACATCCTTTTGTTGAAGAGGTCTTGGAGGTAGGAGAGTAGCAAGAGATGTTCACTGTCTTGGCTTGAGTAAGCTTTTGACAAATTCACATGACATTCTCAGAAGCAGGCCACGGCAATTACGGTGTAGGTGGAAATTCTATGGGATCAGTGCAAAACTGGTCTAATGTTTTTACCCTGACAATAGTTATTAGTAGTTGATTGCCAAAATGAAAAACATATCAGCTGGAGCTCCACAGACGTCTGTTGGTTTTTTTCAGTGTTTTCTTCAATAAGCTGAATGATGGATGAGCAATCGTGTTTAGTAAATTTACAGATGCTATGCATGTGGGAAGAACTAAAGGGATGTTTGACACTTGGATTAGTATTGAAAATGACCTTTTCAAATTGGAGAAGTGACCTGAAAAAGTTGGCTGAAATTCATGGAAACCACTGCTCTGTAGTTCTCTTAGGCAGAAACAATTAGCTGCACAAATGCAGTATGAGAACAATTGGCTAAAGTACAATCCTGGGGGTTTATAGTAGTCACAAGCTGAACATGTGTCAACAATATCGTGTTGTTGTAAAACACACACACACACTGTATTAGGATGTATAAACAGGAAATAGAGTCAGCAAAGTTTCTGAAGTAATTCTAATCTATTCAACATTTATAAGGCCTCAGGAAATCACTGTTTCTGACGCTGGCCGTCATCTTTCCAAAAAAAAATGACCAATTTGAAGAAGTCTGAGAAACACAACAAAAATTATTGTGAGTCCAAAAACATGACCTACAATGGAAAACTGAAAGAGTTTGTATTGAAGAAAAAATAGTGGAGAATTATGACAAGTCTTCAAATATCTAAAAAGATATTTCTTGTAGTTTTGAGTATTACCTTATTTTCACTTTAAGTCATTAAAATAGTTTGTTACGAGAAGAATCAATGTAAGTCCACTAATGTCCTAATAAGGTCGCTGGTTCATTGGGAATTAAATGTGTTGTGGTTTTATGTGGGGGTTTTTAGGCCCTCTAAACTTCTCTCAGTTTTTTCTTGTCTTATAATTGTGGAATTTACAGTTCCCTGCTGATGTTCCTGGTGTCCTGTGAAATGGATGGAATATGGCCCAGTGTCACTGGGTGTACTTTTATCTGGCATTTTGTTAAGTTCCTTTCATTTGAACAGACTTTCAGTGAGACAGTTTATGAAAAACATTCATGCATCATCAACAGCAAAGTTAGACTCGGTTGCTGAGCCTGTTTCTATATCTAATTTTGTTTCATGGAAGTAGATATTTTTAAAATCACACTACCGCAGCATTTCAGCTATCATTTCATTTTAACATTCTGTTTTATCTAATAGGCCCGTTACTTAAGGTGCTGTACAGTTTAGGTAGCCTGAATATGTTAACGACTCTGACATACGGTGGAATTTTCTACAGTAGAAGAGGGAAAATTAATTTCTTTTTTAGGAGCTTTGTGTCCTGAGGATTACTTTTATTAAGTTTTCATCTTGCTTCATTGATTGTTTTACTGACCACTTGTTTGTTTTTTCCTTTTATTGTAATGCCTATGTTTTTGAAGCCATCTAAAAAAATTATTTCTTGTCTTTTAGATTAGTAATTCTAGATTGAAATCCGGATTTTTGTGATAGAATAATTTGTTATTTCTAATTAGTATGCTGAAAGGTGAAAAATGGCTTGGGAGCATTCTTATGATCAGTAATATACACATGAGGAACTCCTTTAGTTAGTGAAAGTAAACCGATTCAAAAAGAGGGTAGGGAGTATTAGGGCAAGGGCTAGATTTTCATCACCTGTTCTCAGTGTCCAGCGTTATTGTTGCTCTGCGTAAAAAGTAGACACTTGGTCCTGCATTCACCCATCTGCCTCAGAAGAATTAAACACCTGGTCTAACCTGATTCATGTTAGTTGCTGTCTCTTCTTATTGACACTATAGGGGTTGTAGGTATCTTACAGTGAGCCTGATAGTTCCCGTGTGCTGAGTAGGATGTGGAGTGGACAACGCAATATGATACGGTAGGCACAATTGTACGTCCGCACTCTTGCACCACACTGGAATAGAGGCATGTGAGTCAGGGCCACACTTCAAGTTCACTCCAAATTCAGACACAGAGCCTTCTGCTGATGGTAGGCATCTGACCAAGCATGACTCACTCTTTGTGAAAAGGCAGCCACAAGAGAGGGATAGTGGTAATGATCACTTGCATAATAGTCTCATGGCAAGAGCATTTAGCTTTCCAACAGAAGACTGGGGTTCCAGGTTTTTCTCAGCCTGGAGGTGTTCAAAAACAAAATGCCACATCCTAGAGGCATTCATCAGTCATGAGGATAAAGATTAGGTTGGTGGGGATTCATTCTCAGTTTTGTTTGACTGTTTCACTCTGCAGAAGGAACAGAAGACTTGCGGAGCAAACAGGTCACCCAGCATGGTGGTGCCTCTGGACTCTTGATGCTTCAGAGACTTGCTGATGCCCTTAGGATGAGGGAGCCATTAAGTGAAACACATAACTCTAACTGTAACCAGGCTTAATTGGAGTCTCCCCATGTTGTCCTTTTCATGTTTTAAAAGAAAGTGACCGCATTAGTGTGTGTGTGTGGTGTTATTAGAGCGTGCTCTTGAAGGCTTGGTGCAGATGTTAGATATATTTTTACTTGCCTCTGAATTGCAGTGGGCCTCAGGCAGAAACTAGCTGTCCAGTTGCCCATCCAGGGATATTTCTAAAGTCCCTATACCAGTCCAAAACAGATGTATTTGGGTTTTTTTTAAGTGTTTCCAGGGCAAGCAGCACTGTACATATGTATTGTAAGTAGTTCTGTCAGCACCAAAATCTAATTTGCAGTTAAAGCTTACTCTGGTATTGTCCCAATCTATTATGCTCCTTACTTCCAATATTTTTTTTTTGTGTATTTTTCTGTTAATATGAGCAGTGTAAGATCAGATCATTAGTAAAGCAAACACTATTTTGATAGCCTTGTAATCATTTTACAAACGTGTACATGAAGGTATACAGTATTTTCTCATATGAAAGTACTTTAACTGACCTGAACGTGTGACAAGTAGGGCAGAAGTATTCCTGTCATTGTGGCAGGTACTAGAGAAAGAGGTCAAGTAATACACATTAAGTGAAGAAGCCTTCATGATTTGTTTTAAATTCTTGCTTTGAAAAGTAGAAACTAATAGATCTTTCACGTGAAAGTTCAGTAGCTTTTTATTTTGCTACAGTCTCTGTGGTTTTCTCTATAGACAATATTAGGTTCATTTTACACACTGAATCAAAATGATATCCAGAATGATACAGCTGAGGTTTTTCTCTGTTCCACTGGAATGTTTCTGGCCATATACTGTTACTGCCTCATCTTCTTTTACATTTTTCTAATGCAGTTGGAAGAAAATGGATTCTGCTAGTGAGCAAAACTGTAGGATAAGATTTTGCTTGGAAGAACTGGTACAAGCTTGATACGTATTGAAAGGCTGAACAAACTGAATTTTCATCTGGTTGTACTCCACAGCCAAAACTTTAAGCGGAAAGTTGGAACAGGATTAATGATGTTTTCTAGTGCTGTGTTCATCAGACACTTGCCTATTTAGACATTACCTTGCTATGCCTATGTACTTGCCAGTGATGAGAGTGGGAGAATAATTTTTGTTTTAATTTAGTGATGGAGATGAACTTCCCAGTTCCCATCATATTAGAGAGCTTCAACCTTTGATTTCCTTCCTGTTTTCTTTTAAAAATAGCAGTCTTATTATAATCAGTAAATTAAAAGAAGTTAATATCGAGATAAAAATTTTATAGTCCTTTATATATAATATACATAAAACATATATAAAAAATTATATATATATATATGACTAGTATAGGCGTCTTGATTTCCAGAGGTTTAAAAGGCTTGATGGCTGTCAGATACTTAGCGTTCTCACAGAGCCAAGAAGCTTGTCAAGCTTGTCCCATGACCTAAAATTACTTACATTCTCTTTGTGAACTCCTAATGATTATAAACTTGCTAGATGAGACTTTGTGCGTTTAAAGTGTGTTATCCATCTGAAGCTGCATTATTACATTTATGCTCCTTCTTACTCTGTAATTCTAGATGATTTCACATATGCATATAAACAGTAATTGAAAATTTTAAGAAATTAAACTGCTTACCAGAGATTTCGTCATTAAAAATCTTAACAATGGACAGAACTGGTAGTAGTTTCTTGCTGGTTTGTTTTATGTAGAATTAAGGTAATGTGCCAACTAATTTACTGAAGCTGTTACTTTTTCCTGTAAATCTTCAAGGTAGAAGGAGTAGCATACCTAAGTTCTTTCCTGTGGAAAACACAAAATTTGGGATTTTGGGACAGACCTCGAGGTGAGAACGTGCTAGATAGCGGTGCACCTTATTATGAAACCTACAAGACCTCCGATGGAAAATTCATGGCTGTTGGTGCCATTGAGCCTCAATTCTATGAGCTGTTAATAAAGGGTAAGTAGCTTGGAGCAGTTATTTCACATCAGCAAAACACAATTGAATGAATTCTTTAATACTTGATTTTGATTCATGACATTGATTATGTTGATTTCTTTGTAAAAGCTAAACGCTTCTTGAAACTAATTGGGAAGTAGTGTAGCAGTTTAGTTAACCTCCTTCTTCTAGCAGGTAATTTCTTTCTTCTTCTTCCCTTCTTCACCTTACCCTTAGAAACTAGACTTAAATTACAGGTTTTCTTCTGGAGTTATGGTAATGGTAGTCTGATGAGGCTGGAGCACTAACCAACTATTTTTGGAAACCACTTTTTTCAAGGGATTTTGACTATACTTTAAAAAGGAGACCTGATTCTTTGATATTGCAAATAAAATTTCAAGCAATTTCAGTTATTTGTGCGATGTTTTTTTCTAAAATTAACTACTTAAATTGTTTCAGAAATGAATGTTCATTGGAAGTAGTTCATGGTATTTCTTGATGGAATGGAATTTTTCTAGAGGCACAGTCAACTTTATAGATTAATCTCCATCTCACAATTTCAGCGTGCTTTAATGTCCATCTATGGATATTTTTTTATATTTGACAGAAGATTTTTTAAATATGACTATAAAATATGATTTACCTGTTTGAGAAATTAGAATGGGTCATGCAAAATAGTTGTGTGAAGTTAAAGCAGAAATTTGCAGGTGCCTCTACCTATTTGTGTGCTTCAAGTGTTTGATCAGATGTGCTCTTAGCTTCTTACTGGTTATTTAATACAAAAATAATTTGTTCTGCTCTGCTCCTTTGGTAGATTGCTATGCTTTCCGTACTGAATTTATGAAAATACAAAAAAATTCACAGAAGAATTTGATGTTTATTCTCTTTCCATTATTCTGAATATGAAGGATATAAAAAATTCTCAGTCTAATTTTAGTTTTGCTTAATGAGTAGAAGGGATACAAACAAACAATACACCTAAAGTGGATGTACCCAGTGTTAGTGAACCACTTTTGTGCGTGCATGACGTACATGTGGTAAATCTTTGCTGAATGAGGGTGGCAGTGGAGTAGCTCCTTACTCTTGCTCGGACTTTCCCCACTGATTATTCTGTGAATTGTAGTATGGATACCTGTACTGGTTTTGGCTGGGATAGAATTCAATAGTAGCTTTTATGGGACTATGTTTTGGATTTGTGCTGACAATAGCGTGGTGTTTTCATTACTGCTGAGCAGTGCTTACACAGCATCAAAGACTTTTCTGCTTCTCTGCCCCACCAGCAAGTAGGTTGGAGGTGCACGAGTTGCTGGGAGGGCACATAGCCAGGACAGCTGATCCCAACTGACCAAAGGGATGTTCCATACCATATGATGTCATGCTCAGCAATAAAGGGTGGGGGGGAGGCCGGCAGGGGGGGCTGCTGCTTGGGGACTGGCTGGGCATTGGTCAGTTGGTGGTGAGCAAGTGTTTTCATTTGCATCACTTGTCTTTCTTGGGTTTTATTTTCCTCTCTGTTTCCCCCTGCCTCCCCATCCCCTTACAGTTTTTATTATTATTTGTTTGTAATTATTAAACTGCTTTTATCTCAACCCATGAGTTGCTTTCTCACTTCTACACTTCCAGTTCTGCCCCCATCACCACTGAGTGGAAGGGGAGTGAGTGAGCAGCTGTGTGGTGCTTAGTTGCCAGCTGGGGTTGAACCATGACAATTCCTCTC
Organism: Dromas ardeola; assembly: GCA_013398915.1. Taxonomy (NCBI): domain Eukaryota; kingdom Metazoa; phylum Chordata; class Aves; order Charadriiformes; family Dromadidae; genus Dromas; species Dromas ardeola. The sequence continues at coordinate 177,857 of VYZM01013458.1, read as the reverse complement.
ACAGGCAGTTGCTGCCAGTTCAGACCCAGTCAGCTACATTGTGCTAACAGGAGCGTAGTCAGTGCCCAGGGCCTGCACTTCCAGGAGTTCTTGAAATTCAGGAGCATAGTGAGATGAAAGTACGGGGTTGGAAGGGGGGTATGCCTTTGGTGAGCAGGATCCCAAAGAGAGATCTGTACCCTTTGGCTGTGTTCTCTTGCAACCTGTGGTGCTCCCAAAGTTCTTGTACATCTGTGGCTGTAAATGGCTGCTTCTCTGTGTAGCTTAAAAAGGGATGTGCAATTGCATAGAATATCCAAATTGGCACATACTGACACACGAAACGTGTGAGGCAGGCTCCTGGAGTGACGCAGGAACATGTACAGCATTATGTGCTGCCCCCAGATCAGATGTCAAGTCTGGAAGGGCCATGTTCTTGGCTGAAGAAGCTGGTACTTCGGTCCCTCATTGTCTGAATTCCGGTGAAGTCCAGTTCTAAGCTACTCAATCTTGAAGAATAAAGTATAGTTGATTATTCCACACTTCGCAGTTCTTTGAAATGTTATTCTCATCCAATCCCTTGAGATTTTTTTGTACAAAAATAAATATGAAAATATCGAAGTAAAATATAAGACCTTGCTCTGGAAGTTAGGGAATTGGAATTCCAATACATTTCTTCAGGGAGAATGCATGTATTAAATACAAAGTAAAAAAGAAAACAATAAAGCTGCTTACTCAATACCCGTATGTTTGGATTAAAGCGATCAGACATTGCCCTGCAGTATTCATGGCTGCGGTATTTTATTCTTCTCTTGAGATTAAGTTGAATAGCACTTCTAAACTACAGGAGTGGGATGGAATCTGTATTTGTTCAAAAAGAAAACAAATTCTGTAATGGACAGTAGTCTTGTTTGTTTGTTACTCTTCTCAGTGAAGCTTTGCTGGACATTCCAGCCTTCCTGTATTGATCATTGCTACAGCGTGAGACTCAGGCTTTTCTCTCTCAACTAGCCAGCCAGCTTAGCTAGAAAGAAGACTGATGGATGAATCCAGTGGTCAGGCAATATAACATGATCACTGTTTGGTCTCTGTCTTATTTAGATAACTCTTTACTGAGGAAAACACATTTTCTGTTTTCCTCTTAGCTGCTTCTCAGAAATTTATAGGTGGAGCACCAACTATGAATTAATCTGCCTATGGGTACTCAAATTGGACAACTTTATTTTCATGTTTGAAAGTATTCCTTATGCTTACAATGCACAGAAATGGCTTGGTTTTAACAGTGGAAGTTTCAAAAGTAGTTATTTCAACAATAAAGAACTGATGTATCTGTTTGTAAGTAGACAACAACTGCAATCACAGTTGTGCCTGTGTTTCATTCTGTTTCTGTCATACTTAAAAAATCCAATGTACAAACAGCAGTCTTCTAAGGAAATTTTTGCATTTTGCCTTTAATTGTATCACAGTCTTTGCATGTTCACCGTCAGTAATTTTTCATTGTTTGTTCTGTAAAAGTGTGTTGTTTAAAGTGTCAGACAGAACTCGAGATTTTTTCACAATATTGCATTTAAAATAAGTGGTCTTTCTTCATTGTATTTTAGGTGCATATTATGAGTTGTTCAGATTTTCAGTGGAAATGTTTATCCCCTTCAGTAGTTATGGTTGCAAGCTTTCTGAAGCAATAGTGTACTAAATTAGAACAGCAGACCCTTCTTGTGGCTTAGGGATTCTTTCCTTTGTGGGATGTCTATTGCAGAAATTCAATTCAGAATTTAAGCCTTTGAATGTTATAGGGAAGAAAAAGCTGCTTGTGAGAATTGTACTGCTCTTTTGCAAACCCAAGGAGCTTTGACTTCGGCTGAGTCGTCTGTTCAAGGCATTAATTCCCTACTTTGAAGTGGTTTTAAAATGGTATGTTCCAGTTACAGTTTCCATAATTTTATTTCATACTTTTTTCCCCATAGTTCTGGTCAGTTCTGCTGGTGAACAATTTGGTGCTGTTCCAGATAAAATATATTCAAAAGCCACTTTATGTCTCTCTGTCCATATTCAGAGAGTAGGTTACTTCTGCCGCTCCCATATAATGAAAACAGGATATGTGTGTTGCAGATGTCAGAGTTGGAGATTTAAAGATTGCAGAATTGAGAAAGGAACGTGATTTCTGAACCATTTGTCACTGCTCACAGAATTCTGATTAGCAGAAGTGAAACTAATTTCCTTTTCGGTTTTGGTTCACTTCAGTGTTTCCCTACAGAATTAGGAACCCAGTGCTGGACCAGGGTGCAGTTAATGACATGGCGAGGAAAGTTCTTAAGGGGTCTGCAGAGGCAAACTAAGTTTAAGAAAATACTGCATCTTATTTTGAGAAGATTGTTGACAGGGAAAATTAAATTTCTGCTTGCCACAAATTAATGATTTTTTAAAAAAAAAAAAAAGGTTATATGAGAAACTGAAGCTATATGAAATAGATATGGTAAATAATTGCTCTATTAGTATTCAGGGTTGTATTCTGGGCTCACTGTAGACTATTTGCTGTTAACAAACATGCTGTAATCCCTTTGCTTATATTAATTTTATTATTACGAAAGTCAGCCAATAAGTAACTAACATACCTTTGCATCTTACAAAAAATTTGATGTAGGAAATGTGTTACTAATGTTAAGTCTCAGTGTTTTGATGGAAAGAGACAGAATGTCTTCCAACTGACCTGTAAATTGCATCTGCAGGTTTCTCTTAACTTTTAGCAATGTGTGTTTAGTGTTGCTGTAGCCAGGCTACAGGAGGCCTGCAGAACACACTAAATTTTGTATACCAGGTGAGAAGTGAAGGTTTGGTTCTGCGTTATCATGTGCTGTAAACTCAGTTACATAAGGTGAACTTAGTATCAACTTACATGTTGATGTGAAAAGCACTAACAGTCACTAAAGTTCTGGATATGTATTTGATGATACTCCTTTCATACTACTTTGATACTCCCATATTGTGTGACCACTGTTTAAAAAGAAAGAGAAAAAATTAGGAAGCACTTGAAAAACATAGTTTACATCATTATGAAGGATTTCCACAGGGCTCTCCATTTTGTAACTGTAAAGTATTGTGTACTGTATTAAAAATCTGCTATGTACCAAATTCAATACAATGTTGTTTAAGATGTGCAAAGTGGTCAGTTTCCTCATTAAGATTTAGACACCCTCAGTTACACATAATGTTAAGTTTTATTTGAATTCATTTATCATGATAAGGCTTAAACACTGTACAGATACAGTAGGGGGCCAGGTTCTTGCTGCACCAAAACATTGGCAATTGTGCTAATTAAATATGTAAACTTGGAGTACAGTTATGGATGCATTTGCAGCGATGCTCTGATAGTACTCTGGGCCTGATCAACCTGTTGCTGAACTGTCACTTCCTTAAAAATTATTTAGTTTCAAAAACTTTGAGCAGAGAAAAAACGTTACATAGTTACTTTCATGAAAATGCACTGCTTTCTTGGAATATTCTGAAGTTCAGTTCCCTCTTAGAGTGAGAATGAATTATATTTAGAGAGCGAGCAGTGGCATACACCATATGACTGTGGTTTGAGCCAAAATTAAGGATTCCCATACTAGATGGTTCTATTCAATCATGTTGTGGCAACGTAATTTCAAAATTACTGTACTATGAGCATACAATTTTGAAAAGAAAATCAGCAAGCTAAAACAAGAAAATTGCAAACAAAGCTCTATTTGGGTTCCTAAATAATCTTTTAAAATAGTATGGCTGAAATGCAGTAAGAAGCTGTTTGTTTCCAACATACTAAAGCAACTTTGCTGATTTATCTAATCACTTTTACTGTTTTCTCTGTCTTGAAATAGGTACCTAATTTTATGGCAGTTTGTCTAAGTTCTGACTAAACAGAGATTTCAATTTGTTGCATTAATAAATAACGTGCAGATAGATGTCAATAAAGCTACAGCATTTAAAGGAGACTTAAAGCTATATCATTATAATGAAACTTTTTCATTCTTCAAAAGTTGTTGTTTCAGAGCTGTTATTTCAAAGCTGAGCTTTTCTAAACAAAAATCCCTAGATGAAAATTTGAACAAAAAAACTTGGAAACAAGTTGTGATTGCTTTACCAGATATTCTGTGTAAAAGATACTTTGCTTTTGATTATGTTGGGTCAAACCTGTCATCCTGTGGTATCCCAGACCATTCTGTGCTGTGTAATTGTTTCCTTGTTGACTCAGTTGCTCCTGCTGTGATTCTGTTCGTCTACACCACAAACGGTTAGCACAAGCTGGAAAATGAGAAGCTGTGGTGCTTAAATGCAGTCGGTTCATGCTATTTAAAGTTGAAGTCTTCAGTGGTCAATGGAAAATGAGCGTGTAATACTAAATTCCAGGTTCTGCATATTGTTCTATTTTGCTAGAGCATGTACGATTACATTGAGCCAACTTTCCATCTCGCACGATCTTCAAATATAATTGTGTAATGGGATAATGATAGAGCTCTGTTCATGTTGGACTGTCTACTAGAACCCAAACCATAATTAATAAGCAAATAAATACTTATGAAACAATGTTTCCAACTGACAAGATTTCATGTATTGAAACAGAATCTCAGATAGTGTGTTGTTAATTAGCTTTACTTACTGTGGAGGGTAAATTTGCCTCATCTCATAGTTCTTAAGTAAACTATGTAGCACTGTTCATCTTTAGTATTATACTTTGAAGATTAATAATCAAATTAATTTTGAAAAGCAGCTTCTTTTTAGTTATGGATGTTCAACCAGTATGAGTAATCTTCAGCTGATCTTCTTCTTCAGGATGACATGAATGGTTATGAAGAGTAGATTGTAAGTTTAGTGATTTAAGGTACACGTGACTTGGTAACTCAGCAAGGACTAGTGTTTACCTTGTAGTAATACTTATCCTGATATCCGTAGTCATCTCTAATAAGATGTGAAAATGCTTATTCTGTCTTTGACTGTGTTGATATTCTTCTAAACATGAACAGCTGCAAGGCTGTATTTCTGAGTCTGGAGATTGGCAATTTCTCTGTGTACCAAAGTAAGATTTCAAAGCATGTATTCATTTTCAAAGCTACTATTTAAGAACCTTGCGATCAACAGTGAAATACTTAAATATCATGGTAACTTGGTGGAGAATGTGTGCCCCAGGAAGTGCACGTAGTAGAGATAATGAGCAGAAAGAACGAACTTAAAGAGCAGAAGAATGGACATTATCTTCCTTTCTTCTCCCCGGTATGTTTTAGTAGCTATGTGTCTACCCCTCTTGGTGATAAGGAAACTGTAGAAACAGAAGATACAGAAAGTTTTTTCTGCCTATCTACAGGTAAATATTAGAGTTCTCTGTAAATTCTACCTGTAAACAGGCGTCCAGTAGCCAAGCTTGTTAGCAGTTGCAGGTCAAATCATCAGTCTGATACCAAATATCCAAAGATACAAGAATGCTTAAAATTAAATGTTTGCAGAGCTCCCCATTTACTCTTGCCTTTTACATAGAGCTGTTGTATACCTAGCAGCCCCTTTTGTTGTTACTTGTGAAGCATTATGATGATAGCTGTTCTCTAACCTTTATAATTTCTCAGATAACTTATTTCTTATCCCTTCTTTTTCTGAATTTTTCCTGCTATGTTCATGCTCCTGATTTTCACGGTGTGACTCTTTGGATAGCCTTCAATGTACCACTTCTGATTTCTATTTGGTATCATGGACTCTGTACATCTGTACTATCTCCATTTTGAAAGTGTGGTTTAATTGCCATTTCTCTTTCTTGTTTCTTACCTCCCTTTTGAGATAAACCCTACAAGATGCGATAACAAATCTCAGATCTCCTTGAAGTAGGAGAATGGACGAGTAGGGAGTGCAGCGAGCAGAATCCATAAGAACAGAAAGAGAGATGGGAACGTGGCTGCACAGGAAGTGAGGGAGAAGGTGGTGCTTAGTTAAGGGAAGGAGCTAGGACTTGCCTAGTTCAGGAAGTTTTCAGTACAAAGCCTATGTGTCCATCATCTGCTCTTGTGTCTCTGGAGGAATGTGCATATTGCATACGTAGGAGGTCCATGCGACTGATCTTCTGGGGAGCAGAGTTCTGAAGCAGGTAGTGACTGTAAGGGCTATGGGTTTCACTTTTCCAAAAGAGCAGCAGTGGAGAGTGGGAGCCCGGGAAGTGTGCCGAAGAGGGGAGAGCAGCAAACGTTGCTGGAGTCCATTTGGACTGAGGGAGTCGAGAAGCAGGTCAGTGAGCCAGCAGACAGCTGCAGCTGAGCTACCTCATGCACATCAAGCTGCATATATCCATCCACACCATCTTCTCATCTCTGGAATAGAAATAAACCGATCATCTTGGACACACAATCTCATGTGTGCCTGATGAATGTCCAGCTGTGGTGGATATGCTGGCATCTATGAGATAAGTGTATTGCTGTAGTCCGAGACCAATTCAGCAGACTTTTTGTTGCTACTGCCAGGTAGAGAATGCAATACCTATTACAGAAAATGTTCTCAGGGCAAAATGTTACCTCTAGGTAGCGGCTGCTCTTCCGAAGTGTTTATACAAATGTTTATTATATGTACCTAGTTAAAAGGCTGTTGCTGATGCAGTTAGTCTAATTGAAAGTAATAGAACATTTTATTCTTCTGCTCCCTCCCCCTCAATCATAGATACCATAATAAAGTTTGAAGCAACTTTTAGTTAATATGCTCTGCTGTGTTGAGCTGCCTGCAACACACTAGCTTCTCGAGGAACATACTTAGTTGTGGGCAACATTTTAATTTATCTAAGCTATACTACAGTTAAACTTTGCATTCCTTCTTTCAGGTCTTGGACTAGATTCAGATAAACTTCCCAGTCAGATGAGTTACACCGACTGGCCCAAAATGAAGAAAAAATTTGCATCTGTATTTGCACAGAAGACACAAGCTGAGTGGTGCAGCATATTTGATGGTACCGATGCCTGTGTGACCCCTGTTCTATCCTTTGATGATGCTGCCTCACATCAGCATAACAAACAAAGAAGTTCTTTTATCAAAAATGATCAGGAAGAGATAAGTCCTAGACCTGCTCCGCTTCTATCAAGGACCCCTGCTGTTCCATCACTTAAAAGGGATCCTCTTATAGGAGAACACACGGAAGAGATACTTCTAGAATATGGATTTACTAAGGAAGAGATTGCTAAACTTTATTCTGATAAAGTCATAGAAATCAATAAACCAAAAGCTAATTTATAATCTCTAACTATGCAGATGAAACAAATTTCAGGCAGATATAGTACATTTTTATGCATTAAAACTTAATTATATGACACATAAATGTTTGCATGATACAGCTATTAAATAGTTTTCAAAAAAATTATTGGAGTATTAAATTTACTTGAAAACAGTGGGAGTTGCGTACTTGCATACCTGGATGGTCTGCAGTCTAGAATGATACCAAAATTGTGTTCTGAAGATCTACACAGTTTGCTTAGTAGGCAGCTGTAAATCCTCAAAATGTTTCTTTAAATATCATACCCTGTGAAATATTTGTTTCATTTAATTCTTAGTTACACCGTTGCTTTGTAATATATATTGTAATTACATGAAGGCAATACTTTTCATAAAATATAGTTATATTCTTCCTAAACAAGTGATTGTGTTGTTTACTCACAAATTAGAAGGTATTTTTTTCTCTATCTTACCATATTAATTCATTTGCCTTATCATGCCAAAGCAATGATTGAAATAATTCTGTTTTCTTATGTGCTGCTCTAGAGTTATTATCATAAAGTAATTCTATTTAATAGCATGACTACATTTTCCTAGCCCAGTTTCCTGATTATATTACATTTGGAATTTCAGTTTGTCTAGAAAATAACTTCATAACAAAATTTGTTATTTTAAAATAGCTGCCAAGTATTAATCCTTTGCTCTCTTTCTGAAAAAATGGTAGGCAAACTTGCTGCACAGGTTTTAAACAATGGTTATTCCGTGATGGTTTTCATTTCCTTCAAAATTAAACTGTCATTTGAAACAGTATCCTTCAAGGCAAAAAAATTATGCTTTTAAAAAGAATTAGTTATATGGCCTTAATACAGTTTTCTTTAGTCTAACGTGTCAGAAATTATGCTATGAGGAGCTGGGGTTTTTGATGATTTTGTCAGAGTGTTTACCTTGCGGAAGATTAGTTTTTCGCTTACAAAGACTTCCAAAGCTGAGATGCACTTTAGCTCATTTTACTTGTGTCGTGCCAAAATATCAGCATTATTACTATAAAAAAACTTTTACATTCTACTACATAAACACCTGCCTGGAAGCAAAAATTATCTAGTAGCTCTGACAAACTAGATAAACAATCAGCAAAAGCATCTTAAGTTTCCAGCTGATAATCACTCTAATGTAAATTACTGAATATTACACAGCTTTACAGCAAGATTTGACGATTCACTTAGTCCCAAATGCATCTGATCATGTTGGAGAACAATAAACATTGCCAAGTGTAATCTCCAGCGCACCTAAGTTTTGACCCCAAAATTGCTGAAGTCAATTTAAAAACTCATGTTAACTTCGGGGATTAACCTCAGGGGCCCGTACTGGGACCAGTACTGTTCAATGTCGTCATCAATGACACAGACAGTGGGATCGAGTGCACCCTCAGCAGGTTTGCAGACAACACCAAGCTGAGGGGTGCGGCTGACACACCTGAGGGACGGGATGCCATCCAGAGGGACCTGGACAGGCTTGAGAAGTGGGTCTACGTGAACCTCATGAGGTTCAGCAAGGCCAAATGCAAGGTCCTCCATGTGGGTTGGGGCGATCCCTGGTATCAATACAGGCTGGGGGATGAAGGGATTGAGAGCAGCCCTGCCCAGAAGGACTTGGGGGTACTGGTGGATGAAAAGCTGGACATGAGCTGACAATGTGCACTTGCAGCCCAGAAACCCAACCGTATCCTGGGCTACATCAAAAGAAGTGTGGCCAGCAGGTCGAGGGAAGTGATTCTGTCCCTCTACTCCAGTCTGGGGGGACCCCACCTGGAGTGCTGCATCCAGCTCTGGAGGCCTCAGCACAGGAAAGACATGGACCTGTTGGGGCAAGTCCAGAGGAGGGCCACAAAAATGATCAGAGGGGTGGAACACCTCTGCTATGAGGATGGGCTGAGAGAGTTGGGGTTGTTCAGCCTGGAGAAGAGAAGGCTTTAGGGAGACCTTATTGTGGCCTTTCAGTGCTTAAAGGGGGCCTACAGGAAAGATGGGGACAGAGTTTTTAATAGGACCTGTTGTGATAAGACAAGGGGTAATGGCTTTAAACTAAAAGAGGGTACATTCAGACTAGATATAAGGAAGAAACTCCTTACCGCGAGGGTGGTGAAACACTGGCCCAGGTTGCCCAGAGAGGTGGTCGATGCCCCATCCCTGGAAACATTCAAGGTCAGGTTGGATGGGGCTCTGAGCAACCTGATCTAGTGGAAGATGTCCCTGCTGACTGCAGGGGGTTGGAGTAGATGACCTTTAAACGTCTTTTCTAACCCAAACTATTCTATGATGCAGCATAGGTTGGATCAGCTGCCTCACTCAGGTGGCTAACCTGAAAGCTACCGTTCTCGTATGTCACTACAGATTTCTTTTAAGACCTTCTCTTGGCGGGTAAGACTCTAAAAAAACCCTACATTACCCTGATATCCTTTGTTTTTCAGAAACCAAGAAAATATTCAGTTGTATTGAGGATAGCACACAGCAGGTGATACAAAAAATATTCACCAGGTGCTGTTTGACAGAGTCTGTCAAGCTTACTATAAGTAGGTAACTTGACTTCATGGAGAGCACTGAAATCCTTTTCTGGATCTATATTATAGATTCCTCCCCCCGGGTTCGGTCAGCAGGAAATCGTCACTCCGTTTGGTGCTCTCGTTGTTTGCTGTACGGAAAGATGAGGGCTCAAGTCTCTCGGTGTCACGGCTGTCTTACAGCAGCCCTGCGCCTCGCCCATGGGATGTAAGTGCCCGTTATATGTGTGTGTCGTGCTTCAACAGTAGTTCTTTAGTTGTGGACGGTTGGGAGCTTTGCAGACGCCCCAGAGCTCAGATCTGCTAATGTTAACACACCTCCCCGCCCCCTTCCTTTCATAACTTGTGATCGCAGAGCCATGAAAGTATGTGAGTCCCTCCCCTAGCACAGACCGATCCCACCCGGCATATGATCTGGGCTCCATGTCAGCCCGGGCAGGCAGCACCGACTTGCTGGAGCGCTGCGCAAGTTAACGAAAACAGAGTTTCCACGGGGCTCTTCCACCCGCTCCTGAGATGGCCAAGGCGATCGTGGACAGCACCAGAGAGGAGGAGGACGACCTGCTGCAATCTGTGACGAGGACTGGGGCGGTGGTGCCCAAGAGGCGAGCGGTGGGAAGGCTGGTCATGCACAGCATGGCCATGTTCGGCCGGGAGTTCTGCTATGCCGTGGAGGCCGCCTTTGTCACGCCGGTGCTGCTCAGCGTAGGGCTGCCCGAGAACCTCTACAGCCTGGTGTGGCTCATCAGCCCCATCCTGGGCTTCGTGCTGCAGCCCGTGGTAGGTTCAGCCAGTGATCACTGCACCTGTAGCTGGGGCAGGAGGAGACCTTACATTCTGGGTCTGGGCATCATAATGCTGTTAGGCATGGCTTTGTACCTCAATGGGGACGTGATGATCTCAGGTGAGTGAGGGGCATGCGCTGTGCTGACACACAAAACTCATCCTAGCCTTTTGAATCAGAAAGAAAAGGGGGAGGGGGGTGTGTGTGCGTGTTCCTTTTTTTCGATGCTAAAATGCGTTAAAATTGTTAAAATTGGGCATCGTGTTACCTCATCTGCATTGAAGGAGCTGGGGAACACTGAAATCTTCATATACCTTCAGTCCCGATGCTGCATGTGATGTCCCCCGTACGCAGCGTTCTGTGGTTTCCGCACGTGACTGCGGCACGCTGTATGTTGGTGTGATTGCCTGGTCCGTTCATGCCAGTAAAGCGCTGCTTAGGCCCAGAGAAGTTTTTACAAACGAAAATCTACCTTGTTAAATTAAATGATCAATGTTATTGGTGTGATGTAAACTAATAATCTGTTAATCCCTAATTTAATGGATTGCCATTCAAAATATATGTCTTTAATTGCTGCAGCCCTGGCTTGACTCGGGACTGTGTTATGATGGTGTATAATAGAAATACGTAACTCCTTGGAAAATGTGTTGCACCTGGAATATGCAAAATCAAATAGGAATGTCATCCCTAGGTGCTATTATATTTCAGCTTGAGATGTAACTTCTCAAACTCTTGATGGAAAGATGTTGCTGTCAGTGTGACTTGGCGGAGGGGGTTCGTGTGTTTTTTTTATGGATTGACTTATTCTCTCTTCCTGTGTGTCATCGGTATTGAATATACTGGTATTCATTTGCCCAAAAAGAGACGTTACAGTCAATTCGTGATTATCTAAAACAATGGAAGGGTGGGACAAATAGAATAAACAAAAAAAGTGCTAAAAAACGCATGCATGTTAGGCCACTCCTGCACGCTGGGGATGTGCAAAGGAGTGGATTAACGCTGGTGATGCTCTTGATCGTGGAGCTTGGAGCACCCTGAGCTTGTGCTGTCCCAAGGCTGTAAGTCAGCCCAGCCCAGCTCCGCACTGCACAGGCTGGGTTGTCCTGCTGCTCTCATGTGATGCTGGTACCACTGCTCGCTCTTGCATAACTAAGCGTTATCCAGATTTGGAGGTATCAGGAAAGACAAAGTGTGGTTTTCGCAGAACTTGGCACTGTTGCTGTCAGAATGAGGGTGTTTTTCTTTCCGTAGCTTTCATCGATGAGAGAGACAATCGGCGGACGTGGGCAATAGTCATTACCATGCTGGGAGTAGTGCTTTTTGATTTTGCAGCTGATTTTATTGATGGCCCCATCAAAGCATATTTGTTTGATGTCTGCTCTCATCAGGATAAAGAGAAAGGTCTGCATTACCACGCCCTCCTTACAGGTACTCAGATCCCTTCTTTTCCTCCCTGCCTCTCGAAGGAGGGGAAGGTAATTGCATGGATTTTATTCTTACTGTGTTTCTAATCTTGAATGAACTGGTCATCTGATCCGGCGCTTCAGTCACGAGTCTTTTGTTGCTGGGTTTTCACTACTCCAGAGAACAGCAACTTGTGATTGCTGCTACAAGAATTCTGTTGCAGGAGGCTGCAGGCATAAACATTTACAGCAACATAGCCGTGATTTAAGTAAGAGCAATTAATTATTTTAAAAAGTGAAGTAGTATTTATTCAGCTTGTTCTGATTTTTTCTCAAGTTTTTGTTGAAGCAAAAATTAAGAGATGTAACTTGTTTCCTTGCCATAGCACATTAAATAACATTTTAGACTCAGCGTGTGACACAGAGCAAGAGCTCCACAAAACAGTATATTGATTTCCATCCTTCAGCAGTGTGTTGTCTTCCTGTGTAGAAATAGGAGTTCTTTGTAAAATTCAGAGCTTCACAACTTCCACAAAGTAAGTCCAAGTGGTTCAGCCCGGGCTCTTGCAAATGAAGGCAGACATTCATTTGCCTTTGTATGCGTTTGAAATGTTGCTGAGTTACAGAAGGAAACCTTCTGTGCTATGTGAGCCCTGCGTTGAGAAAATGCACGGGGGAGACACACAGGGCTGTGTCCCTGCCATGTGAATCAGGAGGAGCTTCCAGGCTTGTCTGGGAGCAGCTGCTGTGAAAGGACCAGGCAAAACGCAGACTAAATGAGAAGTCGTGCAATCTGCGTTGGGGCAGATTTTTGTGGCTACTGAGCCGTATGAAGTGCAGGGAGGTGCAGATCCAGTGGCAGTGACTCTAGTTGAGCAGGGAGGTGTAGTAGCTCTTGACAGCAAGACAGTTTTGGACACACGAAATAGCTGTGTCCAGGAACGCAGATTATAAGGGAACCTTAAAGCCACATGGGAATGAAATCAATATTATCCATTAGAAACTGAGAGATAAAAGTTTTTACAATCACTTGTTTGGACAGAGCGGGGAGTGACTCTCTATGTATATCAGGAAGAAATTCTTTACTGTGCGGGTGATGAGGCACGGGCACAGGTTGCCCAGAGAAGCTGTGGATGCCCCATCCCTGGAAGTGTTCAAGGCCAGGCTGGATGGGGCTTTGAGCAGCCTGGTCTAGTGGGAGGTGTCCCTGCCCATGGCAGGGGGGGGTGGAACTGGGTAACCTTTAAGGTCCCTTCCAACCCGAACCATTCTGTGATTATTCCTGCCTTCAGCAGAACTCTGGTTGCAATTTTTCCTCTGATGCTACTGAAAAGGCTTGATTTCCAAATTTGAAGCTACAGATTTAGCTGATTCATTTGTGTGCTGAGCTGTGAAAAGGGATGTGGGACAAATCACATCAAATGAGTCTGGAACCGATTGCACTATTTGGTCCAGCACCCTGTGCCCTCTAGCAAGATCACCAGTATCTTTACCCTTCCTGATGGGTAATTGCTTAGCCTGTTCTTGAAATCCTCTCTTGATGGGCGTTCTGCAGCCCTCCCAAGACAGTCTGTTCCAGCACTTCACTGGCCCTGTTGTTAGACAGTTTTCCCTAAAATCTAATCTTAATGTCAGTTCCCTACAATTTTCATTTATCATTCCTTGTTCTACCCCTATTAGACACAGACAGCAATCTTCCCATTTCTTTTTTAGCTTCTGTTTTAGATATTACTTTGTTTCCCCTATATAGTTCCTTCTTTTTATACTAAATATCTCCAAGATTTTTGCTCTCCAGTTTGTCTTCAGTTAAGGTTTGAACATGAAACTCGATAGCTTTGCAGTTGTGAAACTTGGGACCACTGAGACAAGGGGAAGGAAAGGTACCCAACACGCAACACTCAGTCTGCATACCAGTATCACGACTGCTTTTTGTCAAAACAGTATGCAAAGACGACTTCTAACATCAGACAGTCACTCTGTGCAAACATTTAGTGTAGGTTTTCTTCAAAAAGCTATTAGCAGTTTAATTGTTTTTCATGAGAACAAGCAAGGATACAGTCCCTGTAGAACGCAGGATGGCCATAATCAGACCCAAGAGGAAAAAAAGTACAGGAAGCCCAGAACAAAATCAAAATCCTGTGTTTTGTAGGTGAAGCAAGTGTGGGTCCTGTTACCTCTGTTACTTTTTGTTAGACAGAATGGTTCTGCCATACATTGTCTTCGGTTCTCCTAAGCAGAAGAGTAGGAATACTCCCAAGTCCTTCAAACGCTTCTGTCCTGCTTCACTCCCACGTCCTGCAGGGCCTCCTGGTTCACAGGGTGTCACGTCTCCACAAAGCTGCCTCCCCTGCCAGAGCTCTGTACTGCACGTAGCACTGAGGACTTTCTTGTGCTTCTGAAACTGTGCGCACTAATGACAAAAAGAAGAAATTGTAAAAAAAATCGGAGTGAAACCTGGTTTTATTAACTTCAGGACACAACATAGCGTTCTCATTTTACCTTTTATTCTAACTTTTCTGAGAAAATCAGAAATTACACATTTGTATCTGATCCTTTTTATTTCCTTTTCCAAGTAGTGAGGTACTTGGATTTTGAGAACTACAAAAAAATACTTTTGGCTTTATTTCCTTTTTTTAAAAAAAATTCACATAGAGACAGTATTTCTGTTTAGATTCAGCTATAAAAAATACATTTTACAAAGTCTAAACTATAGATAGCCTCAATATAGTCTAAAAAATGTTTGTTCTGTGAAGTTTTAAAAACCTATAAATTTCAGTAGAATTTTATTTTGTATTACTCACTGTTTAAAGAAAATAAAGCTTCAAAGAGTCAAGAAAAGAGGCGGAGGCCCGTGTTGCTATGTGTTCAGGCATTTTTTGGAGAGCTCTGTCCACCAAAGCTGAGGAGGTTTTTCAAGAGATGTTTTGGTAACTGCTTACATACGTGATTAGTTCAGTATTCCTACCTCTTGTGATTAATATCTGAAGAGTGATTATTCAGTCATTCCTAGAGGGGATGTTGAGAGTTATTGTGTACTGTTTGTTTATTTTATCGATGCCAGTAGATCTTTTTTCTCCTTTTTTCCCACCCCTGTAGGTTTGGGAGGAGCTCTGGGTTACCTGACAGGTGCTATGGATTGGGGTCAAACTGTACTGGGATATTCCTTGGCATCAGAATTCCAGGTGATTTTCTTCTTCGCAGCCTTGGTTTTCCTCATCTGCCTTACCGTACATCTGCGCAGTATTCCTGAAGTCCCACTCAGATCCAAAAATGAAGAGGAAAAGTTCTTGTTGGAAGAGACTCGATCCTATAAATATAGCTCCATAGAGGAGGAAAACAAGAATGGTTACCTAAAATCAACATTTACTGAAAGAAAGGCTGCAGCCAAACTGCGGAAATGCGCTGCTGAGTCACGTACAGAGGTAAGCACAGAAATGGTTTTGTAAGCCATATCTTTGCATCCTTGGAGACCTTTTAATTAGCTAATGTTGGCTATTTGGAGTGGAGCCCTTTCACACACACAGAAAAATAAGCCTCCGCCAGGATATAGGGTCAGGAGAAAGGCCGCTTTCTTTTCTCTTTATTTATTTATAAAGTATTTCCAGCAAGAGGGACGAGAGAGACTAGTCCTGATGCTTTGAACGGGTTGAGGGAGAACCGGGTTCAGGTTTCTGCTCTGTGTCAGTCTCTTGATATCCTCCTCATGAGAATTTTGTCAGGAGGATCTACTTTGTCCTTTAGTCCCAAGAGAATTAACATCAAATTATGGACAAGGACTACAGACGATTACTCTTTGATATAGATCTGTAACTCCCACTGAAGTCCTCACACTTTCACACCTAATACATAGGAAGTGTTTATTCCCTGGTCTAGTAAACGTTTGGTTTTGCTGCTGCTCAGCATTTCGTTGAGGATTTATTGACAGTACTGGTGTGTTTAAAATTGCTACTTCTACAGCAAGCTACCTCGCTTCCGGAGTTGTAGTTTTATTTTGAAGTGATGTTGTAGCTGTGTCTTTGGCAGAACTTTCAGGTGGGAAAGAATAGTGACTACTTTCAAATCATCACTGTTATTTTGTTTCTGCCGCATTTTTTATGAGAGATTGCTTCAACCTTCAAACTGGGAAAAAGTGAATCTACCTGAAAAATATCTAGAGAGCACATTTCTAGAATGGTCTTGGGAACAGATAATAGTTTTTACGGGTTTGTTGATGTCTTTTAGGTCTAGAAATCCTCACTGGACTTTCATGGTACCCTAGGTAAACAAAGGCTAATGTATATGTTTGGCTCTTAGTGTAACAATAAGTGATGAAACAATTACTTCTTGTTCTGATTTCACTTCTGATCTCTTGGTGTTATGCATATCTATCCCTGGTACAGATCTTGATACATAGGTAAAAAATACTGAGAATGTGCAGAATGTTGTAAGTTAGAAACCTAAATTCATGTTTAAGCTACAAATAAAAAGGATTTATTATCTTTTACTATTTATCATTTGTATTACAATAGCACTTGGTATTCCTAACCCAAAGAAAAATATTATTACACCACCAGATCGATACAACACAAAGGTAGAATAAAAGATGAGCACTGCCTGCTGAGAATGCCAGGCCAACACAGGGAGGGGCAGACAGCAAAGCAGCAGTTTGTGGGGAGAATGTGGCCAGCACACTGCAATGTGCCCCTGCGGTGCCCCGCCGTAGCCCACCTTGAGCAGCCATCATCCTCCGCCAGCACCCTTCACCCTCAGCATCCTCCACATTGCCAGGTGCTGAGTGTCGTTGACTGCTTGGCCCGTGCGGGCTCTAGGGAAAGGAAGGTGAACGAAGAAGAGAGAGCAGATGCAGTGAAAGCGGGGCGAGCGGACTATGGTTTGGGGTAGCCTCTACCTTGGCGAGAACTAATGCCACTGAATCAGTAACGTCTGGCAGCCGAGGTGAGGCTCTGGCGTCCGCTGTGGGCAAGCTTCTGCCATTGCCCTCCTCTCTGTGTTTTTATCCAGACAGCCCATCGGAGGCTCACAGTGCTTTGATCTGTCTCATGTTTCTTTGATGTGCCTGGGCATGTATAAATTCTAGACACTCCCGGCCTTAATGGTCTGTCTCTCGTGGCACATCTTTTCTAAGTTCATTCATTACTGTAATTGCTTCCTTCAAGAGATGGTTTGGCTTCCTGTTTTTCTGTGTCTCTTTTTTTGCTGTAGGCGTCATGACCCTATATATTCTAAATTAAGAGCAGTGCTCTTACATGCTAATAGCTACTATGATTATTAATGAGATTTGACCTGTTACAGTATGAACAGACATTCACAGTGATTCATCTTTTGTTCTCCAGTTTGGTGCCAAATTGCTGAAGTCATATTGATTGCTCTGTATCCTTGTGAATCATCTGAGACCTTGAGTTGTAGTGATTTTATAGAGAAAATGATCAGGTATTGTGAGCTTTTGAAGCATAAGGAAACTAAATGGAGTCAAACTTCAGCACGTCATTTAAATTACTGTGAGGTTTGTGAGTTGGTGTGTATTGAATATGTGCATTAAACATTTCAGTTTCCATTTCCACTGTCTAAAATATCTAAATAGAAAGCAAGCATTTCTACCTAGCTATCAAATTATTTTTTGTAATTATAGCAGTGTCCTTTGTAGTTCCCTGACCTTATGTTAACACTTTGATTGGAAAGGCTGTTTTAAAGAACGGTGTGGAAGAGTTGAGCAAATTGAGTAAGCCAAATCAAAAGATAGTAATTATCCTTGAAATAACACTAATGAGACATTGTGGAATTTTTTGGTTTGTTTTTTATAACTGTAGAAGAATAGAAAGCTTACCCTGTTTAAAAGAGACAGTGATGCCAAGAGGAATTCCAAGGGATTTGGACAGTATGCAGTTCAAGTTGAAAGTCAGCAACTTGAATTTTGGCATTCCTATGAGGATTAAAAACCTCCCACTGGAGCAAAGTATTTTCAAACTTCATATGTGGTGATTTTTCATAGAGTAGCTTGCAGCATAACCTAGTTCAAAGGAAAGCAGAGTTGTGAAAAGTAAGTAGAACATTGAAGGAAGGAAAAAATGTCATTATCTTACAGCAAATTGAAGACAAAATTCAGCTTTCTAGTAATGAACATAACTTTTACAGTTCTCCCACATTTCATGACCATACAGCTTCCTTTACCATCTCTCCCAACACTGTTGCCTCCAAACATCAGTAATGAAAATTAGAAGTGTTCTATCACACGCAGATAAAATAATAGCTTTTTTCCTTAAAATCAAAGAACCACGCAGGACCTTTAAGGCAGTAAGAATTGTGTGTTGCAAATGTCTGCCATCAAGCACTGAATTCATATGATACAAGTGATCTGGTGAATGTGACTGGAAAAGAAACTGAGAGAGAGTTTTGGGGCACAGAGCTCAGACAAGGAGGAAGGAGATAAGGTAGGGCATTGAAGGTGGTGAGAAATTTTCATTTTCCCCATCAGTGAGATTTGCTGACCAGCACCGAAAACATTTTGATTTTTAATTGAGTTATTTCTCCCATGGGATAAGGTGTTCAGGTGCCGGAGCTCACGTTCTCTGGGTGCTAGGATTTGAAGAGGTGCTGCATCACAGTCTTTCCCTGCCTCATCGAGGGGAGGACAGTACATGGTGGAAATCTCATGGTAATCATATGCCAGAAGAGGTGAAGTTTTCTAGGTAATTTAGCAGATAGAAGGAAATGGGAGTGAGGTCTCAAAAGTGCCACATTCCACAACTGATACATTTTAATTCTCAGGAAGAATTTTGCGTTTCTTTTTTTCTGTGGCAGCTTTAAATTTTCAATGGAAAGCTGTCTCTGTTAAGAATGTCTTTTTGTTTCTGGTTTGGTTTGGTGTTTTTTTTTGTGAAGCTCCACTGAATTGGTTTTGGCAGAGTATTTTCACTTGGTTCTATGAGTAAATAATAGCCCAACTGATTATAGCAGCAAGAAATGTTAGATCCTTGCTGATGTACCCCAGCTCTCCCAGAGTCTCTGTGAATCTTTCAGATGACTTTATTAGGCAGTGGCTCTACAAATGAAATACATAGTGAAGGACATTCAGTACCTTCCTAGCAAAAACAAATTAAAAACTTTGGAAGTTTAGCAATGAAAAGATGCTGAGGCCTTCTTTATTTGCTGTCAGCTATTTTATTAGCCTTCAGGGCAATAATACAGTATTTTTTTAAAATACTTGCTTTTAGGATCAAAGGCGGATGACCCTTAAATCACTCTTGAAGACACTTTTAAGCATGCCATCCCACTATCGCTATCTGTGTGTGAGCCACCTCTTTGGATGGATGGCTTTCCTGTCCAACATGCTCTTCTTCACGGATTTCATGGGACAGGTAAAAGCGTGAAATCCTCTCGGTTCTCCTTCCTCTTAGCATCCCCTCCTCCACCCAAAAGAAATGAGACAGTGTTATCATCCTGAAGAAATGACAGTGGTGGCGGAGCCAGTTGTATCTGGATGGCTGAAGAAGAGTTTTGTAAAACAGCTAATTGATCTCCTGTTCTGAGCCAGTCTGTTGGATACTGGGGGAAAGCCTTTTAGTAGTGGTAAGACTATTTGTGTCTACTTAACTGTTTCAAATGAAGCTCTCGGAGCTGTTCCAAACACATCCGTTCTCTGCTTTGGCTTCAGAGCTGCTCGGAGATGGGCAGGTTTCCTAACTAAAGTAGCGCTGATGGGTGCAGCTGGCCCTATCCTGGCACAAGGCACAAGCCTGTTTGCCTGTACACATTGGGAGATACTTGGTAGCTCCAGGCTCTTGGCTCCTTGAATTTGGCTGTCCCTGCTGCACCTCTTTAAACCTTTCCCCGAGTCCCTTCTGACAGCAATCCTTTGCCTTCATGGTACCCAGCGCTCCCTTTTCCACCCCATTCCCAAGCAGTAAGGCTGTGTGCCCCTGGCAGTGATTCTTGCATATATGATCCTGTCTGCCTCCTTTCTTCCAAGGTACAAATATGCTCCTGGCACAAATCCTCTCATTGCCACTTCCTTTTTTGTGTGGTTTACACCCAGTATTCCCATTTCCTTGCCTTTTTCTGTCTCTGTAGACAAGAGGGAGTTTTTGTTCTCTGCTGAAAGAAAAAGCTTTGCTTGACTAAATACAGAACTGAGTAAGACAGCTACTGGGTGGAAATATGAGTGTGTTGGGGTAAGCCTCAAAAAAACCCCCAAAAAATTAATTGTAGATAAATTAGGTAAAGAAAGGCTGAGGCAAGAAGGTTACACTCACAGCCCAGAAAGCCAACTGCATCCTGGGCTACATCAAAAGAAGCATGGCCAACAGAGCGAGGGAGGTGATTCTGCCCCTCTACTCTGCTCTGCTGAGACCCCACCTGGAGTACTGCATCCAGCTCTGGAGCCCTCAGCACGAGAAGGACATGGACCTGGTGGAGGGGGTCCAGAGGAGGGCCACAAAAATGATCAGAGGGCTGGAGCACCTCTGCTATGAGGACAGGCTGAGAGAGCTGGGGTTGTTCCACCTGGAGAAGAGAAGGCTCCAGGGAGACTTATCGTGGCCTTTCAGTGCTTAAAGGGGGCCTACAAGAAAGCTGGAGAGGGACTTTCTATAAGGACATGTCGTGATAGGATGATGAGTAATGGCTTTAAACTGAAAGAGGATAGATTTAGGTTAGATATTAGGAAGAAATTCTTTACTGTGTGGGTGGTGAGGCACTGGCACAAGTTGCCCAGAGAAGCTGTGGCTGCCCCATCCCTGGAAGTGTTCAAGGCCAGGCTGGATGGGGCTTTGAGCAGCCTGGTCTAGTGGGAGGTGTCCCTGCCCATGGCAGGGGGGTTGGAATGACATTATCTTTAAGGTCCCTTCCAACCCAGACTGTTCTATGACTCTATGAAGAAGGCAGAAGTGTAGAGAGGAGGAGAGTGAGGAATAAGACACCCAAAGGAAAAGGGCAAATGAGTCAGTGTAGAGTGGACAGTCCAGGAAAAGGCAGAGGTTAATAAATGATGAGAAGCCTGAGGTGTGAGAATCTCAAAGAAATGAGTGTGAAACATGAAGAACTGTGAAGGGACAGTTAGGGCACTGCTTAGCAGATTTCTTGGGTGCTAATTATCTCCCCTACCAGGGATGAGGCCCTGTGCTGGGTACCTTGCTCTCATGAGAAGGAGGTATTATATACATGCAGTCCATCCTTGCCTTCTGTGATCTTTGTGGTCTCTTCCAGGTTGTATACCAGGGTAGTCCTTATGCACCTCATAACTCCACCCTTTACCTTACCTACAAAACAGGAGTAGAGATGGGATGCTGGGGGCTGTGCATCAATGCAATTTCTTCATCAGTCTATTCTTGTAAGTACCCAGGAATGTACTCCAGCACTGTGTTTTGAAGCAGGATTTAAACTATTCACTATTTGCCATTGTTTAAAAAAATAAAGAAAAGCCAAATTAACAGGGTGGTTTTGTCCAATTGAAACTTTAAGAAATGTTATATTCTCAGCATTGTTAAAAACTCATATCTTAACATGAACAGTTCCTGGCCCCATGATGAGGGGTCACTTTGGGAGAAAGGCATTGTTCTGCATGTGAACTGAAACTCATCCTGAAGTTAAATGCCAAACTAAAATGGCTGCCATGGGCATCATTCTGTGATGCTCTTTCACTTAGCAGTGCTGTAGGTGTGGGTTCTCAAAGGTCTGTCTGATGGCCTCTCCCCATCTGCATTCCTCATAACTTTTTCACAGTGTACTGAAAGTTCTTGCCAGAAGCACAAACCTGGCTCTCCAAAATTGTGTGTAAATGTGCTAGCACAGTTCCCCAGATAGATTTCACTCTAGCTCTTACCAAGGATTAAAAAAATTCCTTGTGATCTGAAAACTCAAACGAGTAGCATTTTGGGGGCTGAACTGAGCATCTAAAGGGGGCTTGAGGGAAATCTTTTCCCCTTTGGAGCTTAACTACAGGCATCTCTGTAGTGCATTTCTCAGCTCAGAGATTGGTGCCAAATGTTCGTATTATAATCAAACAGCGGAAATGTCTGAGATTGTCAATGAGGGTCGTTCTTCCAGAATGGCTGTTAACTGCTTCTTCACTGGAGCTGCCTATGTCAGAATGAGACTACCCCCAGAGAGGGCAAGTATTCTTTGGCAGGTTTATACCTACAATAATTTGAGGCAACTTCCAAAATCAGTAAGATTGTCTCCCTTGCTGCATTTTACAAAATAAAACCCCTTAAAGGACCTTCCTGATGAAATGTGACCTGTTTTGTTTAGTCTTACTAGCATTTTCACTTTCTTTACACAGACCTGCAGAAAATCGTTCTGCCGTACATAGGATTAAAGGGACTTTATTTCATTGGATACCTACTTTTTGGGTTGGGTACTGGATTAATTGGCTTGTTTCCCAATGTCTATTCCACCCTGGCTCTGTGCTCCCTCTTTGGCGTCATGTCCAGCACCCTGTACACAGTGCCATTCCACCTCATTGCGGAGTATCACAGGGAAGAAGAGGTGAGTTCAATGTCTAAGGAAGGGTAAGTTTATATCTGTCCGGGTCTGTTTAATCTATTTTGGGAGGAAACTGGATGGGACTAGTGAGCAGCTTTTAATTTTAATTTCAAACTATTAATGATGACACATGTTATGAATGGAAAGTTTCTGACAAAGAGAGTGAAGGTCCCAGCTCCAACCTCTCCAAACAGTCCTGCAGTGAGACAAATAATTATTTGTCATCACAACTGACACAAAGCCAATCGCAGTACCTGCTCAGGCAGTAACCAGATAACAGGGCTCCACTTTGTGTTGCCTTCAGGTGCTACCTTCCTTATATCCTTCCTTCCAGCTGTACTAGCAGAGGACTTGACTTCTGAGT
Organism: Dromas ardeola; assembly: GCA_013398915.1. Classification (NCBI taxonomy): domain Eukaryota; kingdom Metazoa; phylum Chordata; class Aves; order Charadriiformes; family Dromadidae; genus Dromas; species Dromas ardeola. Next base: position 155,082 of record VYZM01013458.1, on the reverse strand, counting down.
TCCTAAGGTTAATAACCACACTGTAAAGGCTGGCAGAATTTTTAGTTAACTGCAAAGTGTTACAAAAACTGTTAACTAATAAAGATATTAAATTCAAGTACAAACAGTTTCATATAGTTCAGTATTAAATCATATACCATGTTCTCATTATCTCTCTAAATGTCTGGGGTTGGGTTTTGGTCCTCCACAGCACGAAATCCTGTTTCCAAGGAAAATCTGGAAAAGGTCGCATTCCTTATATCATATTACTGGGCACAGCAGGATCTTCATGCCTTGTAAAGTGTTGAGCACTTTAACGGAAGAGTTCTCTCAAGTCTCTCAAGTTAATGAGAGAGCTGGAAACAAGAAGGATTAAGGAGAGGTGGGAGGACTTAGGGAAAGTTCTCATTATATCTGGGAACATTTGAAGAAATTAATAAAGGAAATGTTGAACCATTGAAAAACAACGTAGAAACATAGTTGAGACAAGCACAGGGCTAGATAAAGTCCTTGAAAATATATCCTACTGTTCTGTGCAACTTTTAAGCATCACCAGCTGAATGATGAACACAAGAAAACTCTTTATTATTCCATTGAATCCTAGGAGGGTGTCTCAATGTGGTTAAATGTTTCATAGATCTGATTCCTAATTTTTCAGTTAATTTCTCTGTTCCTTTCAACAGAGAAGTATCATGATGAAGAGTTTTAGAAAGATTTAGCAAAGGACAGGGAATGAACCCAGTTTATGGTGAGATCACAGTCCTAACCTCACACCAGCCAACTCAGAGAGTGGGAGTAAAGGCAAAATTGTAGTCTAGCTCTGATTCAGAGCTGTTCCAAGACAGAAGTAAAATAAAATATGCTGAAGTGTGCATCCACTTTGTATTTAATAGGCTAATATATTCAAATGTTACTTATAAGACAGCTAATTTTTTCTTGTTTGGTGGATGGTACTTGCAATGCCAGATGTTAAATGATACTTAATTCTCTGTTAGATCTGATATTAACACAGTTAGGTTTAGCTCAAATCTTCTATAATATACAAGACAGAAAAAATAAAGAGAAAATCGGCACCAGTACAGTTTAGGGGTTAACCTGCTGGAAAGCAGCTCTGCAGAGAGTACTGGGAGTTCTAGTGGGCAACAGGATGACCAAGGCCCAGTAATGTGCCTTTGTGGCCTTCTTGGCCACATGGTCTCCTGGGGTGCATTAAAAAGAGGGTGGCCAGCAGGTCAAGGGAGGTCATCCTCCTCCTCTACTCTGCCCTGGTGAGGCCACACCTGGAGTACTGTGTCCAGTTCTGGGATTCCCAGTTCAAGAAGGACAGGGAACTACTGGAAGGAGTCCAGTGGAGGGCTACAAAGATGATTAAGGAAATGGAGCACATCTCTTACGAGGAAAGGCTGAGAGGCCTGGGTCTGTTTAGCCTGGAGAAGAGAAGATTCAGAGGGCATCTCATCAATGCTTCTAAATATCTAGAGGCCGGGAGTCAAGAGAATGGGGCCAGATTCTTTTCAGTGGTGCCTGGCAACAATACAAGGGGCACCAGACACAAACTGGAACACAGGAAATTCCATCCCAACATGAGGAAAAACTTCTTTACTTTGAGGGTGGCAGAGCCCTGGACCAGGCTGCCCGGAGAGGTGGTGGAGTCTCCATCTCTGGAGACATTCAAAACCTGCCTGGGCGCGTTCCTGTGCAGCCTGCTGTAGGTGACCCTGCTCTGGCAGGGGGGTTGGACCAGATGATCTCCAGGGGTTACTTCCAACTCCCTGCCATTCTGTGATTCTGTGAAACATCAAGTGCAAGACTACAGTCACTTATACATTCATATAGTTGTGGTCAGAACTACTGGCACATAGGAATACTGGGCACAGCCCTGCAAAATAGATATAATTCCAAAAAAATTGTGTCTAAAATTTTAAATACTTCAAGTGAAAGGATTGTATCATTCCAGAACAAAGAGCAGATATTTTCCTTCACTATGCATTCTACCAAAATCACGTGCTGGGTTTTGAAATGCTGCCATTTCAACTCCTGTTTCATGCTGCTGTTCCCTAGGGTCCAAATTCAATTTTGTCTACTGGATTAGGAAGAGGCTGTTTGTCTGCAGTACATTAGAGCTTTGTGTGGTAACAGCTCAAAGGCAATGTAATAGGTCTTGCAAAAACCAAAAAGCATCTTAACGCTGAGCGTGTTTGGATACCAGAAGACAGCAGCACAGCTAGCCTACAGCATGGAAACCTCTTGTTTGTTACAATACAACCTTCTCCATTCAACAGCCTATGCAAGAAGAATAATAAATATGTAAACTATCATGTAATTTCCCAACAAAACAGAATAATTCCTTCCTGGAGGGAATCACAGAACAGCTGAAGTTAGAAAGGACCTCCAGAGATCACGTAGTACAACCCACCTGCTCAAGCAGGGCCACCTGGAGCTGGTTGCCTAGGGTCATGTCCTGTCTGGTTTGAATATTTCCAAGGGTGGAGACTCCACAATCCCTCTAGTCAGCCTGTTCCAGCGAACGACCACCCTCACAGGGTGCTCATATACAAAATGCTTGTATATAATAAATGAAGCCTTTTGCTCTGCTATGTACGTCGTAGCAGATGTACAGATAATCAGTAGTTAATAATGGCCTTCAGTAGTGTAGAAGAATCCTAGTCTGGACATTTGTTTTCAGATATATTTTTTTTTTCCCAGCAATAAAAAAGCATTACATTTAGATTTTTAGTACTGAACTTCTTTATGTGCCTTGAGCCATAACTTCGGAGCACAGTGTTCCATTGTAACGAATTCTGCTCTGTACGTGTGTGGGACATAGTATGATTCATCTTAATATCCCTTTGAGGCTCTCCTGCAACCACGAGAGTTGGAGCTAAATTATCCATGATGGGGTGTCCTGTACTGTGAAATGTCAGTTTGCCAGAGCTCAAATAGATCTGAACTTGCAGGAAACGGCTGATTTTTCTGATCAAGTTTCAATTCTTTCTTTGAGAGAAGGAATAGAGGGGAAAAACTGCAGATGGGAGAAACGGGACAATTTGGGGGAGAGCTTGGAAAATTCATTATCGCTTGCAAAATCTCTGTTTGAGTTCCACAATGTCTGTGGGGCAAGCAGAGAAACCAGAAAGGAAGCGGGGAGCGATTGGCCTGTCCTGCTGCACCTGGGGGCCGTGACGGTGCAGCGGAAGAGAGCTGCAAGTTACCGGCGCCGTCTCATTTCACTGGCTTGTGTTTTGTGCTTATTTGCAGTGCCTGAAGCTGCAGGACCGGGAACGATCTGGAGACCACGGGCGAGGGAAGGGCATTGACTGCGCCGCTCTCACCTGCATGGTCCAGCTGGCCCAGATCATCCTTGGTGTGGGGCTGGGGCTCTTGGTCAGCGTCGCTGGCAGTGCAGTCACTGTGATTTCGGCATCTATGGTGGCACTCTTCGGCTGCTGCTTCGTTGCTTTTTGTGTCCGATATGTGGAGTAGGACTGTCTGAAGCAATTGGAAGAAATCTTCCCCAGGGGAGTGTTTTCTTTCTGGGTTAGTAGCACTGGTGCAGTTGCCATGATGATACTGCTGGCACGTCCTTCTCTCTTACCTCCTCGGAGAAGCAGCAACTCCAGAGCATTACGAAATGGAGACTTGATAAAACTGGTTGCCTAATGCCTCAGATTGAAAGCTTCTGTATTTTGACTGTTTTATTACTTCATTCCTGCTGACCTCAGTGTATTAACACGCTATTACACAGGGTGGTGTGTATGCCCACGGTATCTCGATGCCCTACATGAGAAGTCATTATGAAACTCCTCATTACCAATTTGTGGCAGTTAATAGATGAAGTATGTGATAAATTGAAGAAGTAATGAAAATGGACAGAGTTAGGAAGAAAGTGTTATTTATCTTGTTTTTCAAGTATCTGAAGCTTGGGGATATTCCCTCTGGTAGTCAAAAGCTGCCAGAGGATCAAACAGGTGTCAGAGGCCATGTAGGGTGCAATAGTGTTGTGTTTAGTAGTACTGTTAAATGGGATCAGTTAATTCCCAGCTGCGATCAAAAGCAGATTTGAGTATGAAAGACGATTGGAATATAAAAAAGATTGAAGCCTATTGTTTAAAAGCATAACTGTAAAGTAATTATTTTATATTGGATCCTGCTGCTTGTGTATAAATGAAATGAAAGTACTGACTGAGCTTGTCATGGGAGTCTGCCTAACGCTGCTCTGCAAATCCATGACAGCTGCCATTTCTTCCTTCTTAAAAAGCTGGCCTCTTGACTCTGATACTGTAACTGAAAAAATAAACTTGACCAAAATAAGAATTTTATGAATGGTTGTAAGCCATCTTGACATTGGATACGACAGTATTTACCTTAAAGTAGTATCTCTGTTTTCTCTATTTTCCTTCATACATCTAGCTTTGAGTGAAATGGGGTTTGCTGTTTACAGAACTTTGTGAAATAACTCAGTTCTGCAAAGCACTATCAGGAATTACTGTACAGTAAATACTTAAGTCCAGTTATTTGTATTTAATTGCGTATGAAGCTTCATTCTTACGTTTATAATATTGGCAGAGTTTTGAAAATCCTGTGTTTGTGAAAATGATACGCTGTATTTATGCTGTGCTTCCTCTGTTCTGAAAACTGTCATATCCCTTTGCTATGTTATATGCTAAGCCACATGAAGCCATCTGCTAATGCAATATTGTTAATTAATGGTGACACAGAGAGAGACTGTTGCCAGGTATGGTGTGTATTTTTTTTCTAATGTTGCACATGTGTAATCAACACTGTTCAGTCAAATGCACTGTTGAGCTGATCAGCTCTTAGAAGGTCTGCATGATATGAACTGACAACACCACAAATAAATGATTAGATTTGAGCATAAAGTGCCTCTACAGAGATGCACCAACTTCATCCTTTCTGTTTTCAAGAGCAGAGTGAGTTATTTATTCTCAGAAAAAGCAATTTTCCCTTAGGTAAATTCTTATTAACTATAACAAGCCTATTGAAGCCTCAGATACCTTTTCTTGTTGATGACTTTGTCTCCACTGTAGGCCCAAAACAGGACTTGGTGTATGGCAAATCTTAACTTTCTTCACAGCTCCTTCATCCTGCCTTATGAAAAAGCCATGTTTTATGGTTTCTTTCATTTTGTGGCTCTTCACAAACCCCTCCCGTGTCACACCCATGGAAGAGAAAAATCTTGGAAGACCAAGCCCCTGGACTGTGCTTGAAACGCTTTGTAGGTGCTAAGATGGCTGGAGCACAAGGGTCTCAACCAGGACAAACAGAAGGCCAGAAAATGAAGGATGGTTGTCCTTTTAATTCACTTTATGCCATCGTTAACTCACTAACTTCCATTAACTCAGTATCTCCTGGAAGGAGGAATTCTTAAGGGACGAACGAGGCTTCCGTGGAGCCATAAAAGCAGAGAGAGGAGGAGGTGATCTGTTTTTACAGGACTGCAGGACTCGAAGCTCCGTTTAAACCCCTGCTCTGGGAGGCGAGGGTCATAAAGCTCCAATTCCAGCGTGAGGCTGGGAAAGGAACTTCACAATGTTTACCTATGTGTTTGTCAATATTTTCTTTGAGGTTTAACGCCATCAGAACATTAAAATTTGGATGGTCAGTGCTATCTCTGCTCTGTTACACAAAGAGAAAGCTGGCATCAGTCCAGGCCCACTGCATGCTACAGAACACAGGACAGAATAGAGCCAGTTTTTCTTTGGAAATCTCTCCATAAAAGCATCCTATAATTGTTTCTAAGACTTAAAAATAATATCTTTCTCAATGGGTCTTTGTCAAAAATAGCAAGCAGGCAAAAAACTATGTACAATTTGAAAAACAGTATTTAAACCAGAAAAATCGTGATGGTGCTCATTGTGAAGCTGAAAATGTATTTCAGGTATTAGTGAAAACAATCTAAAATGTGATTAATTCATGAGAAGGGATAAAATAAGTATTTCTTACTAAAAATGTCAAAGACATTGAAGAACTGTACTGTGGTGCTACTAATTGAAGAAGTTCCAACTTTTCTGTCCTTTTACGTTAGTTCAGGACTTAAGTTATCAACATGATCAGTTATTGTACTTAATATCAGCTTTTATTGCAATGATGTGAGTTTCAAAGTTAGAAGTACCCTGGGTCTGGTCTTTCTCATCTGGTTTTATTTCCATATACATAAAATCAAATAAATAAAGATCTCTATATCATGTTTACACAGATGATACATCTCGATGAAGATGGGTGGTCTTGAGATAAACTACCCCTCTTCCCTCCCACTGTAACAGAGCTACTCATGGCTGAATGGAACAGGCAGGGAACAAGTCTGCCATCTTATCTTCATGAGACTTTCCTTTTTCTTTCTCCTACTTAAATGTCTGCCATTTATTCCCATTTAATGAGCAGTCATGTCATCCAAGCAAACCCTTCAAGGAAGCTTTGGTTATCTTGTTTAGAGAACTTGCGTTATTAGTAATGTCACAATTGTTGGGTTTTTTTCCCCAATGTTCATTCTTTCTTTCACGGTGATCTCATTAAGTTGCTTTGACTTCCTTGAAAACAAGCAACTCAGGTGGTCTGTGGGAGACACTTTTCTTCTGGATAAACTACACAAGTCAGGATGAATCATAAATATCTTTGCCTTGGCAGAACTCACAGCTTTAGCATCGGTGCCCGTGAATCGGTACCAGTCCCTGCAGCATGTCAAAAGATAGGGAGAGCGGTGTAAGCAGGAGATGTGGCAACGAAGGCATTTGATACTTCTGAACTGTAGAGGGATTGCTTCATGGAGGAAAAGGGTGGAAGTGTCTGCTGCAAAATGTCTTCAGATGATTTTCGGCATGATAAAGCTATAAAAAATGATCTATAAAACAAAACTTTCCCCTCTAAGTTTCCAGCATTCATTTCTCATTCCCGAGCTGCTCCTTCTTTGTTTATTTAAGCAGCAAATGTTCGGGCCACTTGTCCAAGACTAAACTGAAAAGCGATTTGTAATTCTGTTGCCTTCTACAGTGTACTCAGTTTCATACATTGCTCCTTTAGGTATGCAAGGTGTGTTAACTTGTATTTCCTAAGGCTTTTTCTTGGAAATGAACTTTTTACCTTCTCATGTATTAATATTTTACCTGTGTATGACTTCACCTGATAATGACTTCACATCATGCAGAGACATCAAATCAGAGAATATTGCCTTGTTGTTGCTCCAGGTAAGTACTCACAGCAGTGGGAAAACAAAATTCAGTGTTCTCCACTCTGGATTGCACAGTAGACTGAGATAAGCAGTTCCTGCCTGCTATTTTCAAGGAGAGAGACCTGTGACCTTTTGTAAAAAATGTACTGCTTTTTGAAAGGATGATTTTCAAAGGCTTTGTCTGCTCCAAGGAGGAGAGGAAAGGGGGCTGCTCTCGTTCTAGGGATCAAGTACTTTCTTCCCTGAAGGCTGGGTGCTTCGTTGCCCCCCGGCGTTCAATGGCATTATAGCACTTCTCCAGGGCGCAGGAGCTGCCTTTCCTTGCATCGCTTTCTAACCTCGCTCTTGCCCCTCTCTGTTTCATCTTACTCTGAAGGTTCCTTGTAGTGATACACTGCTGCAGTTCAGTTCTCTTTTTTTTTCGTGCATAGACAACAAAGGAAAGTTGCTTGTTACCAGCTGTAACCCAACTGCGTAATGTCAATGAAGACATTGCCAGTGGTAGAAGCCCACCGAGGACATACTTGGCATCAAACTCATGGTACAATCTGACCTTCAAAACCTTCAGTGCTAATGCTGAGAGTCAGTCCTGTACTGCAGCCATCCTCACTTCATTTGGCAGATTAATTTTTGTTGCATTTGTTCCCAACAGGTGAGGTGCATCAAGAGGCAGGGACAGTGGTCACAGTGCATATACAGGAGAAGCAATAGGCAGCATCCGGGTCTTAGACACCTCTGTTTGCAGGTTCCTTCTGCTCATTAAGTGCTGTGGAGGAGACGGGAAAAATAGCAGAACTGTGGGGTCTGAGGAATGACATGAAGGAAAGACAAAGGTCCTGACAGAAACACCTTCTTTAAAGGCTGGGAGCACTAGCCTTGAGTTGCATGGCTGGCATGATCACCATATAAACACAAATGTATCTCAAAAGATTTGTTTTCCTTTTCAACATTCAGATCTGATTTTTTTTTTTAAGTAAAATAAATGCCATCTTGCAATACAATTTTCCAGTTATCAGATTCCAGGGATTTTGAGGGCTGAAGTACTTGTTTAGTAAGTGCTGAAATTCCAACATAACACCCAATCCCACTAAGTAGACCTTTAAGAAATATATCCCAAATGTTGTTAGATTGCCATAACGTTGCAAAACATGACAATAAAACAGCTGTTAGAACTATGGTTATCTCTGAGAGAAAGGTGGCACCTTATCAAAGGGTATTGTTCCTCTCTGAAGAGGAATTTCAGGGTTTGGAATATTTTACTTTGAATGACCATATATCAAGTGTGCTCAAAATTCAAGATTTCAGTCTATGTCTCTGAAAATGTGATGCCAAATCTGAAATTCAAACTAGATTCTTCTTTTCACTATTTATGGTTGGCTGTACAGGTTGAGCTGTTATTTAATACAGTGCCGTAGGATCCCCATTACCTTCGGTTCAGGAGCTCATGGGTTGCTCTCTACCTCTGTATGCGTCACTGGATTTGCCCATGAATAAGGGACTGGAGTTCAGCAGAAAATGCCTTTTGATGGGCAAGAAGAAGAGCCCCCTTAGCTGTTTCAGCAGAAATAAAGAGCAGTAAAACCATTTTTGAAATCTGGTTATGACCATAAACTTACAAGACATGATTTGAAATACACAGTAGGAGATGATTTGAGGGCATAAAATTTTCTGAGGTTTTTCAGAATAAATGTCAAGACAGACAGACATGTCCTAATTCTACTGTACTGGAACAAAGACATATTCATAGCAATTTATTTGCCATCACAGAATCACACAGAAGCACAGAATAGTTGAGTTTGCTTCTGGAGGTGACCTACTTTAAGTCCCCTGCTCAGCACAGAGTTGCTAAGGCAGACTGGTCAGGCTGTGTTGAGTAAGATTCTGAGCATTGCCAAAGACGGAGAATCCACAACCTCTCTGGACAACCTGTTCCAGTGTTTGACCACATGTACCATAAAAAAGTTTTCTTATGTTTAAGTGAAATTTATTGAATTTCAGTTTGTGCCGATTGCCTCTTGTTCATTCCCTGGACAACACTGAGAAGCCTCTGGTTCCACCTTCTTTAACCCCCACCCCAATCAAGTATTTACGCACATTGATAAGATCGATCTGAGCCTTCTGAGCTCCAGGCTGAACAACACAGCCTCTGTCAGCCTCTCTTCGCATGGCAGATGCTCCAAGCCCTCCATTGTACTGGAACCTCTCCAGTATGTTCACCTCTCTCTTGTACTGGGTAGCCCAGAATTGGACACAGCATCCCAAATGTGACCTCACCAGGCTGAGCAGAGGGGAAGGATCACCTGCCTTGATCTGCTGACAATGCTCTACCTAATGGAGCCCAGGATGCTGTGGGCTGCCTTTGCTGCAAGGGCACATTGCTGGCTCATGTTCACCTTGTCACAGAATCACAGAATGGTAGGCATTGGGAGGGATCTTTGGAGATCATCTAGTCCAACTCCCCTGCCAAAGCAGATTCACCTAGAGCAGGCTGGACAGCAATGCATCCAGGCAGGTTTTGAATATCTCCAGAGAAGGAGACTCCAAGCTCCACAGCCTCCCTGGGCAGCCTGTTCCAGTGCTCTGCCACCCTCAAAGTAAAGAAGTTCCTCCTCATGTTGAGATGGAATTTCCTGTGTTCCAGTTTGTGCCTGTTGCCCCTTGTCCTGTCACTGGGCACCATTGAAAAGAGCCTGGCCCCATCCTCTTGACACTTGCCCTTTAGATATTGTAAGTATTGATGAGATCCCCTCTCCCCTCTCTTAAGAGGAAAGTCTCTCAGCCTTTCCTCATAACAGAGATGCTCCAATGCCTTGATCATTTTCGTAGCCCTCCGCTAGACTCTCTCCAGTAATTCCTTATCTTTCTTGAACTGAGGGGCCCAGAACTGGACACAGTACTCCAGGTGTGGCCTCACTGGGGCAGAGTAGAGGGGGAGGATGACCTCCCTCGACCTGCTGGCCATGCTCTTTTTAATGCACCCCAGGATGCCATTGGCCTTCTTGGACACAAGGGCACCTTTCTGGCTCATGGTCAACTCATCATCCACCAGGACTCCCAGGTCTCTCCCTGCAGAGCTGCTAGGATCCCCAGACTGCCTGTACTGGTGCTGGGTGTTATCTCCCCCCAGGTGCAGGACTTTGCATTTCTCTTTGTTGAGCTGCCTGAGGTTCCTGGCAGCTTGTTTCTGCAGCCCAGTGAGGACCCCCTGAATGGTGGCACAACCCTCTGGTGTATCAGCCACTCTTCTCGCTTTTGTACCATTTGCAAACATGCTGGGGTGCACTCTGGCCCATCATCCAGCTCATTAATGATGTTAATTACTGGCCTCAGTACTGATCTCTGGGGCACACCACTGGTCGCTGCCCTCCGGTTGGACTTGTGCTGTTAATCACAATCCTTTAAGCCTGGCAGTTCAGCCAGTTTCAATCCAGCTCACTTTCCACTTATCTAGTACATTCTTTATCAGTTTTGTCTACGGAGATGCCATGGGAGAGAGCATCAAAACCTTATTTAAATCAAGATAAACAACATCCACTGCCTTCCCCTCATCCACCAAGCCAGTTGTCTCATCATAGAAGGTTACCAGCTTGGTCAGACTTGTTTCTCCATTGTCTTAACTCTGGCTGATTGTTGGTAGCTATGAATTGCTAGCAACTTTATTATCTCAGTTTTAAAATTTGGCCTGAAAAGAAAATTGAAGGTATTTGATTTTCAGACTTCTTGTCTAAGCTAATCAGAGACTTTTTCACAACTACAGAGAGAAAGAAGTAATTTTTCTACAAGATTCCAGTTTTATCCAACATTAGGTTAGATGTGACTTCTGAATGAAAGCGGAAATGTTCATTGAGCTATGATGCTAGAAGTCAGTGTTGAGTAGTTAATTTGATCATTCTGCAATGAGTGCACTCATTCAGTTGGTCCGTGCAAGGAACAACTCAGGTCCTTGGAGAAATAGTATCTCATTGTCCCAAGGAATGGATGACTGAGGGAACGAGTGAGCTACCTTTATTTTATTATGTCCCTCGCTGAATAGTCTGCAGTCTTAACTTTCTGTTAGCACTCCCCAGGCGGGTAGGTCAACGTTTCAAAAAACTTGCATGACTAATTAAATGGTGGTCTTTTGGCCCAATTTGCTCAGGCATCCTATGAGTGTAGTTTACAATTAAGATTTTGGGAAGGACTCTGAGGTTGAGACTATAGGCTGAGAAACTTGCACATACGTGTAGGATTTGAAAGAGCCGGTTCTAAGGAAAACAAGTCTCTGCAACTAGGGTACACGTCTAAGGCATGTTACCAGCTGCACTTTAGAAAAGGAACAAGTTAACTGGCTGCCCAGCCTTTCCTTGCAGACTTTGTCTCAACCACTGCTGCACTGACTGATGCTGAGAATGTACTTCGAGGAGATTCTTATAACTGCTTAATCATGATAAAAAGATATTTTCAATAACCCCTTCTGAACAGATTAACCAGAATTCTCTTTTGAAGCAGGAGAGAAATAACTCTCACTAATAATTGGTGATCCAAGCTCCCAATCTAATGTCCTGGAGCTGCAGCGCATCCATACCTATGCCTGCTCAAGCTCAGGGATACCGATTAGATCAGAGCTTCTGCGCAGGCACTCAATTGAATAATCAAGTTTTAAAGCAGACAGTCATGAACGGGAATGAAGGGGACTGGATTTTTTTATTGCTAAAATGAGTGCCAAAATAATTCAAAGGGAAAATGATGCAATATTTCTACTGAAAAGGCATTTCAAAGGCAAACCTGGAAATGCAATTGGAGGTTGTTATTACATTAAGAGCTTGGTTAGTTATTTGAGGGGGGAAGATATTTAAAAGTCCTTAGGCAATCAAAGTCAGTGCCTAATGTGAATATCTGGGCTTTAAAGGTTCTTTCAGTTTGTCACTAGGTGTCAGCCTGCACCTTCAGGTCCCTATCATTCTGTAGCAATGTATACCTCTCTACCAGCACCCCACCAGGAATCTCCAACAGAAGGAGAGCCGTCACAAAAATCTCAGAAAGAACTCTGTAAGTATTCTTTTGTATCCTTCAGCTGTGTTTATTTTAGATCATGAAAAGGCAATTGTTACAAACGAAGACATGAACATTTGGAGGAAACAGGAGTGTTTTTGAAGAGCGTTGTGCTGAATTCTTAGGAAACCCCTGGATACCCAGTAGGATTTGTTACACGTTAACACGTATTCTCAAAGCTGGAGCTAGAAAGACCCTCTGCGCAGGCCACAGGCCTGATGCTGTGTGCACGCTCAGAGCGACTGCTTGTCCCTCGCAATGCCCAGGCTGGTGCTCCTGCCCATGTAACACAGATCCCACATTTCACGCACCGATAGTTGGGACTCGCAGCACATGTGAAGCAAAATTTCTCTCTGCTCATGCACAGCGAGGGAAATGCTCATTGGGTATGCTGGACACACACTGACCCCCATAGCCTGAACTGACATTCTGGCCTAAAACAACATTTTGCCAATTGCGGATGGAACTTTTGAACAGCAGAACCATGACCTGCACCTGGTGGATCAGTGGCTTAAGAGAGAGCCACCCGCTAAGTCCACAGTCCAGTTCCTACACACACAAGGTATTTCCCTATTTGTCTGATTTGCCAGATGTGAGGTCTTTATATCTTTAGTGATCAGGTACCTGCAGCTTCCTCTGAGCATGGTATCTTGCTAGTATTCTGGGCTAACTAGGGGTTGTTCTGAACATCATCTATTTTACTGTGTTGTTTTGCTGGCATAAAATTATATCGACACTGACATCCACAAAAGCACATGGTTTTTTTTTGTTTCATGCTGAGCACCGCAGAGGATGTCTTTTAGGCAATTTGCTATCTACTGAAATTCATAGTTATGCTTTAGACACCTGGATAGCTTTTTATGTAATGCACAAGAACATTTAAGCATCACAATAGGGATTAAAATTCCAGCAAGCCAAGCAAGAAACTACGCTGTTCAAAAGCAAACGCTAAGAAGAGAGACTGGCTTTGAGATTCACACCCTCGTCTTAATTCAGGTACTTTCTTCTGGCCTCTACAGACACGGTTAGATCTCGCCGAACTCTGGAGTTAAGTGATCATGGTATCCTTTTCTCACACAACAGTGTGGCTTTCTTCATCTGCAAGCACAGGCATTAGGGTTTTCTCCCAGACCATGTGAAACCAAATGCATTTCTTGCAAATCCTTCAACACATTAGATTTCTAGGTCTAGAAAGCTCTCAGGCTCTTGCATGGCATACTGAAACTTTAATTGAACCAGGACCTGGGAGCAAGTTAATCATTGTTCTTGGAAAGGGGAGACCTAGAATCCAGACCTGGATCCAATTTCTCTTCTCTATTTACAAGGAATAAAAATTCTGGCACTTCCTCTTTGGGGCTCACACCCTAACCACTATGCTGCAAAGTAGTGTTCAAGGGCTTGCTTTCCCTTTATGATCCAGCAGTGCAGAGGAACTCATGCAACGGGAATGGTTTCAAGCCAGAGGATTTGAGCACATTTGCTGAGTTTCCTAGGCTATGGGCAAAAGCTCTGCCCACTTAATTAGTGTTTCAAAAGCGAAGAGGAAGGACCATAATCTGCACATGCATAGAAGGTGGGACAGGAGAAGCGTATCTGGACATAGATGCAAAGGGACAGGGAGAATGGGTTAAGTTTACAGTCCCTCGTAACAGTGTGGCCTGGCATGGGGTGTTCAGTGTTGGGATGCAGAACTGCCTCCCTCGCTTAGGATACATGCTACGGCCAGTCCTGACTGAGATATCCCCATTAAATACAGAGGTAAACGTTACAGACTTAAGTGGATTTAGGCATGGCCAGGAGCAGACTTCTAGGCACAAAAAAAATTTACTGGAAAAAACTTTAAGTACCTACAGTCTTCAGCTGGCAGCCAAGTCAGGATTTAGGAACTTAGAGGGGCTGTTGTACAGTACTTAGACGCTCAAGTTCTTCTGTGGATAGATCTGATTTCTTCAGAGTCTTTGCATCTGTGTAAGTATGTCCATCACCTGCCAGCTCACTTCTGCTGTTCTTCTCCAGGCACTTGTATCTTCCCAGTTATCAACTGCCCAAGGCTGTAGTAAAAGTCTCTTTTCCTTGAAAAAAAATAACAGAACAGTTTCTCCTTTCAAGTAGCAGAACCAGCTGCTTCCAGGCCAAATCTGAATTTTACAACAGGAGTTACCGACGTGTACAGTAAATGCAACAGAGTCTGCACAGCATAATTGCCAATAACAGCACTGCAATTTTCTCTGGACAGAAATAGCAAGTTTGCTCCATATCAGTACTTAGAGGTGACAAACAACCCTCTGAAGAAATGCTTTTTTAGCAGAGTCGGGCAGACGTTGGAGTCAGGCTGCACAGGAAGGGTCTGGAAATAGAGATGAGTTTTGAATATTGTATTTAAATATGCAGTATTTGGGATTAAAGAACTTGTGTTTTGGCAACAAAACCAGAACTGTTGCACTTTTCCATCTTTTAAAATAAATATTTTGACCTTTCAATTTTAAATTATTTTTTCCTCGTAATTAAAAAAATATTTTATAAAGTAAATATATATCATTACCATAAAATGTTTCACAGCTTAAATTACACTTTTTTCATGCCCTTAAAAGTTCGTTTCAGATCAACATCAAATTATTTCCCAGATGTTTCTCTGGAACACAGGCTAGGACAGGCATCGTCCCTGATCTTCTCCCAGGTGTGAAAACACTGAACTGCAGGGCTGCTCACACCAGAGGAATTGAACTGGAGTTAATTGAAACACTGGCAAGTATCAGTGCAGACCTTTAACAAACACTTTAGCAGAACAAAAACCTTTGTGGTTGGTTTTAGCTAAACCCAGATGTATCCCAGAACAAGCAGCTTGAAGTGGCTATGATTTGTTTCTTTTTCCCCATTTTTATTTACAGTTGTGCTGATTTCCTGGAGTGAAATACAAACAGTCTGAAGCCCAGCAAGAACAAAGCCTGCAGCCTCAGTGCCCTGGGAGAGATGCCTGCCTTGCCACACACAGTTTGGGGCTGTGGGTTTCCCCCTCCAGCAGCCTGCAGAGAGGCTGGGGAACACGATGTACCCTCGCACCCTCCCCTCCAAACCCAGACAAAGCAACACCTCTCCATGAAGCTGCAAGTCCTGTCCTTGGGTTTCTCCTTGGCTGTCTGGGTTGCTCTGTATCCTGGCAGCAGCAGAGGGGATGAGAGGAGCTGGAAAAGCAGATCCTGCAGAGATCTGGAGGGAAGCACGTTGCTTCTTTTCCCCTCTCTTTCCTGGGTCCCTAAGAGAGGGGAAAGGGGCCAAGGCTGAAGAAGCCGGAGCCTTGTACCCACTTGTCCTGGCTGTTCCCACCAGGACAGGTTTAAAATAGGACATAGGCTGCCTGATCCCTGTGCCCTCACTGGAGCCCAGGGAGCAGTGACCACGGCCAGGCTGGCATCACTTACAATGCCACACAGCAGTGAGAAACCAGCCCAGCTCCCTCCCCCTGCCACAAACACACACAGGGGTGGGAGGACTGCTGACCCCTTGCTGCTTGCACCTCCAGGTAGGGGGAACACAGCTGAGGCCTCCCAGCCCCGCTCTATGCCATCCAGCCCCTCTCCTCCCTATGGTGCCCTGAACATCCTGCATCTTCCCTGAGTCCCGTCACCCTCACCAGTTCCTCTTCCCCAGATCAGGTGCAATAACTAAAAAGCATCTCCTAGAGACACCCCAATCCCCAGTGCACCACCACTGTGTCCTCCTACTCCTGTTCTCCAGTTCAGGGGACATTTTCAAGACAACAATTCCCATCAACGAGTTTCCAAGGGCAGGCACAACTCCAAAAGAGCATCTCTCACACAGAAGCCCTCCTTTATCCATCCCTTTTCCCCCTTGTCCCTACCAGGCATTCAATATCCCAGGGCTACATCTTGCACAAGACCCTGCAGTCCCACCCTCCAGAGCCCCCTGCCCATCTCAGCAGCGCTGCTCCGTGGAGCTCGCAGGCAGCAGGTCATAGCGGCTGCTGTACATCACCACCCCAGGGGGGTAGTAGGCCACCTCCGGCTGGACGGTTGCAGCAGGGGAAGAAGCAGTGATGGGGTGGACGGGCACCAAGGCATGCAGGGCCTGCTCCTCCTGCTCGGGCTTGGTGGTGTCGGTGAAAGGGCGCATGGTGGTGAGGGAAGGTGAGGTGATCCTCCAGAGGAGGCTCTTCAGTGCCTTGCGAAACTCCCTGCGCATAAGGCAGTAGAGGATGGGATTGAGGCAGCTGTTGGAGTGTGCCAGGCACACGCTGATGGGGAAGAAGTACACCTGGGAGAGGAAGTACTCAGTACTGAAGTGCACCACGTTGAGTTTGATGAGGATGCCCCACGTTGTGAGCGCTTGGTTAGGCAGCCAGCACAAGAAGAAAGACAGCACCACGATGGACACTGACTTAGTCACTTTGGAGCGGCGCTTGGTACTGGGGCCGCTGCAGGTGCTGCCAACATGCTTATCACTGATGAAGCGCACCAGGAGCAAGTAGCAGAGGCTGATGACGGCCAGTGGCACCACGAAGCCCAGCAGCACCTTCTGGATGTGGTACAGGCCCAGCCAGAACTGGGCATTGTTGCCTCGACCCTCAGGGAACTTGACAAGGCAGAGCACATCATCAAAGACGGTGGCAGTGGTGGAAAAAATGGCATGAGGCAGGGAAGCTAGGATAGCTGACAGCCAGATGAGTGCACAAAGCCACTTGGCAGAGCAGCAGCCACCCAGTGGGTCACCTCGCCGCTGATTCTTCAAGGCTGAAGCCACAGAGCGGTATCGAGCCACACTCATAGCAGTGAGAAAGAAGACACTGGCATACATATTCATGGCTGTCACATAGGAGACAATCTTACACATTGCCTTGCCGAAGAGCCAGTTGAAGTCCAGCGCGTTCTCCACTGCCCAGAACGGCAAGGTCAGCACAAACTGGAAGTCAGTCACTGCCAGGCTGGTCACAAAGAGGTTGATGGAGGACTTTCTCCAGCCTTGTTTGCTTTTCATCAGGTAGAGCACCAGCAGGTTGCCCACTAGCCCCAGGGCACACACCACGGAGTAGACCAGTGAGATGACAATTCGCACCACACCAGAGCTATCCCCTTGCATCCCGTCGGCTCGCTCCAGGTTGATGTTCTTGAAGAGCTGCAGGAAGGACACGTTGCTCCTGTTGCCCATCTGGGCGCCCTCCGGGAAACCCAACGGCGAGTCCCAAGGCTCCCAGTCCTCTCCTTCCTTCATGCCGGCGGCTGGCGAGCAGGTACCGCGCTCGCAGGGCTCGCCCATCCCATGCTAGGGAGGACGACAGGTCCGCGGGAGCCTTTCCTGAGGCGGGCAGCTCTCTTCGTCGGGCGGGCTGCCGGGGCGGCGAGGCGGGGAGACCGTGTCTCCCTGCGGCCGGCCGGCTGCGAGCGACGAGCGCCGCTCCCCCCGCGCTCCGCGCTTATATCCGCGCCGGCGGGGCCGGGGCATGCGCGGCGGCGGCGGCGGAGCTCTCCCGGGTGCTGAGCGCGGGCGGCCGCGCCCCC
>VYZM01013458.1:91875-129036 GCA_013398915.1 Dromas ardeola | reverse complement strand
TGCCGCGGCCCGGCTAGGCGTCGGGGGTCGCGGCCCCCCGCTGGCAGCTCCCCGCCCCGCACCATGCGAGGTGTCCCGCGGAGCCGGGCGGCACACTTCTCCTTCTGGTTCCTCGTCCTTCACGCCCAAGCGCTTTGCCTGGGCAGGGCCCCGCCGGCCGGCGGCTCGCTCCTCTTCCCCGACGGGAGGCAAGGTGAGTGGGGTGCGGGGAGCTCCCCGGGCACGGCGTGACGGGCAGCGGGGTCCCCCCGCCGCGGATGTGCTGCCGGCCGGTCGAGCCGCGGCTCCCCGGCGGTGCCCGGGCCGGAGAGGCGGCGAGCTGCGGCGTTCCGGCCCCGTGTTGGGTGTCGGCGTTACTGCCCAGGCTCCGGCGGGGTTTGGAGCCGGCGGCGCTGTCGCCCGGACGGGCTGCTCCCGCCGGGCTTTAAAGTTTGTCCGTGGGGGTGCGGGAGTCTGGCTGTGCCTCCTTGCTGCTTCCCGAGTTGCACTGGGTAGGGGAAGGCATTGCTAAGCCCCCCTTTTTGCTCATCTTCCTCCTTAAGAGGCATCTTCCAAAGTTACAGCATCGTTTGCTACCATTGAGATGAAAAACCGTACTGTCCTGGTTGCTTTTTCTTTTAAACAAATGATCGCTTCTGTACTGCAGCAGCACAAACTACATACAGAAAGATTGGCGTTACCAGGATATAAACCCCACGGTGAGTTGTTCATATTCGTTAAGGGCAGTAAATTAAAAGCGAGTCTTTCTCTGCGGGATGAGTCTCTTGAGGCTTCTCCCCCAGGTGGGTTAACTTCATTGCCCCAGCTGGCTGCATGCCTCCCTGGGGGAGTGTAACTCCGGAATTTTGTCCCATTGCCTGCTATAAGGAAAATAAGAGAAGCAGCTCTCATGAGAGAAAAATTATAATTAGCTGGAAGACTCTGCCCGGTGGTAGAAGACTCAAAAGTGTAGGAGGAAATTTTCCTTCCTGAGAACTTTCCTGATGCAATCAACAGCTGTGGTGCTGTCAGCGGGAGAGCTTGAACACAGAGGAGAAGATCTTCTGTGCCCCTCAGAGATCGTGGAAAGGAAAAGTGGTTAAGTAAGGTGGCTGAAAAGTGGACAGTTATCCTGAAGTTATTTCCTGCTGGATTCATTTAAAGGGAATGCAAACAATCGTTGTGTTTCAGTGACTACATGGGACACAACAGCGATGGCTGTGTTAACATGTAGTAGGTGTTTAATCTGGAAATGAATGTAGAATTAATTTAACTTTCTAGACATGAAAAAACTAGGCTTTCCCCAGAGTTTGCAAATAGCTTTGTTTAAAGGGACAATTCAAAATTTGGCTAATTTTTTCAAACAAAATTGAATGCAGTGCTAAGTGCAGAGGACTAAAATTTGCATCTCGCATAGCTGAAATGACGCTAAGTGTTGTGCTCTCTCTGCATCCACAATGAGTGTGGTAGATGGAACAGTTAAGGGTGCCCTTGCTGAATGTTGAAGGCCTGCTCCCTGCCATGAGGCTTCACGGCTTGGCATGTTTTCTGGGAACAAAGCCTTTCTTTGGGTTGGGAAGACACTTCTTCCAGAGATAAGCAATGCCATTTCCTATCCCAAGGAGTCATTTGAAAAGAAGCCAGAGGGTCTGAGGGGCAGATGTAGATGAACTACAAAGATGGAGATGCAACAATGGCAAGTGATGAAGTGTCACATCTTAAGGGAGTTTCGTCAGAAAACATGTTACCTCTCTAAAAGAACTTAGTATTTCCTGTCATGTGTGACAGATTGTGTATGTTTTTCTCTTTATCCTAACTTGTTCACTTTGTGTACAGCCATTCTTAATATAGGCAGTTCTCTGCCATGTGTGGTTAGTTTGAATCCACAGAGGAGCAGAACAGGCAGCAGTGGTTTTGAATATTTTCAGATGTTTTGGGTGATGCACAATTTGGAGGGTCTGCAGGGACGGTTTCTCCAACAACTTAAACTCGTCAAACAAGCGTGAAGGGCCTGAAAGTGGCTTCTCCTGTGTTGCCACAAGGGCCTCTGCAAACACTGTGATTGCAAGGCAAAGAACTAACTTGACTGTGTCCTGCTCAGTGTGATGTGCTGGTCTTGCTCGTGGCACTGATGGAAGCTGGCGTGCTCAAGCTGCTGTTGTGGAAAGATAGAGCATTCTCTGGAGCTACACAAGCTGCCCAGGGAAGTCTTCCCTCTTCTGGCCTATAAATGCTGAGCAGTGCCACTCGACAGGCAGGGCTTCCCTGGAGTGGAGAGTATGCTAAGGTGGCCAAGGAGGATGGTGTGACATGCCAGCCCCAAGGCTTGTCAGTGGCACTGGGGTAGATTCCCTCCATTTAATGTTTGCTGGTGCTAAGTTTTATGGGAACCTGTTGTGTTTTAACGTGAATTAATTATTACTTTAGGAAAATTGAGGCAGTCAGTGTTGAAGAATAGAAGATTCATTCTTGTGCAGTCTGGGTTGCATGTATTAAGTTATTCTAGTTGTTTCCTCTGCCTTCTAGTTGAGTGTTATTCTTTCTTAGAAGGGCAGAAAGATATCACCAAAATTGTACCTCCTGTCTTTGTTTTAGACCCTTCTCCAGCTAGAAAGGTCAAGTGGTATGTTAGGCTTAATGTGGTGCTCAGTAAATTGTTCTGGTATTGGTAGGATTGTCTTTGCTAACCTCTACCCGACAGTCTAGACAAAACTGATAAGGATTACTTGCAGAAATATTTTTAGCCTCATCTTGTTTGACTTTGTTGTGTTGTAATCTTATTCCCTCTGGTCTTTTGAAAAGTTCTTAATAATTCATTTCTGCAGTTATATTACAGTATATTATTATTGTAGGGTAATTCCCCTTTCCAGTGATTAGCATTCAGAAATGAGTATTTAGGGAGTGGGTGGAAGAAGTTATACTTCCCTGCTTTGATAATCCTGTTCCTACCAGATGCTCAGGCATCATTTTCGCTTTTACTGATGATGATGTCTAATTTGCCTTAACCTCTGCTCACTAATTACTGTAGTGATGCAATAAAAAAACTTCCTTGAATAATTTGAAGCCCAAAACCGCAAGTCTTGGGTCTTGCATGGAGCTTAACAGTTAAGCCACAACAAATTAAGCTCAAGACATCAAGCAAAGGCAAATTGCACAGTGACAGCAAGTGAGTAAGTTTTCCTTCAGGCATTTAATTTGATTATTTCATGAGTTGTGCTGAAAACCATAGAAATGGGGGTCTGGTCTTGCAGCATTCTCTGTTAGCCTGTCTTTGCTAGCACAATATGGGATGTGGGGCTTCCCAGAAGTCTTGTAATTCAACTTCTGCAGGTAAGCCATATTTTTGGTGTTTCCCCTCTTCCCCTCTTTTCTCCCTGCCCATTTTTTTTTTTCTTAGCTCTGGAGTATGAGGAAGGGGGGACCTCGGTTTAACTTCAGCAGATGAATTGTCAGGCAGCTGACACCTTTGATGCTACCTACAGGCTGTGTAAACTGCAGGCACAAAGGTTTGGACTGAGTTTTCAGTGTCACAGTCCCCCCTGTGCTTATGTGGACAAGGGCAAGAGATGTTTCTCAGAACTTGTGTTAGTCTCGGTGTTGTCAAGACCTGCCACTGTGGAGATCTTAAAGCCCACTGCTGCGGCTTGTCCTGAAAAGGCATAAAGTCATTGTAGGCTGGTGGGAAGGCTTGTGTACAAAGAAATCTGTTGTGTATGAGAATAGGCTTGCTTCTGAAATAAAGGTGCTACTGAGACAAGGCCAAATTTCCCATGTAGTTTTGTATATGTGCTGTGAAGTGGGGGTTTTATGTGTTTTGTTTTGGGTTTTTTTGAATTGGGAGTGTTTCGTTGCATGTGTCTCAGGGGTCCATGTCCTGAGGAAACGCGAACAGCCACGTCTCATACTGCAGCTAATGAGAACAAAGGAGATACGTTCCTTCCTGAAGGGGACAAATACAGACAGCTATCTGTCTGGGCACGATTTATGCGGTGTGGCTTTGAAGGTGCAGGCAGTGGAGAGAGAAGTGACTCTAGAAGAATTGTCTTACCAGTCCTAGGGAAGAGTAAATTGCTCAGGAAGTACCTGGAGCAGGCTAACTGCTTTGTTAACCAGCTTAATTAATGAATGAGGTTTAATCACTTTGTGTATAAGTGGCTGGGACTTTGGGAATGAAGCATAGCCCTAGGGAAAGAGGAACTGGAATGACATGTATCCTCACAATTTATTTTCGATGAAATATGTTCAGACTGCGATTTCTTGGGCTGAAGTCAAGTATGCAAGCACAAGATCTGGTCCTTAGGGTATGAGTTCTTAGGGACTGTGTTTTATGTGGATTTATGTTGTTTGCTTGGGGCTTTTGAGTTTTAGACTAATTTAAAAAAAAAAAAATTGGGAACAGGTGTTTTTTCTGTATCATAGCAGGAGACAAGAATGCCAGTAACGCTTTCTTTCCTGCTAGATCCTGATAAGTGATAAGGTGTCCAAGCTTACACTATTTGGAACCCCTTACAAAAGGGCATAGTTACTTCATTCCCTTTCAAACCCTTCTTTAAAATTCCCTCCTCTGCTGCAACATCTGCTAAAGCTGATGCTACTGAGGTCTGTTGCTACAGCCTGTCAAGTCAATTCGTAGTGTTCTCTTCACCCATCTGTATTTGTGGCGCTCTGTCTCGTGCTTTAGGTGGTCAGCTTTCTGGATGTATGAGAATGATCTCCTTGCTCAGAGCGTCGTGTGCTGGGGACCTAGGACAAGAGAGGGTTTCCAGTTTTTGTGGGATTGGGAAGGGGTATGTGTGTTACAGTCAATCCTTTATATGAATAGTGACAAAATATTTGAAGAGGAGAATGTTTAGCTATAATGGCAGAGTAGAAAGCCCAAATGAGGATTGTCTTGCATGTTGTTCTGTGCACTGCCTGCCTTTGTGTCAGTAGTATGGTGTGGTGAATTACTGTCGCTTTTGAATTTCCTTTTAAATCAAGAAAGATCTGAACAGGCTAGCACTCACCCTAGTTTTGCTTCTTTTTTTTCCCCCTTCCTCTCAGAGCAATTTATCAAGACGTTGCCAGAATACCACGTGGTTGATCCAGCAAGAGTAGACGCAAGCGGGCATTTTCTTTCTTTTAATTTACACCATCACATCTCAAACACGAGGAAGAAGAGAGATCTCAGCAAAAAAGAAAATGCAGTGTATTACAAAATTAACTACGAGGAGAAGGATCTCTTTTTTAACTTGACTGTCCACGTGGGATTTCTTTCCCATAACTACGTAGTAGAAAGGAGACGTGGCAACCACACTAGTGCGAAGATTGCAACGCGCTCAGGAGTTCTGTGCCACTTCATTGGCACAGTGTGGCAGCCAGGTTCTGGGAGTGGGACAGCAGCAATCAGCACGTGCAATGGCCTGGTAAGTGATGTGACCTTTATTGGGGTTCTGGGCTAATTTTGGTGTCATTAGGACTGAGCTAGAGCATTGGTATATGAATAAATCTGGTAAGAAACTGGATGAGCCAATCTGATACCTTCCTGTCAGAACACTCTTAAAGAATATTTTAATACTGTGGATCTCATTCGGATTTTTGGAAGAGAGAATCTGAAGGTCTTCAGTTGAGGGTCCTTGAGGTTTACTTTTCTCTAGATTTTTTTTCTGGTGGCCTGGACTGAACATTTCTATCACTCATGTGGCTTGAAGCCATCCAAATATCCAGTCGCTACTTTGATCCCATTAGTAGTTGGAGTGCCTTTGGTTATGCACCTGGATGTGAGCTTCTGTTTTATTTTTCTCTGAAATGAATGTAGCTCAGGTGCACTGAAACTGCTCTGCAAGTTAAACCCACTGAGGGTAGGTTGGGAAAACTGGGAGATTTGCTTCAGAACTGCAATGCAGCTTCAGAAATAAATGGTAGGACAGATGCAACCTTAGCCAGAGCTTTAAATTCAAACGTGAACCACTTCTAGGCATCCCTCATTCAAAAGACCACTTCTGAGGCTCAAGCTTAGTCTTACACTTCTCAATAGCCTGTGGTTCAGATTGAGACAAAGAGGTGGAAACCTTATTTTTGCTGTGCTTTGTTTTTTAACACCATCATAGCTTAGGTTTCTAGTTCTAGACAATAAGGCTGAACCTATCTTGTCAAGGACGGGAAGAAGAGACAAACTGCCTGAATGTGAAGGGGATGCTGTAGGGAGCTGTGTAAAATGGCACATGTAATCTGTGAGAGGCAAAACGCAGAGTGTTTATGGAGTGTGCAGGTAGAGGTGGTGAAGTGTGTGCAGCATGCATGTGCTCTAGTGCCTTGATCCTTGAGTGGCAAATTGTAGTATTTGAAAATGCATAGTGCAGTGCACTGATGCATTTTGGCCAACACATCTCAGTCTGCAACAGGCTGGGGACAGACGTTTCACTCTTGAGCCTGAACTCAGCACCAAGGTGTCTGTAAAGTACATCCTTTCCCTGTCAGCATCAAAGTATGTTCCTTGGTATTGAGAAGCATGGACCTTTCAGAAGATTTGGAAAATCAGTGGGTTCCAGAAATATCATGGCAATGTATGAAAAGTAATATGAAGGCAGCTCTGATGTAGATGAAATGGGAAACTTTGGAATCTTAACACAAGTGCTGGTAACATTTTTGGCACGTTGCCTGGAGAAACAGACCATTGCTTAAGGTCGGAATCTTAAGTCCCAGAGGCATGAAGATCAGGGATTTTCTAAGTAATTCTTTCAATGGGGACCAACTTATCAAAACTTCCCTGAAACATGTTATGGTCATATAGAGTCAGTAAGGAAAAGGAGATATGATACAAGTAGTTCCATTTGTTGGTTTGTCTTGTGCTTTATCAGAATGTCTTTCTTAGTTTCCATTAGGATGAGAATGAAAATGAGGTGCTAGGTCTTCATTATGCCTTCTGAAGAATTTAGTCTGCAACAAGGATTAAAAAAAAATATTCAAATTATATTTTAAATTCAGCTTGGTAATATCCTTCAATGTGATCCTTTTATTTGGATTACAAACTTTTTGAGGTTTACTTTGATTTGGTGGATTGTGAAACAATGTTTGTTAGAATACAGGCTTGGGGATTCTTTCTTTTTGACAAACGCTTGTATCAGAAAAATACTGTTGTGGTTTGGTTTGCCTACCCTACCCTAGACTGAAACTTGGAAAATATAGAATCATAAATTAATTCAGATTGAAAGTGACCTCTGGGGAAAAACATGATGGTTTTGATGTGAGGATTTTTGAAGTTGGAAGAGATTGCAGTAAGAGTTGGGTCTGAATCTCTTAATTCCTCTGAGTGCCACAAGCTGGGGAAAGGTGGTTTAGCTTGCCTTTCCCCTGAAAGTTTTCCAAAAGATCCAGTGTCATATGAAAACATTTATTAATGAATAGTTTTGCCAGACTGAGAAGTGCAATCTGGTTTTCAGGATAAAAACCTGACATTTTTGAAACCATTTGTGGTGGTCTGCTGCTTCCTGAGCTAGTGGTAAATTATTTCCATCCTATAGATCCCAAATTTTGTGCCTTTCAACACCATGTCTGTTTCTGCTTTTTCCTTTTTTTTTTTTTTTTTTCTTCCTGGGATATGTTGTGTTTCTCCATTGAAAAGAATTTTTCTGTTTTTTGTTATGAGGGAGGGAAGTAGAACTGAGAATAGGTAAACACCATGTAATTAGGGGAACTTATTTGAGATACTAAAAACCCATTCCACAAGGAGAAATTGTAAGCTTGTTTACTTTAGGAGAGTAATTCTAAACTACTTGATAAAAAGAGTTATATGAAATAATGAATCGCACAGGGCAAGCTGATAAGGATCCTTGGGGCTGAGATGGGAAGAAGGGGAAGATAACAAAAGAATGTGGTTGAAAGGTGCCAGCTTCCCAGAACATGCAGTGGCTGCTGTACAGGTCCTCACCTGTGACAGCCTGGGTCAGGACCACACTCTTAGTGTGTGCTTTGGCAAATGCGTCCCAATAAAATGTAGCTCCTCAGCCCACCGCCGTGAGCCGGGGGAGTGCTGATGCGCTCAAGCATCATAACCCGAGAGCTGATAAGAAACGATAGCTTAGCCTTCAAATAAGGGGAACAGGAATATTAGCGATGTTCCTTTCCTGATGTCATTTTGGCTTGGCAGCTTAGGTACGTTATAAAATGATAAACACACTGTTCTTTTTTGAGTGAGATGGTCTTTGATAAGCTAAATGAAGCACCAATTTGCCATGGTAATGAGTGACAGGAAAGTGTGTGATCGCTAAACTGCTAAATTTTGGCTTTCTTAATGATAGGAGATGGTAAAAAAATTTATAATGCTGGAAAATACTGATTTGATTAAATAAATATGTTTTACTGGAATATCCTCTTTGTTGACAAATTTAGTAGGAAATGGTTTGAAATGTTATCTTGTAATTTGTCCAAGTGAATTGCTTAAGAATATTTCAACTTTTGCAACACTGCGCTCCCTCCCTGCCCCCCCAAAAAAAAACCCAAAACCACCCCAACACAAAAAAAAAATACTTTAGCCTGAAGTGGAGCAAAATAAAATCCTAAAGATGCTATGGTGTGGGAATCCTGGTTTTAATCCTCTTTCTGGAATTACGTCCTTTCATGTGAAGTCTTTGGTTCATATTCGAAAGTTCCTGAATTTCCATGGTAATAGCACTGTATGAGAACAAAACAAAGATGTGTGGTGTAGATTTGTGTTCTGTCATGAAGGTCACTCACACACAGCACTGAAAGTATAGAAAGCCTAGAAATGGATTTTCATCTCCCTTGTGTCCTGCTTCCATTGGCATTACACGGGCATCACTTACGTAGCAAAGCTATAACCCTTACTATTCATTTTTATTCATGACACTCTTCAGAATCAAATTTCTTCTGCATAAATCCAAGGGATGGTGCTGAGAAGATGTGGTTTTTAGAGGTTCATCTGTTTGACTAAACCATATTGACAAATGATGAAAAAAGAAAAGTGACACTTTCAAAATGTGGGAAACAGCTTTTTGCCATTAGTGCTTCTCCAGGTTGACAGCATGTTGCTTTTTCAGCTAGCATGTCATCGTACCTAGGAATTGCAGCATTTGCTTAGTTGTTTTGAAAACAAAGAATACTGATGTCTTACAAGTTTCATTTTCCTATGTGTTTATATGTTCCCAAAATGGCCTGGAAGGGAAATAACAGTGTGACAGATTTGAGATAGAAGAATGGGGGGGACAGTCATAGCATTACATTGTTCATTTTTAAAAATATAACTATGTCTCTATTTTCAGAAATATATTCAGAAACAAGTGGCTACGTTCATAAAGGGGTTTGGGCAGAATCAGACAAGAGGATAAAGATGACAAACCAGCAGAGATCGGGAGGAACTAAATTTTAATTTCCAAATCCATTTTTTGTCTTACACCTTGTGGTATTCTTGTTTCCCTTTCATGCTAAATAGGTCATGATCTTCTTAACAGGTTGAAGAACATGATGCTGTAAGCTGTGTCTCTTCTTCTCTGAGTCAGTTGTCTGGTTAAGTCTTTCGCATCTCTGGGTCTTGCAGAATAGTGCATGAGGCTGCGTTAACATGGGAAGAGTGGGGCAGACCTTGCTGTTTATTTTGTGTCACAGTTGGAGGAGGAAACCTCAGAGAGGAAGTCGCTACTGGAACACCAGAAATGGATCAAACTGTGGCACTTGGGAAGAGAGCAGACATGAAATCTCTTAGGTACAGGAAAGTTTCCAAGAGGAAGTAAAGGGAAGTTTTTGTCTTAATTATTTGGAAATAATATTTGGGTTTGTCTTGGCAAGCTATTTAGGGCACACTTCTAATAATGCCACAGTGCCTTTCTGTGAAAGATTGTAAAGAATTTTTCCAAACACTAATGCCTTAGTTCTCAGTTGTATCTTAGTCCCGAGAGCCCTTGTGTCACAGCGGTAGTGTCATCTTGCCCCCTTAGTAGGGCTGGGAGGGAGCAAAGCTCAGTGAATTTGAATGAATACCCTAGGTTTATGCACTGAGCCCTACAGAGCTGGGGAGTGAATTTTTCTCTGATAGTCTACCCTCTTCGTTAGGAACAAGGCCCTCTTTTATTCATCAGTAACACAGACATTGTTTATAGTATTTTTAGATGACAGAGCATCATTAAGGCTTTGTTTCCTTGACACTTGTTTACAGTGTGGAGCTGTCAATTGACAGTTGCTTCTGGTAATACTTTTGTCTTCAAAGGCCATACAAGCATTAGCACGGAAATGGCAGAAGAATGGAAGAACATTGGTATGGACATTGAGAATGGTCTGTCCGCATGTACCTGGTAGGCTCCTGGCCAAACTGGGCTTTGCGTAGCACTGTGGGCAGATCGTGCTTAGGCTGTCTCCAGCTGGTCAGAGGGTTGTCTGTCCTGATGGGCATTAGCATTTACTACAAGTGCTGTTGTCGTCTGCTGCTCAGGCAACAGCAACTCAGTACAAAGTCATGAATCACTGTTTTTGTATTTAGTCCCCCCTCCCAAAATCTAGGACTGCAGAACACTGCTGCTTCTTAGCAGTGACAGACATACACACCAAACCTCATGGTGGCTCCGTGCCCTGGAGATCTGTAGAAAACTGTGTCGAGTCTGCTGCCTGTGCCCAGGATTTTTGAAAGGTCTCCCCCACCTCAGTTCTTCCCTCTGTGCCCAGCCACAGCCGAGGCAGCCCTCTGTGAACATTTAATTGGTGTCTGTGTGACCGTTTTTCTTTATATGGCAGCAGGTGGAAGATGCTCCAAGTGGGTCTTCTCTGACACATGTGGCAAGTTTTTCACCAAAAAGCAGAATGGTGTCTGAATTCTGCTCAAATGTAACTGTTCTCCTTATTGCAGGATATCACCATTATATGAAGCCTAAGAATGAGCTCTGGTACTTAAGCAATGTCGCCTATATTCTTAATCCGGTCCACTCAATGCAGCGTAAAATCCACCAATGGCATTTTATCTGTTGCAGATTTGCTTCAGTTTTGGAGAACTCAGCATGATATCTGCTTCTCCTACATGCCAAGAAACTTTTCTAGTTAGTGTGAGATGCCTTTTCCATGCTGACTCACGTGTTACCATCTTATGATCTGTCCCAGGCTGAACAGTTCTGTGCAGGTACCGTGACAGTATGTCAGTGGTAGTGTGCCCTGTGAAAGTGGTCTGACACTGCTGTTTAGACTTTCCTCTCCTATGGATATGGAAAGCCTGCATCCCGATGTCAGACTGCTCAGTGTTTTCCTTAGATTAGGTTAGGGGTAATTTACTTTAGAACAGTTTTGTAATATTTTGTTCTAAAGTAGCATGAGAAAAAAATTACATTGCTAAGCTTATAATAGGGATTTCTGTCTGCTTCTTTAACTCCCTATTTGTGAGATTGGTTGGTTATTAGCAATTTGTTAATTTGTCGTTAAAGGTAGTTACCAAAGCTCTGCAAAGCTACTGTTCTACACAATTCACTCCTATAGCCCAGAAGAATGACCACATCTTCCTATTCCTTTGTGATATACCTGCAGCCAACAAAATTGTTTCTTTTCAAATCCAATTGGATTTTGATTATGGTAAGTGGGTAAGTATGTGGCAGTGCAGAAATATACTTAAGGAAAGGGGAGATGTAACCTTTTCTTCAGTTGCACTTGTGACCACCTGCAGCTGGATTCAGCACTGATCCCTGACATGGGATTGTACAGCCCCAGAGTACATTTGGACACACATGCTGTTTTGGTGGCTGTTATTTTAAGAGGTGGGTTGGAGTGTGTTCCTGTTGTGCTATGAATTCCATGCTGGGATAAGGATACTGGGAGAAAAATACACAAGTTCTTCTCCAGGAGTCTCTTCCCCTTCACTCATCTTTCCTTGCTTCCTCTAAGAGAGTCTCTCACTTCTTTGTGTGCCATTGCCCTGCGTTACAGTACTTGGTGGCTCCTGCATGTGATTGAAAGTATGGCAGATGTCCCTATCTGGGTCCGCCTTATGTAGATGTCAGTGACATCTCCAAAGCAGCTTCTTTTGGTTTGTCCAGCTTGTGATAATCTGCTGGAACAAAAATATAGGAATAGAGTGTTAGGAGAATGCCAGGCATGAAAGCAAGCTGCCAGCCTCTTCCTTGAGAATGGGAGTTGCTCCATGGTTGGATATAATGGATCTTTCTAAACCTACATACTGTGATTTGGTTTGTTCTGGCACACGTAAAGAAGGAAAGACCTGCTAAGTAACTCTGTTGTGTATCTCTTGTACATTTCTTCTCTTAGGCAGTAGTATGGAAAGTGCTGTAAGTAGAAGAATTTACACTGAAAGTAAACACGGTGTTCCCTGTGCATCTGTTCTATATCGTACTTTGTTTGCCTGCTTTCTCTGTATAATAATAAATATCTGGATATTCTCCTTGCTTGAGTAGTGTTGTGGTTTTGTTGTGTGTTTTTGGTTTTGTTTTTTTTTTTTGAAGATGATCCAAAGATAGGAAGTGTGGTGGTGGGTTTTTTTCTTTGTTTGTTTGGGTTTTGTTTGGTTATTTTGTTTCCTCTCAAGAGATTAATCACTCAAATTTGGACTAGTATTTTCTGCAGTACTTTAACATCCATCCCTTTTCTTTGTGTTTGAACTTCAACTATCCATCTGCCAGCTCCCTTCCCCCAGTCTTTTGTCTGCAAAAATACTCTAATTGACAGGTCAAACGAATCTCATCAGTGATCTCAATACATGAGAATTTGGCTTTGTCTGTGGCTCCTGGTCTTGGCCTTGTCACCTTTAACCAATATGAAGTTGTTAGCTCAAAAGCTGGGTTTGGCTGGAGTTTTTATATGTAGTTGTTAACGTTTCAGTGGAACAGTCATTGATGGCTTATGTTAAAATAAGGAATAGTCAGTATGAACTGATTTGAATGGAGTACCCAGGATTAGAATGCTCCTTTAAGATAGCAATTTTTTGAGAATATGAGAGACAGATACTTTTTAGATACAGTTTTAAGAAATTTTGCTCTCTTGTTTAAATCTGTACCTACTTGTTTGCTAATTACTTAGGAATATTGTTAGTGTGTGGAGCTGTCAATCATATATCCAGTTTTCATGAGTCTTTTTAATGAATATTCTATGTGTGTGTGTGTATTTTTTTTTTCTGAAAGTTTTCACTCATCATTTCACGAGTGTGTTGTTTTTTTATAAAAAATGTCTCATTTACTGAGGGAGAGCTGTGGGATTGTAACTTTAGTCTAAAGGTTCAGAACCCAGAAGTAAAAATTATACGTAACATCTATTTTGATTCTTAACAATGTGAGGTTTGTAAGATGGTCTGTTCTTTGCTTCTTCTAGTATCTTTGGAAGTTGTTGGCCAAATTCAGCCCGATCTGAAAGAGAAATGGAGGTATCAAAACCATGATGAATTTTGCAGGTAAAGGTGAGAACTTTTGATCGGTGAAGTGACGGATGAACACATGCAGGTTGAGCAGTGGCTCAGCACAACTGTAAGTTGTTACTGAGCAGGGTGCAATGCCACCCCTGGCTCAGCTGATGGGGAGGAGTGCTGGAGGATTCAGGAGAGATTGGAGAAAATTACTTTTAAGTGAGGAACTTGAGCACATGTGAGAATCAAATCTGTGGGGGAAACAAAATTTTCATAGTTCTGCTGTTCATAGAACTTTTTCTTTTTTTTTTTCTTGAATCCATTTTCATGGTGCTGAAAGGAAGGGTCCAGCTTGGAAGTAAACCAGAGTTGTTTGCACTGGCTGCCATATTTAGAACATGCTGTACCTGCTGCCCATCACAGCACATGCTTTGTACGTAATCATTAATAATGAGCAGAAGAGAAGGAAAGAACTGAAGCTTTCCTACATACCCAGTCAGTGATGCATATAATGTGACATTAATAGGGCCACATCTTGCCAATTGCATGCCTTATTTTCTAGCTGTTAAAAAAAAAAAAAAGAAAATTACCAAGGAAAGCCTGTCTCTTGCTGCTGTTCTGAGGAGGCAAACATTGGCAGGATGTTAGGTGGTGAACAGCAATGGGTGATGTAAACAACAGACCCAAATAGTCTGTGTCTACTGCTTGCACTTGGAGGGTATATGGGCTAGTGGCACTTTTACAGCAGCTGCGTGAGCCTGGCTTCTGGCACCAGCTGGAAAACAGCAGCCTGGAGATAGGGTTCTGCCTCTTCAGTTCTCTTTGTCTGTCAGAGAGAAGCAGCCGCAGTCCCTGAGCAGCGTCAGCATCAGGGCACAGTTATATATACATATATATTAGGCACACACACACGCAAATATATATACCATGTAGCTCTGTCATTGCAGAACAGTTACAGTGCAGCTAAAGCTCTTGGTTTAAGATCTATGCTGTGTGCTGAGAAGGCTTCTGTGCTGTTGTATGTATTGGGTATTACCAAGCCATGGCCAAATATATTGTTTTTTTCCAGAAACTGGTGCTTAACAATGGACTTTCCCAACCCATTTGTAAATTGCAACAGAATTCAAGTATTTAGTAATTTAGGCTGAGATATTTATGTGCTTTATATACACACTGGCTTCAGGGCATGCTCTGGAGAAAGACTTATCTGAAATGGAAAGATTTAAAAATAAATAAGTTAATAAGTAGTAATAAAAAAAGCTGGTTCTTTTGGCTAAACAGTGCCTGTGTTTTAACACATCCATTGTGCATTCCAATTCTCATGGCAAACAGCAAGTCCCCAATAAACTGCTTAGGCTTGCTGATGCATGGAAATCCCAAGAGTAGATCTAAATCCACTGTAGTTGTAACAGCCAGTCAATGCTCATGCAGACACTGTTTTTGACTTGAAATTTCCTTTTGTTCAAATTCCACTCTTTTTCCGTTTTTAAATGTATATATTTAAACCAAAAATGATTCTAAATGCTCAGTCCAAGCTTTAATATCTGTTTATTTGGATGCAACGCTCTGTTTCCTTACGTAGAACAGTCATGGACCAAATCTGGTCAAAATCATAAGAACAGAGACTGTGGACAGAGCGTATGGCTGTTTTATCCAGCATCCTCTGTCCAACAATGACTAAATATCTAGGGAAGAGTAAGATCAGGGCAGCAGGACACGCCCCCTTTGTTCATCCTTGCTTCTGTTTTCAACTCAAATAAAATTTCTTCATATGGGTATGTTTTCTTTGTTCAGAATCTGTTGATGGATTAGTTTTTCACATACTTTCTTGGTCTCCCCTGAGTCACTTGGTGCTAGAAACATGAATCTTTACTATTAATTATAACACTTAAAAATGGATTTAGATGTATCTTCTTTTGTTTTTTCACTAGCTTTTTTTATCAATTTCTTTTGACGTTTCCTGGAGCTGTTGTCTTGGAGGAGACAATGAACAGTCAAACACTGAGCACAGTGGCAAAAAAATAACTGCTAAGTAATTTAATTTTCTTTTTGCAGAAAGTCCTCTGTTAATTCTTAACATACTTCTGTGTTCGCAAGAGAAATATAAATAATTTGCATTACTGCAAATCTCCTTGGTGGATCCTTATGGAGCTGGAATGACATCGTATATTATGTAGTATTTCACCCTTACTGAAGTCCATTGCACTTCAGCTCGTGTGTACCACTTGAGAAAAACGTCTCTGCCAAAAAATATACTATGAGTAATTACTTTTAATAACTTCAGATCAACTACATTTAATTTGGAGAGTTTTGTCACTGAACAAAACATTTTCCCACATCCCCCTTTTCCCAACATGCCCACATAGTATAATTTCAACTGGAACTGTAGTTGGATCCAAAACTAAATTGTTATTTAGGATTTTGCCTCTCAATATGAAATTTTGGGTAATTTCCTAAAAGGAAAGCTATCAAACAGTTTATGTTTTAGAATTATGGAAATAATTGGAAAAGGATTGTCTCTGTTCATTACATTATTTTAGATTATCGCAATCTGCTTTTTTTTTGCTTTTTTTTTTTTTAAGTGGGAGTGGGAATTGAGAGAAAAAATCCTTAGCTTTATTTTTCTGAATGCCAGGTAGTTCAACAACCAGTCCTGAACAATTGTTCCCATCTCAAAAATGTTGTTTAATTAGTCCCTTATTAGATGCCTGTTACTTAGGGAGTGGGTACGAGACAGCTGAACTGGTAGAATTTTCTTTTGGGCTGTATTTCCATCAGTGTTGAATGACAGACATGATATTCTAGTGCACCCATGCAAATATTTCTAGTGTCTTTGATGTTTTGAATGTTGCATAATTACTGTTCATGATTTGCACGGTGGTGGCAATCTATTCATTGCAAATCATTTTTGTATTCTGCAGTGGATCAAATTTGTATTTGCAAGATTGGCAGAGGAATATTGTTATCTGTGAATGCTTATAGTTAGAAACATAAATTGAAAACAAACAAGCCGGGCATGTAATTTCCTAAATTTATGCAAATTTATTTTCTTGGGTCCTTTAAGTGAAAGGAAATTGTGTCTGCAGTTCTTTCTAGAACTGTTACTCTCTTATTTTAATAAGCCAGAAGTCATCAATCTTTCTAGGTCAAGTGTACTATGGTTTGCCCCAGACAATCTAGTAACTAGTTCTAAAAGGCAGCATTTTCATTGTGCTGTCACTACTGCAAGGGACTTGGAGGGGCTGTGTCTTGAGATGTAAATGATAATCATGTATGGAGAAGTTGCAGACTTGAGTGCATTTAGGTTAAAATTCAGTTTGGTGCTGTTCACTACAATAATCTCAGTACTTTGACTGCTCTGACCCCTCATAAATCTGCCCGTTTGTAGGTAGTTAAATGAAGAAAGAGTTTGAATAAGAATACTTGGTGAATATAAGCTGTGACTGTCCTTCACTGTTCCTTGGTGTATGATTTCATGGCATGGAGCCCTTCCTGCTTAGGTCATGAATATGCTACTGGTCTGTAAGTTTTTTGAAATTTCTATGAAGGTCAGAGGGTTGAGCAAGCGTCTGTAGACATCGCAGGCCTGGTTCTTGCACTGCACTGGTGGATGTGAGGGCTGCATGAAGCCAGGTAAGTGTCTGGATATGTTTGGGCAGCTGTGTGGAGCAGGCAGGAATCATAATGCACCCTTGCCCTCACGCTGGTGCTTGGCACTGCCTCCCAGGCATGGGAAGCATCAGACAGGAGGCAGGTGAGGTTAGGTGGTGTGAAGATGCCAGGTGGTGCTAGGACACGTGGCGTGATCAGAATGTGCTTCAGACAGGAAATGCGATGAGGCCAAAACATGGGTTGTTCCTTTGGTCTCCACCTCTGGTCTGAAGCTCTGGAATGCTCTGGACTGCACTGGAGACCAACAATTCAGGTGTTGTCATATATACCACCATGACACTAAAAAAATGGTATTTAGTATGAATAGGGCTGAGTCTTGCATCTCATGTGGTTGGGAAAGAGTCTTTTTCTCATAAGGTGGATTTTTTAATATAAGTTTTCTTTAGCAGAGTTGCCATATAAGGAAGCACTGATAACAGAGTGCAGTATGCTGGCAGGTGGCTGAGAGACTAGCTGGGTGGTATAATGCAAAGCAATATATAGAATAAAACTAGTGGACCCCAGCAGCCTGCCTCACAGAGGGCATGGGAGGCAAAAAGCATGTGGAGATCTCTCTGGGGTGAGGTTTCCAATCTGCTGTTCCTTCAGGAAAGGGGAAGTTTAATGTCTCGGAATAAAGGACTTCCAAACTTGATTCATAAATAATCGTAGTTAATCTTGCTGACAGATGCCTGGAGTCAATGTCTTATGTGTAGACCCTGTTTTACCTTGGCAATAAAAGTTGGCATAGTAGCTTCGCTTCTTAGTCAATGGCTGTGTACTCAGGCATCTTAAATGGAGTATGGAATTGTGAATGGAATAAAACTGCTTTTTGCAGCATCGCTGATGTGTTGTTATTTTTTTTCCCCCTTGTCTGCTATGCAGCATGGCGTAATACGCCAGCTGCCGAAATATAACGATCCTTGAGATTGCTGTATTTCATTTGCACTTTCCTCGAGCTAAGTTTCTTTAGCCAACTCAGCTATTATTGCCATAGCTGTCAGTGAGTGCTTCTTTCATCTGTGGTCTTATTCTGACAAGGAAGATTATTTATGTCTTTAAATGTTTGTACAAACACCTATGAAATATATAGTATTTGCCTTCCCCAGTTGTTCTGCTGTGTTAAGGTGTGCAAACCAAATAGGAAGATGAAACTCTGCTTGTCTTAATGATGCATTGTATTTCATTATTTAAAAAATAAAAAAGGAAACAGTGTTGTGTTTCTCAATCTTTATTATCTCTCCTTTTTCACACTGGGACTGTCAGGGATCCTTCTGCTAGGGTGAAAAACATCTTTATGTTGCCTTAGTGCTGTGCTGAATATAATAAAATACTAGATCCAAGACTAGGACTCTTAAGATCTGTTACAATTACAAGCAATATTTTATAACTATTAACGTGCTGGAGCTTGCAGGTCTGATTTCTAATCCTGTAGATCTAGCGTGTGTCCTCTATGAGTGTGCTTAACTTTTAAAAGGGAAACTGCTTAAAAATGATGAAGGCTTAAAAAGAAGCACCTGGTAGGGTAACTAAAATTGTATGGGACTTGTTTAGTGGTATCTTGGAAGCTCAAGATGAGTGATAATTCATTATTATTGTCTTAATTCTTTAAAAAAGAAAACCACAAAAAACTGGTGGGAATAAACAGAGTAAGAAGTAAAAGCAAGTAAAAGGAAAACCAAAATTTTGTTCTTGCAAATTTAGTAATTATAATCAGGTATGTGGGGGAAATGAAAATTAACTAACTGTAAGGCATAATATATCATTTAAATTGACCTTAGAAAGGGGGTAAATATGTGGACAATGAGATATCTTGGATGTCAGAGTAGTAAATGGATCAAATGAGCAACTGAGAGAGGAGAGTTCCAGCAAAGTGATGAGAAAGCAGCCTTTGGCTTGAGAATTCCCTAACTGGAAGATTGCCAAACATCTGGAGGTCAGTGATTGTATCCTTGTACTGTTCTTACAGCCTTTCCTTAAGAACCTGGTCTTGTATGGTGCCAGATGAAGGCTATGGGGTTGAAGGGATCTTTATGTAATCTGGTCTGGTCGTTCTGATGTTCGTATAGCATAGGGTATGTAGTGGGTTTTCACCAGCCTGGAGTGTTTTTCCTGTATCTGTTTGTTAGTATAGATGCCCTTCCCTTGAAAGTTACGGTGCATGATACAGAAAACAAGAACTGGCTGCTGTTCCTGCCATGAGATTTGAGGATTTCTTTTAAAAGTAAGTTCTTTCTGGCTTTGTTTTCCGTATGAAATCTGGATGTCCTCTGTTGCTCTTTGTCCTCCAAGGGCCTCATTAAATCTTAATCTGTATTAAACAGTCTTGGCCATGTCTATAGATGACACCAAAGCATTTGAACTGCATTGCCTACACATTTTACAACAGCTGTTGACTTTTTCCTAATAACTCATAACCAAAGGGAGAAGCCGTATTTCTTCCCGTGGCAGATTTTTACATCATGTCAGATGTGGCTTAGTACTTCCTGACAGTTTTTGATGTATATTTGTGTAATCTAGTTAAATTACAGCCTGGCAGCAGATGCCTGTCAAAAATGGCAGGTGCATTTAACCTTTTTAGCATCAAAATGCACAGAGGAAGCTACTGCTCTTTCTTCAAAGTAAGATCCCAGTCCCAACAGCCAGAAAAAAGTGATAAATCAGAATAGTACAGGTTTTTCCTTACACAGAAAAATGCATGTTTTTTGTTTTATTGCTAGCTAAGCTACTGGGGCAACATGCCACTTGTTTATCCAATTAAGTGTTCTCTTTCAAATGAGGAAATGGATTTCACTTGGCTTTGGAGAAGAGTTCAAATGTCTGAGAGTAGCAGCAATTCAGAACAGAGATGCCAAGGAGAGTTATAAAGCTAAATACCATTACTGCTCCCGTGATAGACAATCCACATCAAAGGAGGGAATGAAACTAGAGTGCCGAAATTAGTTACCACTAACCACAAAGCTCTGCTTGCGGTAATAATCACTGTCTTCCAGAAAAAAGGGTAACTGGGTATTGAAAGAGAGACTAAATATGTAATGCCAGATCATCAGCTACTTTGATTTACCCGGGTGAGGTTTTAGGCCATCATATTTGTTTTGTGGGAGTGCTCTGAATTGTTCTGGTCATTAGAAAGGAATATGATCTCCGAACCGGTTGTGTTACCTTTTTGGCCATTTTCTTGTAATTAGGACATGTCTTCTTCCAGCAAGGTTGCAGAGCAGCTTTTGGTGTAGTCTCTTCATTTTATGGCTGTGAATATTGCTTTATATGGTATTTTTTCTAATTAAGTTGGTTATCATAACACTTCTCAAGAAATGTGTTTTGTAAAGAGCTTGAATGACAGTTAGGTATTTTAGAATATAAACCAGCCAAGTTTGTTTATGTCAAGCTTCTTTATGGAGACTGAAGCTAGCAAAACTGTGTTGCGTTTTTCATCCTGTGATAAATGTTCTGTTTCCTACTCTGTTTTCTACTAAGAATTTCTATACTTTGAACTATGAAGTCCCATCTAACACTTGTGTGGGAAGTCATGCATTATTCATCCAGACACTACAGTGTGAAGACTCAATTTGCAGAACACAGAGATGCGGTGAGATACAAAGCCTGTAAATGGGTAAGTCTTGGGGGAGTTAAAAGTCCAAACCAAAAAAACACGAGACATAACAGCTCAGACTGTCAAAGTGGATGGCTTTCTGTGAAGTGTAGGAATTTGTGAATTGTCAGACTGCCACTGGCATTCCTGACTCTTAGCCCTCATACGGGCTATTTTTGTGATTGAGCAAGTCACTTGGGTCCCGTTTGTGTCCAAGTCAGGAGGTCAGACTGATCTGATTTAAAAACAAAACCAAAAAATCAAACAGGAAAACCTCCAAAAGCCCCCTAAAACCCCCAAATCTCAACCAGTGTGCTCAGGGCTTTTCTTTTTTTAATCTGATTACAAGACAACATCTCATT
Source organism: Dromas ardeola (assembly GCA_013398915.1). Lineage (NCBI taxonomy): Eukaryota > Metazoa > Chordata > Aves > Charadriiformes > Dromadidae > Dromas > Dromas ardeola. Next base: position 108,131 of record VYZM01013458.1, on the reverse strand, counting down.
AGGTGTTTAACCTGATCATGGTAGTAGATTGAACTGTTTATCTGTGTTAGATCTGTAGCAATGCCACAGAGAATTGAGTATTATCCTTCACTGTTGTTTGTCCAATGAAGAATTAAATCAGGACACTGATTTATATACTTGCACATTACATCTGCCATTGGTGAAGCACCACTGTGTTACTGACTGGAAGGAGTCATTTGGGAACAGACTTCCATCCTGTCTACCCACCCAGCTGCATCCAGCTGAGGAGGCTAACGATATATATGTGGCAGGATGAGTATGTATGTAGCATTTACTCTCCAGTATTTGGCACAGATCAAGTGTAATGACAGCTCTGCATTTCAGAGCACTCTGTTACTCCGGGTTCCAGCCTGCAGGTCAGCAGTACCTGGCTTTGTTCTCTGTCTGGTGTTGAGACTTTAGGCACTGCAACACTGTCTATCCATTGACTGGAAAGGGAGCTGAGCTTGGCTGACTCAGCTCATCCAGGTTGCTCATTGCTCTCCAGGATGTAATATCTGGCTGATTGCAGAATAGTTATCCAATTTGTCTAATTTGGCAGTGGTAAAGAGGAAGCTGAATGCAACCCCTGGGGACAAGGAGGTAGTAATTGATGATTGCAGAGGTCTTCTGACTGTGGCAGGGTATGTAACAGACCCCAGTGCAGAACAGATAGCAGAGACCTCCTGGTGTGCTAGAAACCTACTTGTGGGGCTAGTGGCAGAGTGGTTAGACAGATACACCACACGACCTGGACAAGACAGTAACAGCTTTCATTCTGGAGTACCGGAGAAAGGAGCTAATAAAACTAAATACCACAGCAAAGATTTTAAGTAAGTCTACTGAATTGCATGGCTTCTTAAATTGGGAGAATATCAAGTGAAGGGAAATTGTTGGGAGAACTAAAGCTATTCACATAGTCCCTTAAGTCTCTGTTCTGGGGCTGCTTTTAATTAAAATTTTCATTGATAATTATGGGACAAGAATAAGGAACACGTGATGAACTTTGCTCAAGATGTAAAGCTGAAAAGTGTCATCACTATGGAGGAGGACTAGGATGTTGTATCACTAAACTAGATAAAGTTAGACTTGAAGCTGCAGGGAGAAAATTCAAATGTCGTAGTCTGGAGTGTGAAGTCATAAATATAGCAAATAGTAGGAATTTCTGGTTTTTAAAGCTCATCTGTTAGAAGTGTAAGACCAAGACTTGAATATACTTACTTTATTGTTTGGGTTTTTTTATAGTTTGTTACTAGCAGGATGTTACTTTGGAAAAAAAGAAAGAAAAAATACCCTAGGATTGAGCAGAGATTAGAAAAATATGGGAAAATGTGTCTGAAGGATCACGTAGAATAGAGCGAACATTTCTCATCACACAGTTTGGAAAAGGCAGGGAAAAAAATAGCGGTAAGTATTATGTTTTAGTTTACAGTTCTGCAGATGTCTGCATTTGGCAATTCTGGGAAATAGGATGGGGGGTAAGAGATGTTGATCTGAGCCAGTCTTGCTCTTCTTATGTGAGATTTAGTTTATACGATGGAGAACTGGCAACTGGATCTGTTGATTAGGGTTTCCCTTCACATCCCGTTTCTAGCTGCCTGAGTACTGTTTTGGATTCTTCTTGGAATAAGCAGGCTAACATTCTTGGGAAGACCTGGAAAACTAAGAAAAAATAAATAAACTTTGAAATTGGAGCACAAGAGATTAGGTAACTGCGGGAGATGATTTAGGCATACCTGGGCCTATCTGAGGGTGAGATTTCAAGAAGTAAAGACATTCCCTTTTAGCACTACTCTGAAATCTGATTGATAAACATCTTATCTCCTTCACAAGTGGCCTTCAACCTTATCTTTCTTTTAAGCATATAAAGGCTAAAGTGAAAATAATTTTCCAGGGCACAGTGCGCTTGTATTTGGTATGAGTCCAGATAATGCATATGATAGAATAATTAAAATCAGCACCTTTCCCAAGTATAACCCTCCAAATTCCCAAAAGACTTCTGAACCAAGTGAGATACCCAACATGAGTGAAATTAACATGCTTGTGGATAATACAGGGGGACAGAAGACAGAAGTAGTAGACAGAACTTTAAAAAAAGGAAAAAAAAAAAAGTAAAGAAAAAGGAGAGAGTGTTGTTCATGTAACTGATTACAGAGAAAAAATCTTGGCAGCCGTGAAGTTCAGTTGTCTGGGATCTGTTACCTACAGAAGCTGAGGCAGTGCAGTGTGTATACATCTAAAGGACAGCGAGTACAGCAGTATTCCTGTAGGGCTTCTGTCAGGGAGTGCTTCGCAGTGGTATGCATCAGCAGCATCCACTCGCCAGTGGCTTTATTTGGGAATGCAGATATTTAGGGAGACAGAAGCAGAACTTTAGAAAGTGCTGAAGACCTTTTAAAAGAACAGCAAAATACCTGAAACGTGCCCTGCTTTTGTGGGATGTTGTAGCATAACTCTCTAGTCCTTTCAGTCACAGGCAGCAGGGAGTGGATGCCACAGCATTGCAGCTGTGGAGTCTGACATAGCATTAACCTCTTTTCCTGCTGGTTGTGGCAGAAAATGTTGTTCAGGGCAAAAAGCATGTTTGAAAGTAGGTTCTTTCAGACTGACCCATCTGCCAGTTCTGTTCCCTGGTATCAAGTGTTTCTCTACTGATCACTGCTGGTACACAGCAACAGAAAATGAAATGGATCCTGAAAATGAGGTTTGCATGAAGACCCTGCCCTCTGGATCTGATCAGATATCATCCGGTCCTCATCAGACTTTTGCCCAACCTCTCTCCTTCAGGAGAACCAAGGATAGGTTACTGGTTACTGCTCTGAAAAGCAGGAGAGAGTATCTCAGTACATTGGCATGTGAAGGGTGCAGTGCCTACAACAGCAAGCTCTTTGGCAATTGATGCAGTGAAAGGGAGGAGACAAGCGTGAGTTCCAGACAGGGCTTAGGAGGTTTTTATAAGTCTTCCTTTGTCCTGTTCTGAGATGAACCTACCTGTGCAAATACACTTCATACCTGTCTGCTGTAGATGGTGAACTCTGGGGAGCAGTGATTGTGTGATATGCTCTGCCATGCTCGGCCAGGCACAGCCTGGTAAAAGCAATGTCTGTGAGCATCAGCATTCTTGAGATGCTGAATGGAGGGAGCTTCAGAAGTCCCCCCCCCCCTTCCTTACATCTCATCCTCTTAGGCAATTTTCATTCAAAAGAACAATTTCTGAACAGGGTGGTGAGCGTGGAGGGATCGTTCAGGCAGGATGCACTAAAGAGCATGAGTCCACCATAGTTGCTTTTACAAATACCAAACAAGAGAAAGGTCCTCTTAAAGTGTTCCCTTTTCTTTGGTCCCACTGCACTTGCTACAGTATTTTATATCCATTATCCCTAGAGTATATGATGTCTAAAGTAAATTAACATCTCTGTCTTCACATAACTTTGTCATAGGACTCCTTTTGTCCCTTCATGGATGAAATACTGGTGCTTCATTGCTTTGTGAGTTCAATTCTGTAGCATAATACCAGTTTTTTGGTGTGACTGTCATCTGCCATGCACTGCTCCGTGTGGTGTGTCTCAGGCTTCTTCTGTTCATTGCTTGCTCTGGCTTTTGTTACTCCCTCTGACCCCTGCTTGAGCTGGGGACAGCTGCTTGCATGACCTCTCCAGTCCAAAACCGAGGAAGGTGATGGGTTTGGAGGTGGGCTGGGCACCCCCTTCACTGCCCATGGTTGGTGGCATCCTTTTTTCTCTTCAGGAAAGTGCTGTGGCGCCTTTGCGCAGTATCAGAAATGTTTGGTTGTAGGAGAAAGGCTGATCGAGAGTAGAGGTCTCTCATAGAATGACGGAATGAAGGAATGATGGGGGGGGCAAGTTACTCTAAGTACAGCCTCTGACTTTTGTAATTAGATAGGCTTCAGTAACTGCATACCATCTTTTGTTGGTGTCTCCCAGGGCCATATCCTTGCTTGTCAGTAGGAGTGGAGTAACCTGGGAGTGACTATAGGTGCTGCCCAGAGTCCCTGAGGCTCACTAACCCTTTGTCCTGAAGGCTTAACAGTACTCCAGTTTCTAGTACTATCACGTGTCTTTTTGGTGTTGGTTTCATGGAGGATTCAAGTGCACTGCTTTCTGTTGCTGAAGTAAGGTAACGGCTCTTACATTGGTTTGTTACATGATTGCAGCGCAGTGGAGTTGCAGAGAGAGAAGCCTGGGCATTGTATACTTGCCTGCTAAATTCTGCAACATAAGAGCCAGATTAGCTATTTAGAGAATTATTTTCTGAAGAGTTTGCCAGGCCTGAAAAGGCTTTTGGGGTCACCTTTCACTTTAAGAAGTTACTGGGCAAGTATGTGAGGCAGCGAACTATTTACTTTCTGGCTTGGATTTACTTCTGTTTCATAGACTTGCAATGGTTTTAGTCAGACAGCAGACATGGTGCTTGCTCTGTAATCTCTGCTTTTTTTTGTCTCTGAAAGGCTAATTTGTGCTCCAAGAACTGTGGTAAGAACAGAGAGAGGTGAACTTGATGCTGACGACAAGAAATTCTAATTGTTTGGCTCTGCGTAAGTGTTGGACAACATCACAGAAAATACTCTGGTAGTGCTTCCAGATCTGTCTCTTACAGCGACTGAGACAAAGACCATCTCTGGTTTTCTGTATTACTATAACATTGAAGAATGAAATGTGCTCTCTCTGTCTTCTGCAGCAGCGTAAACTTAATGGCTGACTTGTAACACAGTTCTTCGTGTTGTACTACATGTTATTAGAGCAAAGATTTATCCAGAATGGCAGTTTCATGCTGTGGTTACAGTAGGAAAGGAGACAGTACTCCTAGACAACATACTGCGTTCCTGACTCGTTAACTGTGCCAGATTTTTTTAATCTGTAAAATGGGTAGAACTGCTCCCTCTAGAGCCGAGAAGAGATGCTGGGGTCAGGGCTGGAAATGGGGGTGCGATTGGGTGCCCAGTTACAGCTGGGCAGCTGGGTAAGAAGGTGTAGTGGGTGCCCATGGCTGCTGGAGACCTTGCTGTGTCTTCTTGGACACCTCTGGGGGCCGAAGCTAATGGTGAGTCTTGTCAGTCTCTGGCAGGTTTCCCGGCTTGCATGAACTGGTCAGCTGGCTACTCTGCTCAGTCAGCCCAGCCCCTGCCTGCCCAATCCAGTTATAAAATACAAATTAAATGCGGTGTTTAAATGCAAAATATTTCGTTTTGCACATGGATTTACTCTGTACAAGGGCTAGTTAAGTAGTAGTATAGCAGCAGTTTGGCATAGTATCTCCTGGGGGTTTTGGAGTATAAGAAGAACAGGGATTTTTGTCCTCAGCAAAGCAACGTTTTCTGAGCCATAAAAACTCATAAGAATATTTGCAAAAGTCAGTCCCAGTTAAGGGCCTTGTTGCACAGCCAAGAAAAGGGTAAACCCCAGAGTGCGATGTTGAATGTTTTCATATGTTCAGAGCAACGTTAGATCTTTGGCTGTATGTTGATACAGATTTCCCTGTGTATAATGAAGCAAGAATGTAGTGCTAAATAATTTTTCTATTTTTGTAGGATTATTAGACAACACTGCTGTCACAAAAGGGCAGGGTCTACAATCTGACTAAGTGTTTTACTGAGGAGTGTAACTTCAGCATTTTCAATGTAGCTTGGGTTACTTGTGTGGTCTTGTCAAGAACTGTATGCAGAAGTAGCATTGGCATCTAGTTGGCCCTATTAAATATAGTTCAGTACCATTTGAAACCGGAGTTGGTGCTTAGTAGAAAATTTGAAGTGAACTACTTGTCTATGTAACTACTAATGATAGAAGGGAAGCTTTCAAACCCAGGAGAAAATCAGGAAGCGTATCTGATAAGCTCTGTAAGGAGCTGGAAGAGACAGGCAGGAGAACCCAGGGATGGGATGGAGCAGAAGGTGGGACATGTGGAAATAGTATCCTGATGCTGCGAGCAGTAGTGAGGGGTGCAGATGACCAGTGAAGGTGGTACCTGTGAGTGCTGGAAGGCTGCTTGCTGCAGTTCAGACTGTTCCGTATTGCAGTGGTTCACGAGGCCTATGCAGCTGTGGAAATTGGAAATCTGATATGAGAATGCAAGACCAACACACTCCCCACTTCTGTTACCAGAGCAGTTAGTTTGTTGTTTTAATTGCTGCATCCTACCCAGAACATGGAGTTCACATCCACAATGGTTGGGGTTTGGGTTTTTTGTTTGTTTGTTTGTTTGTTTGTTTGTTTTTTAAAAAATCTAATATGTATTTTTCAGTTTAAGGTGGAAAACAGAATCTTTTTGCATGCGTAAAACTACAGCAGGCCACAGCTGATACTTGTTGAAATAACAAGGCCATAAGAAAGGCAGTTGGGAAGAATCCGCTGGGACTCCAATCAAAATTAATTTTCAAGCAGTTTGTTTTATGCGTAGGCTGTTCCTGCAAGCGTGGTTAATGCTTTTGAGCTTACTGGGAAAAATAGCAAGTTCATGTCCTCAGGGCTGGGCTGACTTGAGCCTGATTTGAAACTCATAGGATATTCTCCTGAGCTGCCACATGTGCCTTCCTCTTACTCTGCCCACCGTACTCTGTCCTAAAAATACCATGTGCGTGTCACTTCAGAAACACGTCAATGAATGGTAATAGAAGGGCGGATAATGAGGACAGGTTTAAACAGTTTGCATCATTGATTTTCAGAAGCTGGTGTGTGCCTTTGTAAAGAAAGATAAATGCTGCATTGGATTTGCCAAAATGCAAAGATTCGAGAGAAGGGTACAGCAATGGTGGTCACTGTGCCACAAAAAAAGATGCATTTGTTTCTGAGGAAACGTAAGCTAGCCTGCTGATGGGAGCAAATCAGCACTGGCAGATGGAAGAATAATGAAGCTGTAGTAAGTATAGCTTGCTTAAGTAAAGGTCTAACTGTACAGGCAGCTGGAGACAAAAAGACCATGGAGAAAAATATGAAATGTCATACTGCCTACCATATGATGGTAGGTAGCAACATCTAATTTTGAAGTATATACTTTTTCTTGTCATTTGGTGTGGCAGCTCTGAAAAAAAGAAAGCAATACTAGCTTGGTGCCTGCTTTCCAGCAAAGATTTTCTGTGCCGAGAGAAGCCTGAATATTGGTGAAATTAGAGCAAATGTATCATTCAGGCAAAGCACAGTTGGCAGAGACCTAAGCAGGCCCCTGCAGCAATAAGACAGCGGCGCTGGGAAAGACTCAGATCCTTTTGTGTGTCTCCCAAGGTTGTATTCACCCTTTTGTCTGCAGGCGTCTGTTAAGAGCTACTGTTCAACCACTCTAAGGTGACACCAAGAGTCTCAGAGTTGCTGCTTTGCAGACCTACAGCCTTTTCCTGAGGCGTAATTTCTCTTATGTGACTTTTTGTTTGATCATACAGAAATGTGTGCTGTTTCCTGGAGCTCAGATTACAAATGGCTCTGGTGGATGTGTGTCTGTCACCTGTCCTCCTGATAAAGATGCATTCCCACAATCTTTGTATTATCTACAGATGGCACCAGGAACATTTTCATGTCGACTTTCAAATCTTTGTAAGAATATTCAGTGCCAGAGAGGCAAAATTGATTCCTCTGGAGGGTTTTGGTAGAAATGTACCTACTTGAGAATGGCTACTCATTTATAATTGGTATCTTAAGCACTCTCAGTTAGCCAGGTTTTGAATCAGTGGAACATGGATAGTATTGGTTTTCTCAATTCTTCATCAAAATGTGCCAAGATAAATGCCTTACAAAGCCTAAATGTGTCATAAGCATACTGTATCTTTTACTGGCCAAACTTGTAATCTCATTAGGAAATGTCATTAGAAAATGTAAAAATTGTAATCTCATTAAGGTTGGATCTGTTGTTTATAGGGTTGGCTGTGGCCGTATTTCCTGCTGTTAATTCTTTACTAGTCTGGTTAGTATCAGCTCTCCTTCCTTCTTTCCCTCCCTGCTCACCCTGAATCATGTCAAGCTGACGTGACTGTGGTGTCCTGTGTTGTGCTGTGTGCCCCCAGTAGATATGACGCCAGCATTCACTTTTGTCAGTTCTTGGGAAAATTTCTCATTCCAGAATTTATTGAACAACACTGAAGTTCCCACACAGTTCTTGACCTTCCCTTTTGCAACTCTTGGATACAAGTTATCAAAACTTGCTGGCCTTAAAAGCATCAAGCTTTAGGAGTTGTTCTTTAACATCTTCTTTAGTTATTTTTGAAGTAGAAATAGAGAGACTACGTTTCAGGACTGTTTTCCCATGTCTGAAACAAGAACACTTTGATAAATGATTCTGGTTTTGTTTTTTCGTAGTTTTTTTTTCTTTTTTTTTTTTTTTCCTGTTTGTCTTCTATGTGTCAATAATTTGATCATCTCCATTTAACAACAGACCAGAAGTTATATTTTCATCTCCAATAGGTATGTTATATGCATTTCACTGGCTTTGTAATCACCATCTGAGGGTTAGAAAGGATGTAGACAAGGTAGATATCTACCTCAAAGGAATCCTTTATTTCTTCCTCTCTGGACATCTACTCATTTTGCTTGAGGTTACTTCTAGGGCAAACTTGTAAATCCCAGTCCTTACTTTTGAGTCAGGTAGCATGACTTGTTCATTAATATAAACAGACATATGGTAGTTACAGTTTATTAGGATGAGATTTCAAGGACAGTATGAGTTAAAATAATACAGCAGTATGTGGGCAGCTTTTTGAGCAGAAGAGACATTGTGTTTGAACTCAGTTTGGACATGAGAGAAGCCAAGTTCTAGTGGACAGATGCAGGACCGTGGCTTAGATTTACCAGCTTTTGATTGCAATTTGAACAGCATTAAAAAGAAACAAGCTCTTTTAAAAAAATCCTTTCACAAGTGTAGCTCAGAGAAAATCAGTGCCATATGCATAAGGCTGATCATTTAAAATAGCTAACAGGAAAGCTGAAGAAAAGAAGACCTGCACATCCATCTCCCTGCAGGTTTTATTCCATAAATTTCTCCCTTTCAAAGTTTGGGGTTTTTTTTGGTGGTGGTTTTTTGTTTTGATTAATGTGTGGCTGTATGATGTCTCAGGATGACGTTGTTTATTTTGGCTTTTCACCTTTATTTTTAAAAACTAGATAAAAGCACAAAATAGATGAACTATATGAATACCAAACAATACTAAGAACTCTGTTTTTCATGAAAGCCAGAAATGCTCTAGTAGCGGCATTATGGCTTATGCATCAAATTCACCCCTGTTGATGATAGCTTATGTTCACTCTCTTGGGTCTTTTATAAGTTTTGCCTCATTGTGCAGGCTTGTAAATCCCAATTATACTAATGGGTGTCATGCTTTCACATTATAGGAAAGAAGTGCCAAATACAGCCCACAGTGGGATGCCCTCATCTAGCAACTGGCTCTTACACTATGGAGCCTTTCTCTTAGCTATCAAAAACATTTAACACTGAGGAAAAGAACATTAATACAGCTTGTATTTGAGTCCAAGGACAATGATCCGGAAAGCTGTTTGCAGTTGTGTTCTGTCAGGCTGTTGCATATTGGAACAAGAGATAAAGCAGTTTTCGTATGAAAGAAAGTAAGTGGCATTTGCAGAGTTGACGGTCAGTTAATTATTACTGAAAAATACATAGCAGCTTGTTCTTGTACTTTTTAGAAACGTTATTTGATATGCTACCCTCGTTTACTGAAATGTCTCATAAAATAATTCTTTGCTATGAATTAGAAGGCCAAACATTTGTGCTCCCCTGTTTCTGAGAAACCGGTTCTCAGAAAGACATGAAACATAGGTTGGCACCACTATATGGCATTTTGATGAGGGCTGAAGTCCTGTCTTTGTTTTGAAAGAAATCGAGTCACAGATGTTAACTGCTTTCCTGTGGACTGTTTAAGTAGGATGGATAAATCTCTGATGGTTTTATGTTGCTGATTTGGTTGGTAACATTTTAAAGAGAGTCTGAATGAAAAGGAGTGCATTCAGAGAGATGTGTGGACACCGGTTTTGGTTTTGTTCATGCTTCAAACTCGTGCTCTGAGAACGGGATTCATATGGGTTTATTTTAGATACCTACCCAAGGATCTTGAGCTGGGAGCATGGTTGCTTGGGAAGGTGGTCCAGCCAGGTAAAGGTTAGAGTTCTTCTTCTGAAGACCTCTACATGAGTCCTTTGGCAGCTGAGCTCTTAACTTTGGTTATTGGTGCTCTGTAGCTTTGTAAAGGCCTTACCTAGCACAGGTCATGGTTATCTTTCATTAATAACTTCAATAGGTATTTCGATTGCCTAAAGCTGGGCGGAGGGAATCTGTGGTATTATCCCTGATTTAAGCAGGGATTAGGTCTTCATGTTCAGAAAGGAATGAAGTTACTACAGCCAGGATTTTTTCTTCTGCTAGTCTGCTCTTACTTCAGGTTTACGTCATACTCAGAGGCTCTTAAAGGGTACTCTGAATACTTAACTGACTGGTTTAATGAGACATTTTGTCTAGGCTACGGCTCCATAATTTAACGTCTTCTCTGGACAAAATGATGGCTTTTTGCCTTTTCGTAATCCTGGCTGTATTCCTTTCTTTTTTCCATCCCAGCCAAAGCAAATTATCTTGACAAATATTTGACTTCCTCGAGTATGCGTGACCCCATGGCACAGTTGATTGGGTTTTCAGCTCTGGGCTGCTCGTCAATAAACAGGTTGATACTGGAGGTACTATTATCCTGATTCTTAACATCTGAAATTCTCTGCTGCAGGGGATGCAGCAGTTAGGTTTTCTTAGATTTAAAAAAAAACATGTGCAAGCAAAGGAGTAGTAATAACTCCTTTGTAATACAAGTGGAGTAAAGATGTCATATTATAAAAGCATATAACTCAGAAGGAAAACCATCTGGTTAAAAATATGTGCATTTTTCTTCTGTCAAGTGTAACCCGGGGGTCCGGGGGTTGTTTTTTCTCATTTTATTTCTGACTGCATTTCATTTGGTTTAAGAACTTGTTAATGATCTGTGGCAATCAAACTCAGCAATAGCTAACACAGAAAATGAGAGTTGATTTTGGAACACTGCAGTCCCTCGCTCCCCTCTGTTCTCCTGTAAAAGTTACGTGAACCTGTTGTGCCTTATCTTAAATTAAATTACAAGAGGTAGGCACTGTGTATTCTTTTGTGGTTTTGATCTTTCCAGCGTTGTCTCCTATGAGGTAGTTTAATATATATGGTTTGGAGATATCCATAGATTGATGACATGGGTATCAAATCACTAAAAATATTACTTCCCGCTCTACTTAGAAATGCCTTTTTTTTTGATAAACTATTTTTATTCCTTCTCTTATGTTATAATGTTACTTTTTTATATCTAAAAAGTGAATTGCCTCTAAATGTGTAGTAGAAGATACTGCATTTCATAATGGAGGGCCAATTTTTGTTCTCCATTTAACAGATGTAAGTCTGCTCTGTTCAAGGACTATTTCATGTCATGCAGCTGTAATGAAGGGAACAGACTTGGTAGCGATATTCCAGGATGAAGTGCTGGACAAGGTTGTCAGGCAGGAGGACTGCTTAGGTGCTGCTCAGGTGGACAAGAGTGCTGAGCGGCCTTCTGTTAAGTATGGGGTAATTGAAGGGGAGTAGCGAAGAATCCGTATAGCAGCTTGGCTGTCTGCAGGCTTGCCTGGGCATCCATCTGTCTTTGCTTACATCTGCACTTTGGGATGTGGTGGAACATGAAGATGCGCAAGCAAGGACTAAACTAGCTCAGGTATGAGAAAGGTCCAGCTCCTGCAGACTCCACCACCTTCCAAACAGATCTGTCCTGTCCTGGACAAGGTGAAGTCAGCACCAACTGTGGTGTTTCACCCCATAGCTGTCTTGTGCAGTGCTGTAATTAAATACAGGTGCCGTTGCCTGTCTTGTATGAGAGGGAGCTTACTGAAATGCAAAAGTATATTAAATAACCAGGTATCAAGATTTATTCTTGTTACCAACAGCTGCTAAGTTAACACCTGGTGGCTCTGGTTGCTTAAGTGCTACCACTTACCTGAATTTTAAAGGCGATGTGAACCTTTAGTTCTGCTGGAGCCTCACTTGAATAAGCATTTCTGTTTAAAAACTTAAATAAAGTCCAGAGCTCCCCCTCTGTGTTGTTTGCCTGTTTGGCAGCTCTGGTGTGTGAAAGTAATAAATGAAATTGAAAGCCATACAAAAAGTGTGGCTCTGGGCTATAGGGTTTTCCACACCTGGCAGTCCATAGGAATGTGTTTGAAATCATAATTCGTGTTAGAGAAAGTGGAGGGATGTGCATGACTGACACATCTGGCCTTCCTGCATATTATCTTCAAAGAAGATCCTTTTTATTATTTTTCTTGTGGTAAAAGAAGAAGTAAAAATTAATCTGGAGAAACCCTAATCTCTCAAGCATTTTTATAGATTACATCTCGTAGTTGTTTGTTTGGGTTTTTTATGCCCCAGTCATAGTCCTCTTGTTGTATGTACTGAGTTTAGGAAAACTGCTCTTCAGCTTGCATGGAGATGGTATGTGTGAGAAGAGTGGTTTTTCTATCTGAATCATGCTTGAAAGTAATTACAGCTGCTTTTTTTTTTTTAATACCTGTCAGGTCTCAGCTTTCCAGTATCTTCTTGCAGAATTGGCTTGCAGGTGCACACTCTCCCTGCAGTCATCAGTAATTGCATTTCCCTTTCTTTGGTGTGGCAGCTCCAAACCCAGCCACTTCTCCTTTCTCCTGTGAAAGTAAACATCTGAAAAATACACGTTTGGTAGTGCATAGTCACCCCGTCTTTGATACGCTCTTATTCTGTATAATACCTGTTGCTGTTGTATGATGTACTTGAGATTACTGACTAATGCAGCGTTTTGGACAACGCTCACTTCTCTGCATTGATGCATTAGTGACAGATAGAAGTAATGAACTTTATTTCAAAGGTGTCTGTAATGCACAGTGAGATGGATATTAGTAGCTTGGCGGGTTCAGGACATTGTCTACTTTTCAAAGTGATGACTGCTTAAAAACCCGTGTTCTGGCAAAAGTTGTTACACTGTGTATTTCCATTCAGCTGTGTTGAAAGGAAAAGAGGGAGACCAGATATCTGAAAATAAGATCCTGTCTGAATCTTACTTAATTGTTAAGCCAGGTATGTAAAATCCTAGCACAGTCCCACAAAAGGATTCAGTCTGCGTGCTTTCTGGATCTATCTGACACTGAAAGTTCCCATGTACTAACATCTCGCCTGGAGCTTGGCTGCAGACCTAGATTCTAGTGAAGGCGATGCAAAGTTAGTTGTGGTCATGGCAATGATTTTGGGAAATAATGTTCATTTTTTGTGTTATAGCCTACTTGTGAGGATATTTTGCTCAGTAAGTAGGTGACCCATTTCAAGACTCAACTCAAGAGGTTTTCATTTCTCCCTGGCACATCCAGGAAATGCAGGGCTTACTTTAGCTTGGATCTCCACCTCCTAGAATTAAATGCCTAAATCCGTGGTGTATCTGCATAAATAGGTGACTAAATTGTCTGTGTGATTTGAGAACAAAGGCCTTACAATCCTAGCTGCTGTATCTGTCACTGAAAATCTGCCCAGGCTATTCTGGGACTTAATATCATTTAATGCCATGCTGGTGAGTCTCGTATAGAATAGACTTACATATTTGCCTTTTCTGGTATAGACAAAAGTGCTTTTGTACTATCCAGTTTCAAGTCAATAGAGACTTTGAGTTAAACTCTTACTTCTGTATCACTTTGGTAAAGATAACATTGTTGGTGTTGGTATTGTACTCAGCAATTTATGATTGAAACAAATCTTATTTGTGAGGTTTTTTCCCCCTATCTGAAGCTTTTTAAGCAAATCAGCATAGATGCTAGCTTCATGTTTCATTTAAATTTCAGCAGTGCTATGTTTGAATTGTGGATTATATTGTTAGGCAAGTTACATCTGAGCAGTGCTTCTAGACGAACCCTAAAGTTCAAGTGCGGTGAGCAGATGGACTTGACTATTTTTCTGAGTTCTTTTGTTAATTTGAGTAAATTCTTCCTCTGTTTACAGGAAAATATTTTATACCTTGTTAAATATGTGGCTGTATAATTTATTGGATTTGTGAGCATGCACGTATACAGCTTGTATGGTCTTGAAAACAGGATAGTCTATAGTGTGCCTCTGGCGAGGCAGCCTGTTTAAGCACAAAAACCAAAATTGAAGAACTCAAACTGAGTTTAGGTCCTAAATGAATCCAACCTACTACTTCAGGTTTAGCAATTTCAGAATTATTATTTTCAAACCCATGCATGCAACATGCTTTGAAATTATTTATTGAAATGATAGTGAAACTGCAGTGATGGAGATTATTTTTTAGCTCAAAGTGATACCGTTTAACTCATGTGGCCTAAAAAGACAGGCATAAGACTTCTTATCTATTTCAATTGAGATGTCAAACTCTCACCTTAAATTTCACCCAGTTAGCTATGTTTTGACAGTGTTTAACATCGGGGCACTAAACTTCAGTGTCTTGCTAACGATAAGTAGGGAAGACCAAGGGCACGTTAAATCCCTGAAATCCCTTAAGTGGCAGGAAATTGTTTGGTATGTTCAGAGGATTCTGGTAATTAAGTTGTGCCATGTTACAGAAGGTGCTGCTGGCTCCTTTCTGGTAGTCCCTAACAGTTGTGTGTGAGGAAGATCTATCCTAATGCCACAGTAGGGGATTAGTTTAATCTTCACAGTTTTAGTCAGACATATGAAGATAATGTTTACTGATACAGTTCTTTCTTCAGAGATGTGTTTTTTCTAGGTAGATATTCAGATTACAGTCCCAAATATGTGCACACTGCGCCTTATAAACAGACCTTGGATGCTGTTGCCCATACGACAGGATAGATCAAAGATGTGTCATTTCCTTGCTACGTCTGGCAAATCTGGGGTTTCCGCATATGTGATAGCTGGTTTTAATGGTCTGTTGGATGACTATGCTGCTGACTGAAACTTACACTTTCCTTTACCCTGGTTAGAACTGAGAAGGAATCTCCACTCATGTAAAATGTAAGCATTTCTTCTTTAATAAGACCATTAAAAATGAGTAATGTCTCTTATTTTCAATGGGCTTTGCAACTTTCTTGTTGCTGTAGGTGCAAGGTGGCAAGTTCTGTGCAGATATTCCTGCTGCTTCTGCAGTGTTTAAATGAGTGGCCCAGATGGGTTTTATCCTTCTGAGCTTATGTTTTTCCACAACTAGGCTTTTTCCACAACTATATGCGACTTAAAATTTGATTAGGCTGTTGCTGAAGGATGTTAACAGAAGCCTTATTTCCCAGTCCTTAAACCAGGATTCATTTGCATCTGACTCATTCCCAATGTCAGCAGACAGTCAGAGGAAGCTGGTTTGAGTTTAGAATTGCATCTGAAATCTGAAGATACACAGTCTGTTTGGTTTTTTTTTTCACTAAAGACACGTCATCCATCTCTGCTGTTTATTCCTCTTAATTTTCCTTTGGTGTGAGGCTGACAGGTGCTATCTTTCTTACAGGTAGTAAATTTGTACAGAACTGGCTTTCCTGAGCCACAAAGGTACTCATTAGCATTACTGGTAGAGGAGAAAAAAAAGAAAGTGTGACTTGGTCCAAAAAAAAAAAGTGTGGGAAATTACATGTTCTGCAACAATACAACAGTTGATAAATCTGTTTCTTTTAGATTGGCTTTACTTTGCTTGAAGCTCTTATTTAGGACTCTCCTAGTTTTGATTGTTTCAAAGTGAACTGAATTAAAGAACTGTAGGTGAATCTGAAGGGTACAAGAGAACTGCTTCATTTTTCTTCTTCAGGAGAGGTTCTATGGAAAGCTGTTAGCTGCCCTAGAAAAACTTAAGAAAAAAACCCCTCTCCTCAGGCTCCAGGAATAGATTGCTGATTACATGCAAAATAAATTAAGGGAAGAACAGATACAAAATACCAACAAAAATATTTTTTCTCACAAAAAGGGAGAAAAAGCATCCCAAAGGATTGTCATATCTGGAAGTTTGTTGGACACCGTGTATGCCTAGTTATGTCTGGATGTGCATTCATAGTAAGGCTCAGTCTCTAGGAAATAGACTCAGTCTCCTGCATCCTTTTTAGCTTTTAAAAATAAGATTTTGCTGATTTTATGTGTGTGTGTGTGAATAGCAGATAATGGAAAGCCTATGTACTGCCTCGCTTCCCTACAATCCTCTAATTTTATTACTGAAAATTAGAAACAGCTGTATTAAAGCACTGTTGTTGGTGTGTTGTGTGTGTGGTTTCTTTTTT
>VYZM01013458.1:77878-91857 GCA_013398915.1 Dromas ardeola | reverse complement strand
TTTCTTTTTTTCTTTCTTCTTTTTTTTTTTTTTTAAATGTTTAACAGTTACCACTCCATGCTACTTGATTCAATGTGTAATCCTTATTATTGATGGATGTGCTGTGGGGAGATACTTTGGAGCACTAGTTTAGTCCACTTGTCAGATACATCACTCCTGCAAAAGGTGACCATGTGTGGGAAGAACCCACAGCAAATTGCGTTGTTAATGGTTTTTATTAAAGAAAACTACTGTAACAACATTAAGGTTGAGAAATGCCTGCTACAACCTCAAGTATGGAATCAAGGGTGCATGTGGTATGAGATCTTTAAAAGACTTAGTCATAAATGCTTTTTGTATTCATTCCTTTCAAGTGTTCCCAATGACACTTAATTGTTGCCATTTTAACTGTTTCTTGTTGCTTGCTGTGTGGACCCATGTTTTGTTTAATGAGAACATGGTTTTTATTTTGAGAACAAATTTATGTAGTTCTTCCTGTGTTTTTCTGTGCTCATCAGTGGGACTTTCACAAAAATGCATGTATTTTTCAGAAAGCTGAAGTGGCTAGGGTGATAGTATTACCCTGATGTACATTTTATAACTTTGAGTACAGAGAGATTAAAATCAGATGTGTTCACTGCTTTCGGATATTTACTGTAAAGTATCGGAAAGTTCTTTTATACTTCCCCTGGGAACATAAAATCACAAGTTTTTGTATGTTTGACTCCAGCCAGCTTTCATTGCAGGTTAGTTATCAAAAAAAAAAAAAAAAAGTATGTTATTAGGGGTCGCTTAGGAGATTTTGTGTTAGTCATGTGCCCAACATCAAGTAAGAATGCTACAGCAGATGCAGTGGTAGAATTAAATTATCAAAGATTGCTTTAACAATAGGTCCTTTATTCTCTTCCAGCACATACTTGCAGATATAAACAAATTATTGTCTAATCATGCAACTTTTTTCTTTCCCTCTTTCTAAAATATGATGACTTGCTATAAAAGGGTAGAGCAGCAGAAGTGGACAGGAGAATCTGGTTTTGCCCATTGTCCTGTAGCTGTGCCACTAGACATGCACAGGAGAATCAGGCAGCAGTTACTTGTCGTTTCTGTTGAGGAGAGCCTGCTTTGGCAGAGCCAAGTCAAAAATTCGGCTTTTGCCAAGCCCTTAACAGCTAGGTCATTTGTTACCTATGAATTGTATATTGATATTTAAAAAGTGTTAGTAAAATACTTGCACGGGGCTTGAGGAACTGTTGATTGTATTGGGGAAAAGCAGAATTATTGCATAAACTGAGGTGGAATGTGCCACTGCTCTTCTGTTGCTTTTATAACTTGGCTGATGAGACAGATTTTATTCAGAAATAGCCCATAGCATAGTACCATGGTCCAAAATTTGCAACTCAATGCCATATTAGGTATAGCTCCAATCAGTTGCAATTTTGTTGGAATGATTACACATGGGGACTGGAATGTGGAATATGAACATGGTTATTAGCACATAAATGTTATTCTGGTGGTTAGCTAGCATTTAATTGTTTGGGCAAACTACACTCCATTTTAACAGAGTTTCTAACACTCTCCTAGGATTTTGCAGCACCAGCCTGTGAAGTTGTCACACTGACTGAGCAAAGCTGATGTCATTTGGATTGAAACTAACGCGGTTTTCAGATGAAGGATCACTATTTTGACTAATAGAGCTAGTGGAATTAAGGGGAAGAATGTAAGCAGTATTGTAAAAAGTTTGTTGCATGTAGCTGCCAGTGAAAACCTTGTCACTATGTCTGTGTACAGCCTTAACCATATTGCTGTTTTAAAACCAGTAAAGGATTCCTAAACAGCCAGGAAAGGTCTCATTTGCCTAATTAGCACCTCTGCTCCAGGAGCGGACAGAAATTCAAGGCAAACACAGCAGAAGGTGAGGCACTAGAGTAATCGCAGTTTAGCTTCTGCTTGGTGACTGTAGTTTGCAATTACTGGAAACCAGGTACAGAGCATTAGAAAGGGTGAGGCAGAGAGCTCCAAAGGGGTAAATAAACAAGCAGTTCTGGCTGCTGCTGCAGCTGTCTAGGAAGGGATTCTGCAGGACAATAAGGACCTACAAGTAAGGCTTTGGGGAAATGGGGCGGAGCTCCAAAATTTGCTTTCATTGCACTGCAGAAGCAACTACATCAGAGCAGAGTGATTTTTATCTGCCACACAATTTGTAACAGCATTATACTATATTATGTTGGCATTATACTTTGGGGGAAGAATATGCTTGTGTTTTCCACCCACATGAAATTAAGGATTGGTCCCTTTTTTTTTTTAAAAAAAAAAACAAACACATCTGTCCTGAGCCCAGTTGACAAGAACTGTACTTTTTAAACCCTGCTCTGAACACAGGCTACACTTGCTTTGGAAAGCACTGGCGGAGTTCTTCATCACTGAATTCCTCTTCATCTGTATGCTCTTTGAAGAAGGACAAGCTTCATGAGGCTATTGTATTCTTCTTGGTATCTGAGATACATCCCATTTTGTTTTCAAATAGTGTTATCTCAGAGCTCTTGTTTAGGCTTCCAGAAGTCTCAACCAAAGATAAAGGTTCACGTATAGACTCTGGCTGCATTTTCACAAGTCTTTCACAGCTGTAATGCCAAGAATTGAGGTTAAAAAACGTAAATGGTCTGAAGTGGTAGTGTTTCCTGACTTTATTTGCTTTATGGGGTCCTCTTCCTTATGCTTTGGGAACTGATATAGTATATGTAGGACTCTGTGCTCTAAACTAGCTTTCCCATCACAGTGCCATATAGCGAACCAAGAGGGAATGTGTAATAAGCATCATCTATATGAATTAGTAAAAATAATACTGAATAAATGACATTGTAAAAATGACACTTCATAAAAAATAAAAGATGTTACCCCTGAAACAAACTGCTCTGTTGTGGGGGTTTTTTTTATTTCATTATTGCTACAATTTGCTAATGATAATAAGCACTGTAATTCAGCTGGATTGGAATGGGATAGAAGAATTGAATCTTTTGCCAGTCTGCTTTGTGAGGTGTAGGAATAAAGGCAGTGGAGGGAGTTAGCATTTTCTGAGTAATGGCATTCATAGCAGCAAAAATTTACACATAAGTGTGAAAACCACACAGGAGATCCACTGGCTGGCCCAGTATTTTATTTACTGATATTGCCACTGTAACTTCAATATTATGAGATGGTAATCAAAAAGAAATAAAAGAATAAAATCATAAAAACCTAGAGTAGAAAAGCAAAAAAAAAAAAGATCAGAAAGATGAGGAAAAAAATTTTCCACAGTTAGAGAGAGATTCAGTTACATAAACTGAGAGTATTTAGGCATGTGCTTCTAAATGAAATGTTTGTTATCTTTTGCTTCCAGTGCTTTATGGTTTTAAGTGTTTTATTCGTTGGACAGGCGAGGACTTACTGCGAATTATCATAATTCAGAAATTAAAAATATTCCAGAATCTCTATCCTTTCTTTATTAGATTAAAAATACCTCCATGCAGTGGAGAATATCCTCAGTACTGCTTGTTGGGCTGCAGTGCTATGTACACATGCTGAATTTTACATGAGTTAGATGAAGATGTTACGCTCCAGCTGTCTGAACTTCACACAGCAATACAGACCTAGCGACAGTCAGTTTTTTACAACTGAGTGTAGCTATTTGGTGTTCCCCAGTGTGGCAGGATAAAACCATTAAGCGGAACACAGAATAGTCTAGTGGTATCCCAGGTCATTGTAAATGACATGTATCTTACCAAACATGAATGTCTCACATATAGGTGTCCACTTCTCAGCTTGTCCAGATCTTCTACAGGGCCAATGAAGAGGACGCTTTCTTGGGTACAGTTTAACTCATCCCAAGATTGATTGTTCAGATCAGAGGAACTTGCTGATTTTTCACTGATTATGAAAGAGATCCTGAGGGCATAAATTTAGAGGTATATATTTACGTTTGGTTGGATGAATGCCACATCTGGAGTTTGATTTTGGCCTTGAAAAATACTAAATTATGGGTGGAGCTCACTGGGTCCAGTCTGACGAGGTTTGTTTTTTTTTTTGGGTGGGGTTTGTTTTTTTTCTTTCCTTTTTTTTTTTTTTCTTTTTCCCTGCTTGTGAGAGTAAATTTAACATCTGGGATTCATTTTTACCAGCTTTGCCAGTCACACAATGCCAGAGACAAGGCACTGGGGGGCAGGGAGGGAGTCTAAAGGGATAAAAGCAACAATGAAAAGTCTCCCTAAAAAGTAAGTCAATATGTGGCCTGTCCCCTAATGTAGGACTAAAGTAAATATTGATTTGCCTGATTATAGTAACAGTGTCATTGGTAGCAGTTCTGTAAGTAATTAGTATGTAGCCACAAAATCCATAGATGCGTGTTGGCTCTGCTGAATAGGATCTTCTGAGTTCAGAGGCGCTTCTGGAGGCTCTGCAGTCATCTTGCTGCAGTAATGTGGACTGATGGCAGCATGAGTTCCTTTCCTTTCACAACCAGCAATCTGATTCCTCTCTTGCTTTTTAAACTTGTGCGTGTGTCTTGTGTTTCAGCTTGGGATCACTGACCCTCTGAGTGTTGTCAGGAGCCTTCTCGGTCACTGTTCCATTCACCACAGTCCAGTTCCCACTGATGTGAATATTTGTACTCAACTAAATTTACATTAAACTCCCAGGAACCATAGTTTAGACAAGAATCAGAGCATAAACAAGATCATTATTGCGCAGTAACTGCATAACTGTGTTTGGCCAGGATTTGAACTGTTGGCCAGCTGGAACTGGGAAATATACTTGGTTTTCCTGCTGTAGTGCTACGTGTAGTGACTCTTCACGTTCTTCTTGGTTTTTTTGAATTCCCTTCTGTTTCAGGTCATTGCTAGAAGCTTGCTTATGCAGTGTATGAGCAATTGATTTTATTTTAACTCTGTGCTGTTATTCATTACTGCACATATTGCATCAAAATGCAAGTCAGCCTAATTTATGCAAGTCAGAATAAAAAAAGGCACTTCTAGTATTGCGTTCTGTATGTTGCCAATTAAAAGAGACTAGTGTTTTTCTGTCAGACGGAGAGCAGATGCTTCTGATCGTGATGGTAACAAATGATTTAACAGGGAAGAATGAGGATGGGGAAACATAGATACTCGGTGCCATGAGATCACAGATCTTTAATTAAACCGCCCACAGGCAGATTGGCCTAGCTGTCATTGTCTGGGGAGGAAAGCTGTGCCTTTCTAGTCCAAGTGGACAAAGACAGTCCTTTTCTTGAACCTTCGTGATTTAGTACTCCACACAGGGACAAGTGCTACAAGGGCTACTGGTGCACTGAGCAACCATGAAAGGGTTTGAAACTATTTTTCCTCCTGGCTATTGCCTGAATCCAGTATTTAATAAATAAATAAAAATAATAAAAAATCATTTTCAGACAGCTTTTTCTAGCAAGCTAAATTGTTTTTGTTTTGAGTCATTATTGGATCTCAATGTGTCAAGTGTCTCTTAAATCATGCTCAAACTCAGAAGTTACGCTTGTGATGTTCAATAGTTTCTCAGAAGATCAGAGACCTTTGATCTTTACTGACAAATCCTGCCTGCGTAGATCTTCTGCTTATGTTGCCAGTTTTGCCCTTCCCTGTTCACCAGGGACAGCAGGACAGCGGTGCTACATGGGACTTGGTTTTTGTATCCCACTGGCCTTGCTGAAAGACCTCAGCTCACGCTCGTTACAAATACAGAATAAATTAGGCAATGCTAACAGTTCGGTGTCAGTTTTGATTTCTGCTGCCTACCTCTGCTAATTCCTATTCCTTTTACCAGCCGGTGTTACCCTGAATACCTTGCTCTACCATCTTCCCACCTACTTCACTGAGATTTTAAATTAGACGCATCCTTAATCTGTGGTCCTTCTGTAGCCCATGGTTTCAGTCGTCCTCGGGAGATGCCTGTCTTTCCACAGACAAAGTTGTAAAAGACAGCATAACTTAGAGTTGTTTGTGTGACGATTTAAACATCAGATCAAAGCCTCTGATGACATTGTCAAAGTAGTAGTGTTAATTTCAGTCAGTAGTCACTGTTGTGCTCTTACATTAAGCCCAGGAGACTGTAGGCTGTGGCAAGCAAAAGACCTTCCTGTCAAAACATCTTGCTGTACTCCAGTGCTACACAATGATATGTAGACCGTGTGCTTGTCTGTTCACTGCAGCTTGCAATACTCTCACTGGATTTGCATCAGGGAACAAGCAGCAGAACTTCACATGAGCTCGAGGACTCTGTGTTGTAGCCCTTTCTGCCCTCCAGCCCTCTGTGTGAGCTTCACCATTCCCATCCCGTCAAATCTGCAGAGACACTTTGGTGTCTCACTGGGTAAAGGGCTAAAGCAGCTATATCATTCAGAGAAGCTCAGTTTTAGAAGTAGCAAGGTAAACATGAAGGAAGGAAAGCAGAGCTTAAGGATATTCCTAGCACCAGCACAGCTTAAGCATTGGCCTTTCAGAAAGCTTCTGGCTCCTATCCAGCTCTACGCAACTTCTTCCACTCCGCAGCAATTCAGTCTGAGTTCCCACACACAGCACATCTGACTCCAGAAGCATTTGGGGAGTTCACCTGAGATGTAAGGATGTCCATAATATCTGCCTGAACAGCACAGTAAAGCCTCTGTGGTGAAGTCTGTGCCAACAAAGAGTCCAGATCTGCCCCTCCCTCCCATCAGATCTTTGTTGTCATGAGGTGACCTGCCTGAACGAGACCTGAGATCACCCTGATGCCTACACCCCTTCTTTTGTGAAGGCTCCACCACATCAGGCTGTCATCCCTTGGAATCAGTCTTTGTCCTTCCAAAATATTTTTCCCTTGATTGAAAATTAGCTCAGCAGATGTTTTATGGGTCATTCTTGGGTGTCAAACTCAGAGGTAGAATTCTACTACAGCAACCTGCAAAACCAGTTGAGTAGAATCAAAGACTTTCTTACTTAATTCCTTTGGAAACACAACATGTGATGGCAATAGCATTGACTTTTCACACACCTTTTCCCTTGTTTCGTGACCGAAATAGACAACTGAGACAGCCAGTGCAGGAGGAGGAAGGTCTGGCAGGAGGGTAATTGCACCATAAGGGATACAGTTTTTATCAGGGAGTAGGACTCATCTGAAGAGTGGAATGAAAATACTGTGGTGTTTTTTTGCAACAAGATCTTTGAACATCATGAAGTTTTCCATGGGCTCCTCCAAATACTGTAAAACATACAATGTTCTTCTTTGATGGCAAATTACATGATGTGCCATTTACTAAATATTGTGTTTTCTGAATTCCAGATGTTAGCAGGAGCATACTGTGGTCTAAATGGACGGTCTGAATTCAGATAAAGATCTGATGGAAATTAATTCAAATGCACTTCTCACGTGCATTTTGCACTTCTCCTTGCCGATTTCTGTTTCCGTTTGGGCGTTCCTATTAGAAATCATTCCATGGCAGCAGGGGACTGCGATGAAATCCTTATTCTTTCACTCTTTGCAGAGAAGCCTGATGTTAATTACCCAGGAAAAGATTATATTTAACTTGCAGCATAGGGTTTATGGAGCTTTTCTGGGAATATGAAAATACAGTGTTTGAAAAATAGTAAATTATGCAAAATAAAGCAATATAAATGAAAAAGTTTACCCTCCAGACCTTGTTACAGTTTGAAATAAAACTAATACATTGCTATTCTTGGAGGACCAGAAGTGGCCTGGGTCAATGTGTCTGCAGAATTAAAACCAAACTTCAGTCCACAGGACAAACTTCAGACAATTGCCTCCGTTACAGATTGGCTTTATGATAAGCTTCTGATTCCTCTGTATTTAGTGTAGGTTTAACAGCTTCTGGAGTCTGTCAGGCATTAAAAAAAAGAAAAAATCACTTAATTGGTGGCTAGTCATTGAGATTCATAGGAAGCATGTTTTTGTGATGAACAGTGTCTTGGCCACCACACAAAGGGTTTTCTGGGTACCCCGAGAGATGAAGCAGGGCCTGTCACATCTTGCAGCTTTGGCTGTAACACGGATGTTTTGTGTTGCTGAGACTCAGAGGGAGGTCCGTAAACACACACACGCACCCCATTGCGGCAAGTGGGTGTACATGGTATTGTTTGTCAGATGGTATTTCTAAGCCATATCTCTGTAGGGAGCCCAAGCAGTAAAATAAATTTTACTGCTGTTGGCTATTACTCATTTTAATTGTTATTATTATAAAGAGTGATAGTTCACATGGCAGTAGTGCCATGTTTCTGAGTCACAGGCATTGTGCTAGGTTCTGCATAAACATCACCAAAAGTTTATTCACTGCTGTGAGACTGTGAGTGTAGAATTGCCTGGAAAGGGATGTTTTCCGTTGGGTAATGATACCTTTGACATACATTTTGATGTTCTACCTTTTCCTTTCATCAAAGGGAATGGAGTTTTTGGTTCTGAGATTTTTTTTCAGCCTTTCAGTTCTGAAACCCAACTGTCAAATCCCAGCAATTCTGTGAGTTGTCCTAAAACATGCAGATGGTGTGTGTCACTAGCGAGACAGTGTTTGCCCACTGGGTATTAGTGTCAGCAGGCCAGAATCTGCCTTTTGTTTGCTGTTAGTCCTACAGGTAATTCGGAGTTGTGGCTTATGCTGTATTGTCCAAAAATCCTTGTAGATCCCTTATGTGTGAAGGAGCCATGGCAGGTGATCAATAAAATGGGCTTATAGGCTCTGAACTTCTCTCTCTGTGTCTCTCTTTCTCATATACAGGCACACATGCTTGCAGCAAGCTGGAATATGGTATTTCTAAGGGATTTATGGCTGTAGAGGAAAATTCTTTATCTACAATTTGAAAAAGGCTAACACATCTGTCTGTCTATCTCTCTATCTACCAGATGACCCACCTGGAGGGCTGCGAATTTAGTTGAGCTGACTTATTTTTGTTTATGCATTGCCAATAGCATGAGACAAGGGTCGTCTGGTTTGTGGCAAGTCAAGCATTAATTAAAAATTCCTGTGCTAAGAGTTCTCAGTTCTACTCCAGCTGTAATGCACAGCTGCTCAAACTTCATTCTCTGTAATTGCAGGGATCCAGCCGAGGTCTTCATTGTAATTCTTGTGTCTCATAGATGCTTGATTTTACACTTTCAGTGTGTGAGTAACTGCACCCTTTGCTTGTCCTTCATTTGTTTGCTTTCTGCACTTTGCACTGCTGTGGCTGAGAGCTGGATATGATCTCAAATGCTGGAGCTAGAGCTAATCTTTCATTTCTGCAGCTGTGTTACAGTCTTCCTGAATTAGCAGAATTATTGTTTAAGGATGGCAGACAGGCAAATCCCAACAGCTTCCCTGGAGCCTCACAAAATAATTGCTGAGACTTGAACTATGGAAAAAAACCTTCTGAAAAGACTGAAAACTAAGGAGACTGAAGATAAAACCAGAACTTGTTCGGTAATTGCGCATGGCTCTTACCTTAAATATCCTCAAATGCTTCTCAGTGAAAGGTAATCAAAGGCTGTGCCAAATTAATCAAATCAGATTACGTGGGGAAACTAAATACAGGGTTTTGGACAGTTTGGGCAGTAACTTCATAGGGAAGTCTAGAGCCTAAGGAGGAGGGTAGCTGGACACTGGATGTGCAGTCACAGTGGAAGGGCAGCTGTTACGGTCTCAGCAGTACTGGGCAGACCTGTTGAAGCTGTGATAAGGCACATGAGAGTCTTGATGTTTTGAAGAATATCGCGCAGAATCCAGAGATGTGCTGCCAAACAACAACCATTTTTGGGGGGGATGAGCCAGGCTGTGGAAGGAAAGGAGAGAACATGCATCCTGGTCTAGAAGTAGGTGATGTAGCTCTTGCGAAACAGCTAGCAGCACTGGGGAAAAAAGCCTGCTGAAAGTGATTTTTAACAGCCAGTTCCACTGAAAACCACCTCTCTGTTTCCAGCTCAGCTCTGGCAGAACTTGCCTTGAAAGTCTTCTCTTACAAAATGCATGTTGGGGATCTGTAAGTGCCACCATGTGTTGAGTACTGAGCATAGAGTAAGGTTGAGCATATTTTAAAGTGGCAAAAGAAGGGATGGAAATAGTGCATGTGTTTTTGCATCTGAGCCTAGAGGGGATTATTCATTGCCTTTGGAATCCGCACATTGTTGTGATGTAGGCTGTCAGATCCAGTCGTGCTGCAAATAAATCAATGAGGTTAGGCCAGGGATGTATTTGGTTAAGCATTTGTTTTCTGTTTTTTTGTTAGAGGGAAGAAGGGAAAAAGATGTAGCTCTGACAAAGAAACACATCAGCTCGAGGAAATCTCACCTGAATTGTTTTGGGGAGGAACAAAAATAGCTTTTGCAAAAACATTGTTTTTCAATGATAGCATTTCCATTACTGATGTTTCAGTGCCTCTGTCATGATCTGGCATCATCCTGTACAAAAATCCTCGTTTTGAAAAAATGTCTCTCTCAAAAAGCCACAGTCTCACCTCTCAGTTCTAAAGATTTCTGCAGTA
The DNA here is from genome assembly GCA_013398915.1 of Dromas ardeola. Taxonomy (NCBI): domain Eukaryota; kingdom Metazoa; phylum Chordata; class Aves; order Charadriiformes; family Dromadidae; genus Dromas; species Dromas ardeola. The sequence continues at coordinate 81,394 of VYZM01013458.1, read as the reverse complement.
AAATTCTGGTATTTAGTTGTGCTACTCTGGCTAATAGTGAGAGCAGAATTAATTGCTTATTGTATGTACTATTTTTTGTAAATTCACCTTTGTGAGGGGTGAATTGTGAATTATCGATGATTCAGTCCTGAATTCCTTCCTAAATTTGTTTCTAAACAGTCCTCTGACCATACAAAAGCTTATTAGAGGTTTATGGGTCAAATATACGTCTCTTTTAAAGAACTCTTTAAGTCCATTGGAGTTCTGTCAGGGCTGTATATGTCTTAGTCTTTATTATCTTCTATTTCTTTCCATTGTTATCAAGTTTTTGAATTTTCAGTATTCTTAGACTAGCAAGAATCATGCTGAGTAGGAGCTGAAGATACTTAGTTTCTTTTCAGTTTGAGTAAACTTTTACTTTTTCAGTAAAACATTTTATTCTACAGAACTAGGAGCACGTCTTCAGGAAGATGCTTCATCTGCAGACATCTTCTGTCTGATCTGTACAAAAAGTATTTTCTTATTCTTTTGCATATGTTCCTACTTATCACTGTATCGGTCTCACATAAAAAGTATTATACATCCTAAAGAAACAAATGGCTGAATTCTTAGAAATGCTGAACATCTGTGCCTTTTCTTAAGTTAAAAGGGATTTTCATAATTTCTGAATTCCTGAAAAGTACATTATGAAGATTTCAAAACATGACTGTTTTAAAGAAAAAACTTTAACATCCCATGAGCAAAAGAAAAGGTGATAGCAGAGCTTTAACAGAAAGAAAATGAGTCCTTTTACTATAGAAAAATACGTTTCCTCACCTGCCTAGTTCCAAAGTGTGTTTTACTGCAATTTTTTTTTTTTTCAGATAAATAGCGGGATTCTTCTCTATATTGTCTTTTTTTTTTGGTCCTATGGGATACCACATTCAAACCTAAAAGGCTGACTCCTGTGTTTAAGCAAGACAAAATTAAGGTCTTTTATTCCAAACAGTGTTGTATTTCCAAAATAGCAAAAGCAATCTCTTTGCAGTCAACAAATTATTTTGATGGAAAGTCTAATTCTTCTGGCAGTTTTAAATAAAAACAACAGCTTTTTCAACAGACAAACCCGATTTTTTTACAGAAATATTCTACAAAAGAAACAAACACATGTGTTTCAAAACACTTAAAAATTGAAATCCCGAATTAATCATTTTTAGACTGAAATCTACCCCTTTGATCTCCATGGGTGAGCTGCACAACTGAGGCATTTTCTTTTTGCTAGCAGACAAACGTATGCCCCCAAGAACGGTTTGGAAAAAGGACAGTTTTTAAAGGAAGTGGTTGCTGCTTGCATGAGGAGCTAAGACCTATGGAAGTACAAGGTCAGCACAAAAGTCCAACCTGCCCCGTAGTCAGTCTGGGACAAGAAGGGCTGGTCTAAAGACCTATAAAGGAGCACACATGCCTTGCTGTGAAGTTCCAAAAGGGCATCTTGGGCTGATGTTACAGCTAAAAGAAAATAGAAACTTGGAGCGTGAAAGGCACAATAGGAACAAGCCCCGAGGGCTGCAAAAGGAACCAAGAAGGCTAATCACCCAACCGAGAATGCCTCTTTTTCTACTGAAAAAGCTCCTACAAAGGCAGCACCTGAGCAGCAGATTGTGATTTCTCTGTTGGTGGAGGGTGTTAATTTGCCAGACCCTTGGCTTTGTTGTGTAGGATGCTGACTTTCAGAAGGAAATAATGGTCAACAGCAGATTCCTGGGGAGAGGTGTAAGAACAGAGCTGTAAAACAGGGGCATCTTCTTGAAGTGCTGTCAGTTTCTGAGCTGTGGGTGACATTTTTCTATTTAAAAATGTGGACTAATCTTCCCTACATGGATTTATCCCTCCACTCCTGGTACCTCTCTAAAAGACTTCCAATTTGCAATTTTCTGTGGCAAATGCTCCTTCAGCTTAAGTATGTCTTGGGCAAAAAAATGTTTTGTTGCCTGCCAGCTTCTTTTGGAGCTGTCTACTTGTGCTAGGGCAGATGGAAAACAGGCAGAAACTCTCTAGTTTCTCTGTGATGCTTGCTGCTTCCTCATGTTGTCTCTTTTCCAGCCTTTTCAAGTGCTTGTTATACAGGGCCTTGCTCTGGAGAGGGTTTCCCACCAGCTTCAGGTGGACCTTGAAGTATTCAGCACCTTAGAGAAGATAGTTGGCATTTCATCAGATCAACCTCCTAGCAGGGGGGCCTTGGAATTGGCAGAGATTTTATGCTAGTCTTAGCATAAGTAGTTTACTCAGTTACTGGTTTTGTACCAAATTTGATTTGGTTCTTATTAAGTATACCTCCTGCCAAGTATTGAGCTGAAACTTGACTGTGAGTAGGTGGAGTAGCATTTGTTTGTCTTGCAGACTTTTGTTCATATTGCTGTGGGTTTTTTTTACACAACTTGAATTTCAAAGTATAGGACATCTCTCTGCACCTTTGAGAACGTTAATTTTCTGCCTGCAAGCTGTAGCGTCTCACACATGCAGATAACTTTGGTGATATAACAATGTGTTCACTGTACCTCTCATATCAACGGAAAGGGGGCTCAGTCAGAATTCAAGCATCAAGGGAGGATTTAAATCAAGTTCGGAGCTAACTTAAGTGCTTTATGCTTTTAAACTGACCTAAACCCAATGCTGAATCTGGTCAGCCTTCAGCTTTGGTATGCATGGGAGCTGAGACTTCTACTAGATTTGTAAAAACATTTATGGTGGTGTGCCAGTTATAGTCAAAAAAAAATTTTTACAAATACATCAACAAAAGAGAGTCAGGGAGAATCTCCATCCCTTACTGGATGCGTGGGGAAAAGTTGCAACCAAGGACGAGGAGAAGGCTGAGATACTTAATGCATTCTTTGCCTTCATCTTCAATAGTCAGACTAGCTATCCCCAGGGTGTTCAGCCTCCTGAGCTGAAAGATAAGGATGGAGAGCAGAACAACCCACCCATAATCCATGAGGAAGTAGTTAATGATCTGCTTCTGCACCTAGACCCACATAAGCCTATGGGACCGGATGGAATTCACCCAAGAGTACTCAGTGAGCTGGCGGGAGAGCTCACCAAGTCTCTCTCCATCATTTATCAGCAATCCTGGTCAACAGGGAAGGTACCAGATGACTGGAGGGTGACTAACGTGATGCCCATTTACAAGAAGGGTCGGGAGGAGGATCCGGGGAACTACAGGCCTGTCAGCGTGACTTCGGTACCAGGAAAGATCATGGAGAGGATCATCTTGAGCGAGCTCTCATGGCAAGTGCAGGGCAGCCAAGGGATCAGGGCCAGCCAGCATGGGTTTAGGAAAGGGAGGTCCTGCTTAACCAACCTGATCTCTTTCTGTGACCATGTGACCCACCTTCTGGATGCGGGGAATCATAGCATCACAGAATCACAGGGTTGGAAGGGACCTCTGGAGATCATCTAGTCCAACCCCCCTGCCAGAGCAGGGTCACCTTAGAGCAGGTTGCACAGGAACGCGTCCAGGCTGGTTTTGAATGTCTCCAGAGATGGAGACTCCACCACCTC
>VYZM01013458.1:58046-76939 GCA_013398915.1 Dromas ardeola | reverse complement strand
GAGGGGTCTGGAGACCAAGTCATATGAGGAGAGGCTGAGGGAACTGGGCATGGTTAGTTTGGAGAAGAGGAGGCTGAGGGGAGACCTTATTGCCCTCTACAACCACCTAAAAGGAGGTTGTGGAGAGGTGTGTGTTGGCCTCTTCTCCCAACTGAATGATGACAGGACCAGAGGAAATGGTCTGAAGTTGCGTCAGGGGAGGTTTAGATTAGATAATCGGAATAATTACTTTACTGAAAGAGTGGTCAGGCACTGGAACAGCCTGCCCAGGGAGGTGGTTGAGTCACCATCCCTAGAGGTATTTAAGAAACATATAGATTTGGCACTTCAGGGCACGCTCTAGTGTCAGAGATTGTAGGGGTGTTTTTCGTGTGTGTATGGTTGGACTCGATGATCTCAAAGGTCCTTTCCAACCATGAAGATTCTATGATTCTGTGATTCTATAAAATAATTTTGTCCTCATTTCTCAGGCGGACAGAAATAACAGGGAAAGTCAGATGAATGGCATGTGATTTTCCTCAGGCCAGCAGAAGTTTAGCACTTCTGTTGTGATTGCCAGTTATCATTGGGCTGGTTTCCAGACTGTATGTACTAAGCATCAGCTGTATACTAGAGAGAACACTCTGTCATCCGATTTCTGAGACTTGGTGTGAACCTTGTTCTTCGAGTTTCATTTCATTTCTTCTCCCCACTCCTTCCACACCCCATTTCTCACTCTCAGTCCTTTTCCAACACAGCCGCTGGTTGTGATGCAAAATAACCTTTTCAGTGTAGTGTGTCACTCACTTGTCGCTGATACCTTAATGTGCCACAGTTGCCTCCAACTGCGGATTGAATTTTTCTGAATTTTTGTAAGATATTTGGTTCTGATAAACTCCCTCCTCCTTCATTCCTCCCCAGTGATTGCGCAACAAGCTGCAGCTTGAGCATGGCCCGCAGCCTGCTGCAAGGCTGTGCAAAGCAAATGGAGCAGCTGTTTTCTTGTACCACCCGTGGAAACAAGGGCAGTGTGTTTCAAGCTGCAGTTGTTGAGCAGAAGCCGTGATTCCTCCTGTAGGCACTGAGATGAAACTCCATGTCACGGTGCTGCCCTGAGGTTATCCTTTGGTGTGGGGAAGTCACCCATTACAAAGGCGTTGGAAGCACAAACAGTAAGTGATGAAGAGACCGAGCGCATCAGTATGGGGTGCCTTTTATGTCACCTTGATGCGACACTGTCGTGACAAGTGGTGGCATGATCCTTCCTCGGCATGCTGAAATTCATTCATAAGTCCCATCTGTGGTGTTCAGCCAGAGGCTTCATAAGTTTGGAGAAAAGAGAGGCAGAAGCCTTCTCCCCAGCACACCTACGATCACAGCTGCAGACCTAAAATATGCCATCTGCTCCTCACATCTCTGCTTGCCTTTGGGCTGGACAGAAAGAAGCTAGGGGAAGAGCTTCAGCAGATGGGTCAGTGTAGTCCAGTCTGATGTTGCTTTTCCTCTCAGACTTCTGTTTCTTCAAGCAAAATAATTTCTGTGGAGTGGAAGAAGTTGGGTTGTGACCTTCCCTTGCTCTGCTCTTGAGGAGAGTAAAGCTCCTGCCAGGCTTTCATCCACTGGAAAATGGGATAATTGTGCTTTCTTCCATCTATCTGCACACGTTGTGGCAGCTGTCATCATTTGTATCTCTGCTTTTCTGGCTGTTGACGAGGGTTCTTGTGGGTCACAGTAATACAAACAATACTTGTCAATAGAAACAATGCCACTTGTCATTTGATCAAATATTTGCATTTGGTTATTCTCTAATAAAGTTTGAGCTCTGCAGTATTAACATTGTCATGCTCACTAGCTTGAAATTAGTTTTAGAATATAAGTGAGCTGGAAGCCAAAACAGCCATGGTGCTTTCTGTCTCCAGAATTAGAGATAATGTCTGTTCTGTGGATCTTCTTGCTTCTGTTTTTATTCTTAATAGAAAGCACAGTTTAGGCAAGAAACCTCTTACAAATCTGGCATTTAAATTTTTACTCTCCAGTGTTACGTAGGCTTTAATTTGTCAAACTTGGTCTGCTTTGCAAACTGTAAAATTACTGACTTCCAAATCAAAGCTTTAGAATGTCTCATCCTGCTGTCAAAAGTCTCAGAGGGGATTTCAAATGCTGGGTAGTACAAACCATTTTTATAATGTTTATTTTTGTTTTCATGAGAGGCTTCTCTGATATTAAAGAGATGAAAAATACCCTATTTGTACAGTGTAAGCCCCCTGGATACCAAGTTTTCTGAACAAGTTTAATTAGAAAGATATGAATTAGATGTTTCAAGAGTATTTTCCAGGAATAAAACAGCTGTTGCTCTTTCCTACTCTTCCAAACTAAAGGTCATTTTTGGAGGAACTGGGCGAACGTTTTGTTTTGTCTCAGAATAGTGACACTTGCCAAGTTGTTTTTGGATCCCAAATGAAGCCAAAACTTGCAAGAGTTCCACCCTGTCTTGACTGTAGTCAAAGTAAACCTCTTGCACCTGGAGAAACAGCTCTTCTTTATTATTTTATTTATTTATTTAGTTAGTTAGTTAGTTAGTTAGCATAAGTTGCCATTAAAACTTCCAGTACAAAAACAGGGGAGAAGGGGGAGGGAGAAAGCATGGATAAAAGGAAGAGTCAAAGACTCAGAAAAATATGGTGTTACTGTTCACCAAAGAGTGTCCTTCAGGCTAGATAGCAAAGCTTACTGATTTTTAATTTAGATTTAATTTGCTATTAGATTCACCCTGAGGTACAGCTTGAGGCTATATTGACTACTTTTTCATACTTCTTGCTTGATGGAGGGCCTTGTGTGACCTAGCTGATTTTTGCCGGAGAAGAAACTTCTGGGCGTGCTTTATCCTCAGGAGTGATGTAACTTGCCATGAGGACAGGCTCAGGGCACAGAGCCCATTGTCCACCTAGCCTGTGCCGGTGGGGTGTCATCTCACTTTGGGCTTTGGGCAGACGAAGCAGCCCAAAGGACTGCAAGATTGTGTTCTCCAAAGACACAATGGACTTGCCAGCAATTGAGTGACAAGGAAATGTTGACAAAAGGAGCCTCAGATCTCAGGAGTGCTCTGGGCTTCAGTCAGTCTCTCAGCTGCAATGTGGAAATCACACTGGTAAACAGAATAAGGGTTCAAACTGTGTCTGAGTTAATGAATTAAGAGTCAGCTGTGCCATGCAATCTCCCTGCTGGATGCCTAGCCTGTGGCGAACACAGGCTTGTTCCAACTTAATACAACCAGCAGTGGAAGTTGTGTACGATTTATGAAATGCCATCTTTGCTGTATTTTAAGACCATAAAAACTGCTAGTTACTAAATCGCCTCTAACAGACAATAAATTCTTACCCTGTTGGAATTTATTAGTGTGTCCGAGCTTGTGTCTGATGCAGCAAAGGAGGACAGTTCTGGCTTAAGCAGATCAAATGGGACATATTTCAAAAAGTAGAAAATGAGAACGTGGAAGGCAGCTGAAAGGCTGTCTGGGAATTGGACAACATGAAGCGACTGCTGCTGGGTACTGTGATATAGTTAGAGATGTAGAAGATATTGGAACACAGCTTCATGTTCCTCATGAACTGCTGGAGATTTCAAAGTAGAAGCCCGTACAGAGACTAACAAGGCTCCACACAGCTTCACGGCCACACAGTTACCATCTTTTTTTTGTAGATCTTCTATCATAAGAAAAGAAGTAAGATGGGATATTTCTATGATGCAAATATAGCAGCAGCCAACAGGGTACCCACAAGTGAACGTATGAGTAAGATACCTGGACTGTTTCTTCTAAGGTTAATCAGAAAATAGTTGGAAGACGTAATAAATGGGCAATGAAAATTGATAATGGAGGATGCCATGACCTGAAGTATGAGCAAAGATATCTTCTAAAATTTCACGTTCTAAAATGTATTTTTTCATGCTGAAATCCCCACAGAAGATTAATTTCACAACGAATTTCCGTGAGTACAAATGAATCTTAGTGGCCCTCCTGTTCATCTTCGTGGCCCTCCGCTGGACATGCTCCAACAGGTCCATGTCCTTCTTGTGCTGAGGACTCCAGAGCTGGACGCAGTACTCCACGTGGGATCTCACGAGAGCAGAGTAGATGGGGAGAATCACCTCCCTCGACCTGCTGGCCGTGCGTCTTTTGATGCAGACCAGGATGCCTTTGGCGTTCTGGGCTGCAGGCACACATTGCCTGCTCATATTGAGCTTTTCACTCAGCAACACTCCTGAGTCCTTCTCCTCAGGGCTGCTCTCAGTCCATTCTCCACCCAGTCTGTATTTGTGCCTGGGATTGCCCTGACCCAGGTGCAGGACCTTTCACTTGGCCTTGCTGAACTTCATGAGGTTTGCACGGGCCCACCTCTCAAGCCTGTCCAGTTCCCTCCGGCGTGTTGACTGCACCACTCAGCTTGGTGTCGTCAGCAAACTTGCTGAGGGTGCACTTGATCCCACTGTCCATGTCGTTGACAGTGTCATTGAACCGCATAGGTCACAATACCTACCGCTGGGGAGCACCACTTGTCACTGATCGCCACTTGGACATCAAGCCTTGACCACAACTGTTTGAGTGTGACCATCCAGCCAGTTCCTTATCCACTGAGTGGTCCGTTCATCAAATCCATGTCCATTTAGAGATCAGGATGTTGTGCACGACAGTGTCAAATGCTTTGAACAAGTCCAGGTAGATGATGTCAGTTTCTCTTATCCACCAATGCTGTAACCCCATCACAGAAGGCCACCAAATTTGTCAGGCATGACTTGCCCTTGTTTAAGCCATGTTGGCTGTCACAAATCACCTCCTCATTTTCTCGTGCCTTAGCAGAGTTTCCAGGAGGATTTGCTCCATGATCTGGCCAGGCACTTCAACAAATGAAGCTGAGTGTGGTCACCAGCAAGTGGATGCCATAACCCGGAGTAATGATTCTTTGCCAAGTCTCTCAGCTGAGTGATCATTTTTTTTAAGTAGTTGTATGGTAGCTGATCGACGTGACCACAGAGACTTGACTTTTCTCCTTTGTTGAGGGTATATCCCAACCAGAAAGACCCGTATCTCTGAAGTATCCAGGAGTGACGGTTGAGAATCTGAGAACTGGAGGGTAACACACATTTCTTCCTCCTCCGATACTTTATTTTCTTCCACAAAAGTCCACCTTGATGTAAATTTGGCTTTGCATTGATATTTTTCTTCCTTTTCTTTGTGTCTGATTGAACTTTCTGAGCCTACAGTGTTCAGGGCCTAACTCCACACATTTTTGACACCTCTCGCCAGTTTTCTGGCAGCTTCTAAAATAAAGTATGACAAAAGAGTATAAAATCTTGTGATACGATAGTATCCTGTTCTTTTCCTTATCTTGTCTTAAAAAAACCCTTTTTTTAATTTTGGACCAATGCTATTGTTGAACTATAAGGCTGTGTTCCACTGTCATAGCACCTTTTTCACCAAATCCTGCTGAAAGCATTGTTTTTTTTTCTGTAGAACTCTGTAAGAGGTAGAGTGTTGTCCTTTTCTGTGGGTGATGTTCATAAAAGTCTTTTGTCAAATTTCTTACTACCTAGAAAATAATCAACCTCTTCTTTCTGCCTGAGCAATGGCATGGCAGGTCCATTTTTTGTAGCTCTGGCTGAGGACATAGGTGAAAGTCTCATCTGGAGTTGCATGTCACTGGGCTTGTGTTCTGGCAGAGACAGGAACAAATAACAACTCAAAGAGAAAGATCCTCGGGGAAAGAAATGACATACAGAAAGCAATTAAGTCATAAGCTGAAAAAAAGAAAATAAACTTAGCATGTGTAATGTTTACAGATAATTTACTTCACTAGTTCAGTTTTGAGTATTTGTGGCTGAAGTTCTCTGGTAATGCATGTTTCCTACAGCACAGGAATGTTTCCTGCCATTCTTTAATTAGAAAATTCTTTTATTCAAACTGAATTTCTCTTACCATGCATTACAGTTTTAATAAGCAGCTGGAGCAAAGTACTTGAAGGTAAAACCAGCGTTTTGTCTTCTTGGTTTTGTTTCACATCACTTCTAAAAACTCGCTGTGTTTGTCCAGAGTCCATTGCTGCCCTATTCTCAGAAATAGTGCTGTCTGCTTTCAGTGAGTTACACACTGTTCTTATTACAGGTGTTATTTTTTGGCATCGTTGTTAGACTGCAAATTGTTGGGTTTTTCCCTCCCTTTTTCTCCTGACACACACCCACTAATTCCAGTCCCTCCTTTCTGGGATAACATTGCAATTGCAAAATCTTAGCCAAGGCTAAAGCAGCTCTTTTCCCTTCCCACAGGACTTGGCTTCAGCTTCCCACATAGAATTGATTGAAAAAATTCTGCCAGGAAATATATTTTAACAAAACCCCTGAAATTTTGACCAAAAGAAATATGTGAAAAATACCTGCTTTCCACTGGAAAACACAGATTTCCACTGAAAATCAAAAAAAGTTTGTTGAAAACTTTGAGTCAGAAGTGTCCCAGGATCACCATTTCCTTCTGATGAGCGACATGCAGTGTGGGGGATGTGATGTGTCCAGGGAACCGTTTGTGTCAAAATAATGAGGCGCTTGAACTAAAAATCCCATTAAATCATGTAGCAGCACTTCCAAATACAACTGGGAAACATTTTCGGACAAAATATGTCAGAATTTGTGGACGAATGGAGAGATTTGAAGGATGGGAGAACAATTTAGAAAAAAATTCAGTGGTAGATTTTTAGATTTTCCCCTGTAGGCATTGAGAGAAACAAACACACACACACCCCCCACACCACACAGACACTCATCCACCCACGCGACATGCACATACACACCCCTACCCCTGATTTTCCGGCCTTTTCTATTAGTATTTTATGTGGTAGCTTTTCATAAAGAAGTTTAAATCAGGGAAACTTGGGTGCAGTCATTTTTTCTGTGGTGAAAACTAAACTCTCTAATGAGCATAAATAAGGCTGGCTTATTTCTGATGAGGCTTTCATAGCGGTGCTCCTTTGTTTATTCTGAGGCCGTGTGAATGCACTCAAAAGCGGATGATGCTTCAAACAGCTAAAAAAGTGCATATATTGTACGTATACAAAGCTTGAAATCTGATGGACTTTAAATGACAAATTCTTGCTATTATATTTGTGAGTCAGAAAAGAACAGATAAAAGGAGCAAAACTAAAGAAGTACTGAATCAGCAAAGGAATTTTGCCGGTTCTGAGTGCTTTGAATTAAGTTTAATGTGAAAATTGGTGGTGTTTTCTTCCAGTTGGTCTCAGCATTTCATTTCTTGGTGTATAACCTGTGGAGGATCAAAGTGCAAGTGTAAAGGACAAGTTCAGTAAGATCTGGAGGTGTTGGAAGGCACATTTGTGTGCTGGAAATGGACTTTTACAGTCACTTCATGCCAAGCAGCACTGGTGGGCATGGTGCATTTCCTGCTCCGATTTCCTTAATTGGCTTTACCCATAATTTACACAGGTATCTCTAGAACACATTTCTCTGTAAGACAGAGCAGGAAATTGAGTTAATAAAAAATACTATTTCCCCCAGTAGGTTAGCATTTCAAATATGAAATATTTCTTTTTTTGCAGTAATGGACTATTTCTGAAAGAACCACATTTCTCGTGGTTAAAATAATGCTAATTTTATTTGCTGTTGCTAATGTATAGGACCTTTATACTTCCAACTGATAGATCATGCAATTGATGGATTTTCTAAATTTATAACGTAGAGTATAACTTGTGTGTGCTCTTCTTTATGATTCTAGACAGTAATGAAAATCATGGTTTCTACCTGACAGCCAATCGGTCAGTAATAAAATACTTTCACTATAAACAAAGCAAGGATAAAGGATTTTGATTTAGAAGATATACAAATGCCGAACTTACCTTCCAGTTACTTCCAGAAAGAGCCATGAGAAGACAGCAGCACTGTCCTTCTCTGTGTCGTAATTACTGCCTTCCTGCTTGTCTCCTCTTTGTTACGTGAGGAGAGGTCCAAGAGAAGCCTCCTGCACTTCATGCAGAAAAAGTGGAAATTTTTAATGTCCTTTAATTTCTGGAAGAGGCCATGTCTGTGTGTCAGATTTCCCCTGAAGAAACCTACCTCAGGCGTGTGTAACTTCTATATGATAGCTTTAGCATTTCTTCTTTAAAAGAGGTTGATAACAGCCAGAATTTTCATATTTGTTGGCTACAGTTTGCTGAATCTTGCGAAGATAAAGGCTGCTCCTACACTCGACATCCAGACTGAAGTCACTCTAGAGCATGAAGCCTGAGGGCCAATTTTACCAAGGAGACACTCCAGACTCTGCAGTGTCGTCAACTTGCAGTTTAACTCACCACAACAACTCCTGACACCTTGGGAATATCAGAAAATCTCTACTTATTGAAAGGCAATTAAGCCCTTAGAGTAGCAAAACTAAGCTACAGCTAAAACTGCTGCCAGCTCAGAATAAAACAAGAAGAACCCTAGGTATACTTTCAGGTTATGCACAACTCTTCGTGGTTGGCTTGGCAATACTGCTGGGTACACCCACAAGGCCACTTCAAGCATTAATGCAACAGTGGGTCCCCACAGACAACTGATGGGATGGCATTGAAATATATTAACCAGCTTTGTCACCAAAGAGAGTGCAACTGTACCCGTCAGCCCACTGACCAAACTTTTCTGAACCACAGACACAGCTTGTTGCAGTTTCTCTGTTTTAGCTCTGACGTCACGACGACTAATGAAAAACACTTTTCACCTCAGCCTAAAAAGTGGTTCTTGGGACAGGAGGATATTTCCTTCATTCCTGTTGCTTCTTGCAGGGTTGAAACGTATTGATGTCATGAATTCAAGGCTACAAGTCAGTAGGCCAGTGTTCTGCATCAAACTTTTGGTTAAACCCAACAAAGCATTTGGGAACAAGGTGTCTTTGCCTCTTTCCCAACCCCGCCTACTTGTTCCTGCCATCAAATTATGGCCATGAGTCCCTCTACAATGCAGTCTGAGGAGGGGAAGGAGGAACAAGGGTACATTGAGCCTGTAATGCCACTAAGCTCATTGTAACATGAACCCTGCATCTTGATTTAATCTCTAGAACAGACCTGACATTCGCCATACGACTGAATGTACATTCAGCACCTGGGAATCTTCACTGAAAAAGTAAGTTATAAATCATCACTGTTGTGCAAGCCTTTCTCCTGTTTTCTGTTGGTTTGCAGACTAAAGTCCAGCTCTACCCACAGTGTCTAAAAAGACTACAAAGAAAAGGCTGGGGTGACACCATGTTACTGTTCTTACACAAACGATCCAGCAGAACATACAGTTTTCCAAGTACTACACTTCTAAAGAAGGTGACAGATTGCAAGTTGTAGCAAAATTCCTCCAAAAGTTCTCATGGATCCTAAATTCTAGTAGCAATAGAATTTATTTAAACAAAACTGCCTGCTCTGTCTGTAATAAATTCCCCAATAAAGCAAGATATTTATAAGGAATCTTTCCTTTCACTTGAACTTTGTGCTCTTGGAGTTTCTGAAAGAGTTTGAAATTTGGGTGCAACCATCATCGCCACAATACAAAATAAGAGAAATGCCGTTACATCCCACACGGCATTTTACTGCTGTCTGCACTCTCCCCAGTAAAGACAGCTGCCTCCACGTGTTCCTTGTTACAGGACAGAGAGAGGATATTGCACCCAGGCCAGATCATCTCTCTCCGAAAGTTTTGATGTGTTACCAAATATCCCTGGGTACTCTCTCTTCCCTGACAGTTTCAACATATGAGTATTCTCTATCCATGTTGATAGCCTGAAATCTGCGCATGCATTGCCCTAATGTATCTGGCAACTGCAGTTCTCGTGGTGCTACAGCATGTGGAGAAAGAAAGCTGGAAGAGGAGATGAAAACAGAAAAAGCAAAATGATCGGAATAGATTTCTCTGCTCTGTATTACTACTCCCAGACAGCAGTCCAAGAGGAGATTAGGGTTCTTAAAACCAGTGTCTTAAATACAGCCCTGTAAATGTGTTACATAAATGTTTTATGTCCTGTGTTATCTGAAGTACCATAAGCCAAAGCAAATTTAGGGAGGCTCAGAACTGTAGACCTTTCTGCAGAGACATATTACGCTTATGACTGCAAAAGTAATGAAGAGTGATACCAAAAATGTGTATTACTCCATGCCCTCTAAAAATCTGTAGAACATTATGACATGGTCCACTTTCATTATCTGCAAATGGCTACACTGTGTGCCTAAACTTACCACAGATCAGAAGAAGACATAACATTTAGCTCATGTAAAAGCTAGGTTCTGGAACCTGCCTCAAAACTTTCCCCTAATTCTAGTGCCATGTAATTTTTTCGATGTCTAAAAGCATCTGCCAGTTCCACTTTTGCACTACAACAAGAAGAGGAGCTGATACTCCAAGACAGTACTCCTGGAAATTATAGTGGCAAGAACAGTACATGAACTGCTGCAGGCAAGCAGTTATTGCAAAGGACAGGAGGGATAACTCCTGGTTTCATCCCAGATGTAGAGGAAGACTGGCAGGCTTTCTGCCGCAGGTGGGTGGGACGGTACAGTCGTGCTGCTGAACTTCACAAATGTTGTCTACAGAATGCCAGCTGGTTGGAGGTGGTGTGGCTGTATTGGAACAGGGATGGCTTGGGATAGAACTGTTATAGCAAAAAGCTGTAAGACTGTGAAAATAGATATTCCATACTGAAAAACGATAATGTTAGGAAAACAATAATAAAAAAAAAATTTAACAAGGGAACATCTGAAGCCAGGTGCTGTAGTAGCCAGTGTTTGCTGGCTCATGGAACAACCTTTACTGCTATCTCTGTGTGTGCATATGCAGTACAAAATATGATGAATTTTTGTTTTTTCTCCTGCTCCATATAGCTTGGATGGAGAGCTGTATTTCAACATGCAAGCATTGCTGGGGGAGCATGGGAAATTAGGTCACTACTAATATACTTCATTTTTTATGAGATTGCCTGGCCTTTTCTTCTTACAGATGCAACATTGACACAGTAGTCCAGTGACAAATCAGCCTGCCCTATAAAATCAGGGTCTGCAGTGAAGATGGTTAGTTCTTCCTGGTTCCAACTGGGTTAAGAAACACAACAGGAAAAGAAGGTCAAATAACCCAGGCTTTCAGAATACCCAGGGCAGATCGAACCCTGTGGAATGAAAAGGAATGGGCAAAGATTTGCGACGGTGCTTTGATTCCTTGAGCAGCAGGAGGAAAGCTACAACTGCCTATTTCCTGGTCTAGTCTCTGTATAGGCATTCTTGCTCTGTAGATTCATGCTTGCCTGACCTCCTATCTGAACATGGGATTTATTGCTATTGTAGTGCATCTCAGCTCCTATGTAAAAAGTAGCCTTGATTTATAATATAAAAAGAAAGCTGAGCATTTTTGTATTTCATGTTTAAAAATCAGAAGTCTTGATTTCTTTTTTCTTAAAAATGAAACAAAAACCATACAGGCAGTAATTGTAACTGGAAAGAGAGCTGGGAGTCCTGGTGGACAACAGGATGACCGTGAGCCAGCAATGTGCCCTTGTGGCCAAGAAGGCCAATGGCATCCTGGGGTGCATCAAGAAGAGTGTGGCCAGCAGGTCGAGGGAGGTCATCCTCCCCCTCTACTCTGCCTTGGTGAGGCCACACCTGGAGTACTGTGTCCAGTTCTGGGCTCCCCAGGTCAAGAAGGACAGGGAACTGCTGGAGAGGGTACAGCAAAGGGCTATGAAAATGGTTAGGGGATTGGAACACGTCTCTTAAGAAGAAAGGCTGAGGGACTTGGGTCTTTTTAGTCTGGAAAAGAGACGGCTGAGGGGTGACCTTATTAATGCTTATAAATACTTAAAGGGTGGGTGTCAGGAGGATGGGGCCAGGCTCTTTTCAGTGGTGCCCAGTGACAGGGGAAGGGGTAACGGGCACAAACTTGAACACAGGAAGTTCCACCTAAACACGAGGAGGAACTTCTTCACTTTGAGGGTGGCAGAGCCCTGGCACAGGCTGCCCAGAGAGGTGGTGGAGTCTCCATCTCTGGAGACATTCCAAACCCGCCTGGACGCGTTCCTGTGTAACCTGCTGTAGGTGACCCTGCTCTGGCAGGGGGTTGGACTAGATGATCTCCAGAGGTCCCTTCCAACCCCTGCCATTCTGTGACTCTGTGATTCTGTAATCCCAGATGAGCAAGCATATGTGACTTTGAGTCCTGAACCTGTGAAACTTCATGGGTATAACCAAGGTTTCAAACCAAGGCCAGCCTCTGGCTTTTAAACTTTGACTTGCACTGGAAAACTGGAAGGAAAGAGCTTCTGCTCATAAGAACTGTCGGTCAAACTCCGTGAAATGACAGTCACAGTTATTTGTTTGTACAAGTTCGTGATGGGATGTATTGGGCCTGTGGCAATCAGCATGGAGGCAGGAGGTACCTGGTAGAGGGGGCTCTAAAGCTTATTGTGTGGTGATCTCACTGAGCTGCCTTTAGGCTCCTAGTACATAGAGCCCATGGTTGCTTATTTTTTAAGAATGCTTTTCCTCTATTCATATGATTTCCCTCTTGCCTCTTACTGGCTTTCCCAACTGTCCAAGGAAACTGTAAGACCTTGGAGTGTTTCAAAAGAGTTTTTAAATTTGTCTCTCCTTGCAATTTTGAATACAGCAGCTGCAGGAGTACAGCATTGCTGCATTTTTCATGCTCCAGAGTAAGTTAAGAAGGCTGCACTGACCCCAGCAAGAAAACGAAGAGGAAACAAAGCCCTAAGAGTGGGATTCGTCCATCTCCTGTCAGAAGTTCCTTTGCTTTAGATTTAGTACTGCTCTGTATATGTTGAAATGGAAGGGCTATTCAATGTTTTTGCAATGTTAGCAATCCCTGCAAAAATAGTGAGACACAAGGGACCAAGGAAGGCCGTGTCCTGTTGCATGTGCGTCTCAGATCTTGGCAGAGGGAGATGTAAAGTAATCCTCTGTAGTCCAGATGGATATCAAAGGCCCTGTAGCTCAGTCAAGGCTGGGAGGTTGGTACAGAAGTTATAGCATGAGAAATGTTACAGCCTTTGTTAGGCAGGTCTATTGTATGATCACAATAGCTTGCTATAATTCATGAAAAGCTACTTATTTCCATTGGAACCCTGGGGGCCAGAGGGGTTTGTAGACTGAGTCGAGAGGGGACCACACAGCCCAGCCCATCTGATGGGTTGTGTAATCTCTCTGTGGAATTGCAGCTGGGAGCAGAATTACGCTTTGCACTTATGAAACGGCTTCTATTCAGGGCTTGTTCTTTGGGGAATGGATGCAAAACACCAGAAGAACAAGACACAAATCTTTCTAGTGCATCATGTTTGACAAATTAACTTTTGAGCCTTCAGTGGCTTTGTACAAATCTGTGAGCCTCTGCCTCAGTGTACAGGATTTCAGGTTATTAGGAAGAAGATATTTTTTCTGTTCCCCTTTGGACTGTTACGCCTTTGTGAGGTACAAAGCAACCTTGATGTATGCAGCAAAATAAATGCTGAAAACCTGTCGGTTTTGTATTTCTGCAGTGTAATGGCTGGTTTATGAGAAAAGCTCAGGGATGGTCATATGAAAAGAGTCTATTTTATTTTTGACTTCCAGTACTGGACAGTAGAGATTAACTCTTTTGTGCTTATTTTCAGACTGGATATTTCCATCTGCCCCATGGGGATTACTTCATTGAGCCCATTAAAAAGCATCCACAGAAGGAGGGAACACCCCATCCCCATATTATCTATGGGGCAAATATTCTTCAAAATGCTTTAAGGAGAAGACGAGCGATCCCGATGGAAAAAGAACAAGCATGTGGATTGAATGGTACCAATATTGCTGGTTTTCTGCCTGTTTGCTTTCTGCATCTTTTTAAGCAGCTTTTATTTTCCAGTGGTGTGTGCCTTTCCTTCTGCCAGGCTTTTTTAAATTCTGTAAAAAGAGATTATATAAAACGAGAGCATCTCAGTCAAAACACCTTGAGAGCCACCCATCTGGGTTCCTTTCTGAAAACTTAAATCCTCCTTATGACTGCTGGGATATGTCTTTCACACCATTGATCCTTTCTACCCCTCACTTTTTTCTTCAAACAGAACTGTTCAGTGAGTTTGACTTGAATTCTTGAGTAGTTCTGGGATGACAAGAATTGCAGTCATTATTATTTTTAATAAAATAGTCTCACTCCATGCAAATACTGTCCTCAACATAAAATATCCCCCCTCTAATCCGTGGTTTAAATTTAGGATTTCTAGATTCTCTGTGATAGTTACCAGACTATTTAAAGACTTATTTGGTTGTTCTGAAAGTAGAGTGCAGGGCAACAGCAAGGTGTTTTTTGTAGAAGTAAAAATAACTGAAATATTGGTTCAGTAATATTCAGCATTATGTTGTTTGGGAAAATAAATTAATACACTATCCTGGAAATACACTATGTAGGTGGTAGTTGGCATCTCGTAATTACAAAATGGGTTCCTTTATTTAGTAAAATAATTTACTTGATTGACTTCATATAAAAAATTTGCAGATCTTGCATTGGTTCTGTGATGTTTGAGGCCTTCAAGCTGAGGCTGCACCAAACTTTAGAAAAGGTACAGTATTGGTAGGGAGAATGAATAATAACCTAAATGACATAAGACCCAAGTTATGTACAAATAGAGCTGCAGAATACACAGGGAGGTGTTCCTGTCATTTACAGGTTAATGGCTAAAGAGCAGTTCGTTCTTTTCCAGGGTTGGAAAAAGAATGAGGAATGTAGGAATTTTTAATCCTCAGTCATGACTGCTGCTGAAGTTTTACTGCTGTGGAATATGAGTTGATAAATTAAAGAAGCAAACAAGAAGTCAGCCCCACTGTATTTCTGGTCATAGACCTGCTTTGCACTTCTTGCTTCCTGGCCAAGAGCAGTGTGAAATGATATCTGGGGGAAACTAGAAAGCTTATGGCTTGGGGGGAACTATTCAATCTTCTGCGATACCGGGAAGGTGAGGTTAAGGGGAAATCATAAAAATTAATATGAATGCTGTTCCTTATTATTTTTCATCAAATAAAAATGTGTCTCCTTCTTAGACAAATAAGGCTGAAGTTGAAAAGCCATGAACATCTAAAGTTGATGTCTATTCTAACTTAAATCTAAAATAGCGCCCTGATTTTCTGTTTCTTCTGATGACTGCTGGGATGAATGAGAGGAATTATTTTAGATTTGCCTGTGAAGAATGAGGGAATGTTCGTGCCTACTGTCTTCCAGGTTCCTTTTATGGATGAAATAACACTGTAAGCAATAATTTTAAGTATGGGGAGGAGATAGGAGATACCAGGGATTATGCTGTGTATTTGCTTTGCGTAGCCTGCTTATTTTCTTTCTACCTCTCACTTTTAACCTCTTGTATCTTCCTTCAAAGTCATGCAGAATGAGACAGAAAAAGACTGTCTGTACCCAGATGACGGGACAAACTGAGCATAGCTTCCCTGAGATTTCAGGGACTAGCTAAGTTTGTTCTAATAGGCTTTTGAATTTTAATGGCCTGTCTGATATTATTCATTGTAATGCGACAGAACTATTTCTAGTGGTAACAATACGTTCATGATATTCCAGGCTAACAAAGGGAGTGTCTTATGAACTAACAAAGTAATATACTCTCATTTATGTTCCTGTGCTTAACTGACTCGATCAGTGTTTAGAGGTAAGGTCTGCTTTTGGTCAAGCAGTAATCTGATTGGCTGTCACAAAAGTTAATCAGTGTGAAAAAGTGCATGGGGGAAAAAAGCATTTCGTTCATTACATTTTTGCCCTTCGTGTCACAGGATATAAAAATAATTGGTTTCTCTAAAGGCCATAAATTTAATTTGTGCATTAAGTTTTGTTATCTTCTGTTGTAGCCAGCTCTTCAACAAGGGTAGAAAAAAAGAAAGAAGTCAGTGTCATCACCTGTTTACACTATGCATTGTCAGAGCAATTGCTCTTGTTAGGAGTGAAATACAGAACAAAAAAGGAAAGTGAGTTAATTCTTGCTTTCTGGGCTAAATATATTCACTCCACAGGCTTTGGGGAATACATGGTGCATAAATAAATTTTAAAGGTGGTAAGTTGACTCTTCCCCCTTTTCAGGACCTCAAGCACTTCATGCTGTTGTTTGATGCCAGAAGTCTGTTACACCCACATGATATCACAGATGGCCCAGAGTAATGCCTTTCGGGATCATTTTAAAGCAAAACAGTTTCAATTTACAATTCACATTTAATTCTAGAAACATATTCTATTTACCAGATTAAACATCATGACCATTTTGTATTCTCAGCCCTAGCTTTGTCCCCACTGGGCTGGGGCTTAACTGGTGAAGAACTGCCTGCCATATCTCATGTAGGAACTCGTTTTCAGAATGAAATATTTCAACCTCGTGGGCTGAGATTAGTTATATAGATGTCTGCTTTTGTTTATTTGAACTCTGATTCTGTTTGGTTTTTAAACTTAAGCTAAGACAATTGAGTCGTTCCTAAGACTTATACTTGGGGAGCCCTTTGTGTGCCCAGGCTAAAATGTAGTGGAGATTTTTGCTTGGAGAAGTTGAACCACCTGGATGGTTTCAAGTCACTGCACAAAGTTGGGTAGTAATAATAGTAATATTTTGGTCAGCACTAACCTGTCTGTCAGGCAAGGAGTATAAAGACTAGTTGTATAGGCAAAATCAAAAGAGAGGAATTTGTGTGGAAGGAATAGGCAGAGGATGCTGACCTCCTGTGGAGTCCTTTTCAAGCTTTTTTTAATGCAAGGACCATGTCACCTCTTGGAAGATGCCCTGTGCAGCATGCGCACGACATTTACTGTGGCAACACCCTCATGAATCTCCAGGCTCCAACCTGCTTGTCATCTGTCTCATCTCATTACATACAGTAATACTTCAGCATCAGTTACATTCACGTGCTCTTGCAGTGATTATATTAACAAGTTTATAATTTGCAGTCTCCTTAACAGTTTCAGATATTTGGAGAAAAAT
The DNA here is from genome assembly GCA_013398915.1 of Dromas ardeola. Taxonomy (NCBI): domain Eukaryota; kingdom Metazoa; phylum Chordata; class Aves; order Charadriiformes; family Dromadidae; genus Dromas; species Dromas ardeola. Next base: position 59,955 of record VYZM01013458.1, on the reverse strand, counting down.
CATTGGGATAAATGATGTAAATTAAAACTTAGGTTTGTGCTCTACACTTCCACTGCTGCTTAGGTATCTGCCAGATGACTCAGTCATTAGCTGCACGCAAAACTGAATGCTAATCTTGAAAGCAGCATTATGATACTGCACATTGCAAGTTGCTGTTTGACTGTATCATTTGAAATCTATGTGAGAAGTAGCAAAAATAATAAATTAAAAGTGTCCCTGAGCTTTATAAATAATATTTGTGCCTGTAGGATTGGGGATTTTCTTTATTTTTCTAAATAGGTTGTCTTAAAAACTTGACAGTGCTCTGAGATAAAATGCAAGAGAAATGGAATTATCTTCCCTTCTTCAGAATAAGAAAAGATTTCCTCCTGTTTCGTTCTGTTGGTTTTCATGCTGTCTGCCACAAGGTAGTGGTCTGTTTGTGAGCTGCAAAATGGAGAAGTTTGATGAAGTTTGTGAATGAAAATGCTGGGCTGTAATTTATCCCTTCCTGACTCAGCGCTAGGGAGGGAACTGATACAATATGAATAGATGGATGTCTTTTTCTTGGCCTGGTGAGGTGGTCAGGTCGCTGTTGTTTAGAAAGAGGGTAGTTGGGTTTATTCAGACAGCAACCCAGTGATTGCTGCAGTAGGCTGTAATGTATAACTACAGAAAGAAAGGTTTACAGTATTAGAACAGATTTCCAAGAATACTTTGTTGGAGCTTTAGGCGTGTAGAAGTTGTCATATGCTTTGCCCTCATTTTGGCATTGAAAAGATTTGATAGATAGTTCCACACAGATCAGAAGTTAGGATTAGTTTGAGTTGTACATGGACCTCCAACTCCTTGACTGCAGAGGAGTTATAAATTTTACAACTGAAAATTTTGCATTTGGAGCAATTTTGCATTGGAGCTGTGATGGGATAAGGCTGGGGTGGGAGGGAGGAGACAGGCTGGGTGCTGTGTGAAATGAGTAGAGGGATGAGGGAAGCTGAAGGAGCAGAGCAACATTGTCTGTGCAAAATTCGTTCTTAAGTCTTTTGAATGATGGTTTGGTGGCATGGTTCATTTAACAGATGACTAGAATGCCATTAAGCCATTTCAGACAATATTACCTCTTTTTCTTCCTAAGGGTTGTGCATGAGTGCTGGATTTCATTGAATCATGGTCTTACTTTTTGATGATTAGCTTGATACTGCAAGAGCAATTTTACTATCTGCAAACGTACAGCATAAACTGTTAGTCTTGGCTTTTGACAGTGAAGTCCTTTGTTTAACCACTTGGAAGAGAGAGGGAAGAAAAGCCCAGAACACTGTTTTATTCTCAAAGGATAGCCTATCTTTTTTTGGAAGAACATTGTGGCCAATGTAAGCAGCCTTGCTTGCTGGCAGAACCCCTGGTACATGCTGTGTAGCTTCCATATCTTTTGAAGAATGATGCTGACATTTTTCCAGTATTTGTTTATCCTGTATTTAACCTCATCAATTACTATTCAGCTTAATTTGCCTAGTTTCTCCAAAACACAGAGACTATTATTCTTAGGATGGTAAGTTCACACATTGAATTGCAGTAACTGAGATTAATTCAGTGTAAAGGGAAGAGCATCTTTCTCCCTGCATCCCTCTGCTTTCTACGAACAGGCTCTACTAACCCATTTAAAGCCGCTTGCCATGAAAAAAGAACAAATAGATACATTCAGTTGGAATGACCTCTATTTTAAAGCAGGAACAACAAACCACACAGCCTACGGGAGTACATGTAGTATCTCTCATCTCTGCAACAGTTTGCATTGAACGGAAAACAGTGAGTGCCTGCTTGTGCAGACAGCAAGAGATTTAACATTTCAGGAGTGGGGTAGCTGGGAAACAAAGACATGGGAGCTGGTTTGTTCTAGCAGTGGATGAAACAATTGCTGCTAACTGGTATC
>VYZM01013458.1:0-58019 GCA_013398915.1 Dromas ardeola | reverse complement strand
TGAAATAAAAGCAGAAGTTTCTAACTTTCTTTTAGGTTTCAGGAAGACTTTTTTTTTTTTGCAGTTGCTCTCTGGAGTTTGTTAGAAGCTAATCAGAGATAAGACTTTTTTTCATTGTCTTGTGCTTTCCTTCTCCAGAAAAAGGAAGAGTCCTCTTCTGTTTCCAAAACCTTTGGATTCTGTGCTGGGGAGATAAGAATTCTTCAACTTTGAATTTCTAACATCTGACATATGAATTTAAGACTTCTGTGGTCATTTCACTTTGCTGTCAAAAATCCTGTTATTTCTAACAAATCAGCAGGCACGAATGTGTAGCCTTGCTAAGCAATAAAAAGGATTCTAGGTTTCATTAGCATACAGATGTTTAATAGATATGCTTACTATTACTTGAACTTAAGGTTTCGAGGGCACAGGATAAGGTTCTTATCTCTTGAGTAGCCTGGCAGTTAAATCTGTGAGTTTAAGCTAGTTGTGTTACAAGCTCCTTTTATAGTTAGTGGAATAGAACAGTCATTGTCAAAGGCTGATTCATCCTATCCTAAAATGTCATCTTTAGCTTTTCTGATGAATTGTCCTTGGGAGATGTCTAGGCTAGTAGAAGTATTGGTAGTGGAGAAAGGAATAAAATTCTGGATTTTGTACAGTTCTCCCTCTCCAGTTAAATCAACGCAGAGTCAAAACTAGAACTTTCTCCAAGTAGACCCAAAGTCTGCGCTAAACAGAGGCCAGAGGAAGCTCGATGCTGGCAGAGTGCTGGCACCTGCTTTCCCAGTACCTGGTTGTTTTCTCATCTTCTCTTCTGCTCTGGGTTTTAACCTTCAGCATTTCATTAGCTCCTACTGACTGAAACATGGTACTTTCCGTAAGTACTTGTGTTGTGCAGGAGGTAAGGGAGAAAAATGTGGAAACAGGAGGTTGTTGTTATGCTGTGATAATAGTCACTTGTTGCTACCAAAAGGTGTCTGAAATATGATATGCATCCTCACTCAATGACTGAAAAAAATGTAAAGTTCTGTGACAGGCCATTTTCCAAATAATGTGAGTCAAAACCATAAAGAGGGAGAAATCTGCTTCACTGTGTTTCAGTGCAATCTTTCTTTTCAGTCCTTGTGCCACTGGAGAGAAATAGTGTTTGCTATTGCTTGCATACTGCACTTGCTTTCCTGTAGTTTAAAAGGTAGACTGTGATGTCTTCCATGTCTTCAGTGAAAGTTTGCTTAACCACTCGCCAGATTGAGGAGTCTCGGTCTAGGTCCCGACTGAATTTAGTTCAGCGTTTATAACCATGTACTGTCGTAGAGGAATATCTTCTGTTCTTGCTCTGTGCCTACAGCTTTCCTCATCAAACTGTGTGTGATGCTGTTCTACTTTTTGAGTATTGCCATTGATTGGGTAAACAAATGCTTTGGTAACGTAAATGTTAAATTGCTGCAGTATTGATTCAGAGAGCAATAACAAGCTTTAAAATTAAACTGTTACGTAAGATTAGCCTTAAACAATTGTAAACCTTATTTCCACAGTTGAAATAGGAAACTCAGAAAGCTAAGCTGCATTTAGGAAACATTTTTGTTGCAGGAGTTTGAAAAATTTGCTCAGAGGACTTGACCCATTAATGGAGTAGTATTGGCAAAGCTGCTCAGCCTTCAGTCTGCTTAGGGCGAGATTTCTCAGTCGTACTGAACTCTCTGTGAACTTTCAAAAAAGAAACTACAATTATCTTATTTCTGGGCAGATCACAGATTTCTAATTCTTTTGGAAGTGCTGGACTTGTGCTGTGGGGCGAATGCACTGATATGGGCTCAGCGTTCACAATTAGTTTCTCCGAAATCTGCATGTCCCTGATGAACCTCTAGCAGCCTCCTCTCATATGTGACCCACTTTAAACAGGTGTCTGAGCACAGTTTTTCTGCGTGAAACAGTGTCCTTGCAGCTTGTCCACTCCTTCCGTGGGATTGGTGGTGTTGAGTCCATGCTCCCAGCATCTGCTTGAACTCGGATGCATTTTGTATACTTGGAGAGACTCCTCTGGAAGAATTGTACTTAAAAGGAGATCGTAGTACTCTTCTCAGCATAGATTTTAGCTGTATGATTAGTTGGGGACAAGGGGAACTGCATAACTTAGGACGTTATAAGAATTTTTCTCTCCAGTCATCGTGTAGAGAACTGTAAGCTCTCTCCTTTTTAGGGGGAAGCGGAGCCACTACACACATACCCCACTACACACATAATTACTTACTCGGTAGCATGTTCTGGGTGCACAGATCCTATTCTGCAGTCTTGATTATCTGCTGAGTGTAGGGTGGAGTTCTCAACGCCAGTGATGGGTGCTTATGGGGCCCATTCTCATAATGAGTAGCTTGGGATGTTGTGTTTAGTAGATGCAATTTCAGTAGACAGGAATCTGCAAAGGGCATCTTTTGGAGTCCAGGATGTCATTTCTGACACAGGTCTTTATGTCTGAACTGTTTTTATGTTTGGTCGCTGAAAACAAAGAGCTGCCTCAACACGGACTTAGTGAGCTACTGGACTTGCTAGCTGGATTTGATTTGGTGTGAAAGACTTGTAGTATGGTGAGGTTTGTTGCTCCGTTTCATGATGCTTATGTAAAGATTACCCGTTGTGGGCTGTCTTTGCAGATAATACCTCTTTACTGTGTGCCATTTCTGAACTGTCGTGAAAAAAAAATGTATATAAATAACAGACTGGAGGGACCCTATTCACTTAAATATCACACAGAACTGCACACTTTTTTCTAGAAAAAGGAATTGTCCAACAGAAGTAGGCATCCACCTTTATGCAAAAAAAACCCCAAAATAGTGGCCAGAAGATTGCTATGCTAAAAGGTATAGAGATGTTTTTAGTTGATGCCCTTAAATACCGAAATTGTTCAAAGACTTTGTGGAAGCATTTGTTGCATGTCCAGGTTTCTATATGAAAGAGCATAAAAAGAGAATATTGATTTTTTTGCCATGATATCTTCTACACTTTCTGCTTTTCTTCTCATGCAAATATTCAAGTTAAACGTACTTCAGCGAACAACATGTAGTCAGGTGTTTTAGCTGAAAAAACTACATAATCCTGTCCTCTTTAAACAACTAGTAGTGAAGTGTTTGTGCACATAAATTAGGCGGTTAAATTAGAGAAAGTCTCTTCTAAGTTGTTCTAATCAGTTTCAAGAAACACTGCCCCAAAATGAATCTTTGTGCAAGATAAAAAGTCCAAAGCGTTGATGTCCTTTATTCATTTCTTCCCAAAAAAACCCCAAAAGGGTCTAGTTCCATGCTGTCTCTGGTTTATACTCATTTTAAAAAGCTCTCGTCTATTATTTTGCTCAGCTGCAAAACAATGTTTGAGTTGAAGCTGCAGAGAGATAGATTTTTGTAATTTAAGTACTTTTTAAACACAGTTAAAACACAGCCTCAGTCTGTCTTCCACTTTGCTAAAGTTAGAATTAGCAGCAGAGTTTCTTGCCTGCCTGAGCTCTAAAACAAGCTGAATCAAGTTTCTTGCCCTCTGATCTGCACTGCTGTCAGTTGAGCCTCCAGTCTGGATTCCGCTCAGCTCCGTGGAGGTTTGGATTTGGATCAAAGTCTTCTTTCAGGTGCTGCCGTTTTAACAAGGGATCATTCCTGACATTTTCTGTATTATTTGCCTGACATTCTCCAGGCAAAATATTCACTGAACCACTCTCTGCTTTATGGTATTTTCTTTTCACTGTCCCAGTTGCATCCATTGCCCATCGTGAGGTACTTCTGTTGGTCAGGTCTTCCTCAGAGGAGATGGAAGATGATGAGAGAGATGAAATTTCATCTGCCGGGGAGGTAACGGCAAAGAAGGACAGTAAAAGAAGGGAGTTTCCTGCAAAGTCTGGACCAGTAACATCGACAGGCAGCTGAAAGTTGTCCAAGCAGAGATAGCCTTAACATTGGGGAACAGATTACTGAACAACTTCTTCACCAGGGGATGGATGTAACCTGGTTTTATTAATTGTTATGCATTTTTGGAATATTTTTGGCTCCTTAAGCTGTAATTGATCATACTGTTTTATGATGTGCGTGAACTGGATGTTTCTTTCAGGCAAACTTGTCTGCATTTTTCTCTCTCTCTGGTCCCAAGTGTTTAGCTTTATAATTTCAAGGCTACCTGGAGATAAGAGGAGCCATTTTTGCAAATGAAAACTGTTATTGTCATTTAGAAAATAACAGAGGCTGAGTCTGTTGACAGAACTTTGCTTGATTCTTTTTTCCATGGGAGTGCAAATTTCAAAGCTCAAACCCAGTTCTAAGCGAATACTTTCAAACTTCTTGGCGCTTTAGTGCGAGAGCCCCAGTAACTCCTGTCTGTGAAGGATTCTGGTATAGTTGACAGCAAACCACAGGGAGCCTACTTAATTATAGCTGGTGTTACTGGTGAACCTTCACCCTGCGCATGAAAAAAATGGAAGCGAATTAATGGGATTGTGACATCCAACAGGTTCTAATGACCCTGGTAACCAGGCTCTGATAGGAAACTGGACACACAGGAAAAATTCACTCTCAAGACTGGCTAAAACTGGAAACATCCTTTAGCCCATGCGGTGGTACTCATGAAGGGCTGAGAATGGCACGGGTCACCCCAAGACAGCGTTATCCTAACAGGACTGCTTCAGTTGCCTGGTGGCAGGAGTCCTTAACCTCTGATGTGCAAACACACTGTCGGCTGCCTCCCCTGAGATGCCTCGATGTTGTTTGCGCTGTTCTTCCCCTTGCTTCTTCTAGCACTTTACAGGTGCCTTCGGCAGGATAGAGTGGCTGAGTGATGGGCTGTCCCTGCTCTGCCGTTTCAGCGGCTGGTGTCTGTGCATGGGTGCCTCTTCAGGGGCTTGATCAGGCAAAATGAAATCTTGTGTGCTGAGTCGGAGCAAGAGAACCTCCATAGTCATCTTTCAAAATGTCATGAAGCTGGAGAATGTGGTTATCAGGACCTGCGTCTAAGAATAGAAAACATTAAAAGCAGTATGTGTCTGAGATTTTCGAGATCCTGTATTAGCATAATTCATTTTGGTAACTCCCAGACTGACCAACCCCTTCTCAGGCCCAGGCCCAGGCTCAGGAGGAGTCCTCACCTGCCAGAGCAGCTCTTTCACTGCTGTTTGCTGCAGAAGCACAGTAGGGTTGGGGCTCATGCTTTGAAGGCTGTATTGCTTAGTAACGTCATCTGAAATACAAGACATTTGGCCTCAGCCAAGGACAAGCAGGCCCCTCAAAGTGCTAGCATGTTTTTATTTCTTTGAGCATGCTAGTGGGATTGGTATATTTTAAATACAGTGGGGAAATGGAATGGAAAGAACAACAGCTGGTCCAGAGAAGGGCCAAATAAACTCTGTTGTATAAGCACAGAGATAAGAAGGTTATAGCATATGCAGCATTTCTTAAAGACATATCAAACCGTGAAAGAATAGCATTTAGTTTCAAGTTTAATTTCAAACTTTCTCTTCTTTCCCTTAGTAATCTGAATTTAAACCAAACTAATTAAAAAGCATAGTTTAACTACCACTTCAAAGACCTATTCTGTGAGTAGCCTTTTCTCTTTTACAGCACAGACATTATACATTCATTTAGTTGGGGTACTTTACATTTCTTAAACTGTCTTTTGAGTGTTTAAAACTTGATAATTTTTTTTAAACAATTAAAGTCTCTGGAATTATGGGTGAACTGTAAGGGCTATTCTCTGTATATAAGAAAATGCTGCGTAAGGAATGTTCACTTACTGATGGATGGTGCATTCATGAGAACTTGGCCTCGGTGTCTGCAGCATGCCTCTATTATGAAGGTCTTCAGAAGATGTGGAGATGGGGAAAATGAGGCACAGAATTTCACTGACACCCAGCGCTTGTCCACTCCCCCATCTTGCTTTCAAATTTCTTCTCATATGATGGTGCCAGAAAGACTGAATGGCCTACAGTATTTTAGGGAGGTGTTTGTTTGGTTTGGCTATTTCTAAGGATGTCCAGTGAGCAAAGGAATAGGATCCATCCATTCTTTCCAGCTTTCACCCTCGCTCCCCTGTAACAGCTCATGCCCATCCTGCTCCTGTGAAAATAAGTCATAAAAGCTTTGAGTGATATCTGGAAAAAGTACTATCTTCTCCATAATTAGGGGAAGGAAGGAATTAGAAGGAAGGAAGGAAGGGGAAAAAAAAAATAGTTGAAATTTAAATTGTAACATTAGAAGGCAAACATCAGGACTTGTGCAGTCCATTACAATAGCTAATTGGTTCTGTTATAAAATTAATGGCATTACATACTTGTTCTGTTGGTTCAGATGAACGCTTTCTGAATATTGCTATTTATTGGCCTCTTCAGAATGATTTGTCATTTCTAGGCTTTTACATAGTAAAACACAATGGTAGTGTGTGAAATGGTTAGATGTGCTTCTGGATTTTCCCGTAGGCTTGGGTTTTGCCTTGATACTGCCCTATTTCCAAGAGATCTGGAGCTCCTGAAATGAGAGCGAGACAGGCACAGGGGCAGCCTGGAAGAGGTGAGGCAGAACTGTCAGCTAAGACGCGTTTGCCAGGGCGTGTTGGATTGTGCTTCATTTTGGAAGCACGGGTCAGCTTTATTTGCTCTCTAATCACACGGCGTGATCCACCAGGGTATGTTTCATACCCCCTCGCCAGGGAAGGCGTGGAGGTAGTTCTTCCTTCTAGACCTGCCGACCTGCAGAGCTGCTGTGGGTGACGGGCGCTGCGAGAACTGCCAATCTGGATGTGCCAAGACAGAGCTAATTTTTCTCAATTCTCAGGCAGGTCTGGCACCATGACTTGAATTTAGTGGTGTCTCGGCCTGTCTGCTGTGCCATGTCCAGTGTGCTGCAGTGTGTTCTGGTTTATCCCGTGTAAACTTACCTTGAGCTGAATTAATGAGCAGGTACAGTTTGTAGAACAAGAGCAATGGAGGATTCCTGAGAGTAGCAATAACACATAAAAAGAGCTAATACAAATACCAAATTGGGGTTTCATCTTTGCTTTACTAACACTAGGACATTAGTTTTTCAATGGGGTTTTGGAGTATTTGGAAAGCACTGATTCCTGTCTTGCTTTTTAGCTTTTAAAACCCCTTTTCAATCCTGTTAGTGCACACTGCCTATTAACTGTAAGAAACTGTTCTGGGGGAAAAAAAGGTGAAAAGGAATGTGTTTATATCCATGAGCTTAATAAAATGTTGAAATGCAGTGCTAAAACAAAGCCTGGCAATTTATATAAGGAGCACTAACGGACCTTCTGTTCAGCTCCTTGGGTGATTGCAAAAGTTTTGTTTAAAAATTATAAGGGGTACTCCAAATACTTTATATTGGGGTTTAGAGTATTTTTCTTCCAGCTCCTTCTCCATCTATGTGGTTGGCTAAAAAATTGCATGATACCATTTCTCTGATGTGGCTACGACATACAGTAGCTAGTTTTGTGGCTGACATAGAGGCTACTTTCTGGTAAGTTTTGAAAAAAATGACATTCTGTCTTCTATGTTAATAGACCTAAACTAAAATGCAGAAAAAAGGGACGGTGTAATCTAGATTATTTTCTTAGAATTCTCCTGTCCTTTTGTGTCAGGATTAAAAGACAGCTAGGAGACAATTTTTAAACTACTGGTTATGAGGCCAGGAAATTCTCATTGTCAGTGCTCAGTGAAATAATCCCATGTATATTTTAATGGATGCTTCATTAATTTATGTAAGTAAATGCATACTCATACATTTTTACTTAGATGTTTAGAAACTGGGGTCAAATTATTTCTTAACCAGTGAATTCTGCAAATATGAAGACAAAGATTTCTTTAGAACCATTTTTACCTTTTTTTTTTATTATTTTACCTGTTTTATGTTTGGACATGAAATAATTTATTTCTGTTGAGTGTTTTGTGATTGGACTGTGACATTATAGCTGGAGCATTCTCTCAAATCCAGTCTTGAAAAGATATTTTTAGCTGAATTCTTGACTTATTTTCACATCTGGAAAAGTTGAAGTAGGTGAATCTGTCTTCTTGAAACCTACCCAGGGTTTTTGTGGTGACAGTGCCAAATAATAAAGGGATGCCAGCTGGGATGGTTTCAGCTGAGTTCCTCAGTTCCCACATGTATGGGTATCCAGTAACCTCTCTGTTGACATCTTGAAAGATACACAGTTTAAGCTGTACATTTTGAAAGCTGAACTAGAAACTTTCATTTCTTAGAAATGTGAACATATTTGAGTAACTGAACAATAAAAATACCCTGAAAATACTAATCCAATGCCAGAATGTGTAGCAAAAACCTGACATTGTAAACATATAGAATAGCCACAAAGGCAGGCAATTTATGTGATGAACATAAATAGACATCATCTTTAATAACTTTGCTTGAAAAATTTTGCTTAAAAGATGCCAGTGGTATTCCGAACACTAAGTATTCTGTTTTATGGTATTACTTTTTATCTGTGAACTGAGTGCTGAGCTGGCATTTACTCTTGTACTGTATCACTGTAGATGTTCATGGCAAACACAATGAGACCACATTTGTGCTAATAGATAAAATACGCAAGTATTCTTTGGCCTTGCTGCCAAGTAGCACGGAACAGTTTTTGTGCATACATTAAATTTTCTCAGCCTCCTGAACAGAGTGGCCAGATCTGGCTACCGAGAGGGATTCCTGGCCTGTGCCCAGTCCTGTGCCATGCTCAGGAATTGACTGAGAGTGTGCTCGTTGGCCCTTACAGAGGCTGTGCTGGGAACCGTCCACCTTAATAGAGTAGGCAAACAAGTTCAGTGCCTGGGTGTATTTGTTGCTGTCTATATTTAACTTATGGAAGTAGGCAAAGCCTGATAGGTCAAGTTCTTGTAATTTTTTTTGGTGAGAAGGAGAGGACTTGAGAGGATGGAGTGCCATTTTGCTCCGTGAAGCTTCAGGAATGTCATTATATATCCGTGGTACAGAAAAAGCACATCATCTGGAGAGGAAACAAGTTAGTGGTGGGTTCCCTGTGCCCTGGCAGAGCATCTCTCTTGGGACGAGAGTGCTGAGCTCTGTTGGCAAGGATAGCATAGAAAGGTAAGGATGCCATTCACAGAAAGCCAGAGATGTCAGTCTTTTATAGCTGAGTGTCAACTACAAATAAGCCAGTTATATTGGAGTAGTGGAGTTCCTTGTCACTCCAAAATATAAAAATCAAATAGGAGTATACGATGATTGCTTCTGCATATGGAAATATGGAAGTGAGTTTTCAGGAGTGATTTCTGCTTGCAGCTGCTGAGGCATGACCAAGGTGTTGGTCATTTGACTTCTGCGGTGTTTCTGTGCCTGAATTAATTTTAAGATATCAACATTAATTTGTGAATAGTTTCAGTTCACCTGACTGTTCATTTTTGGAGGCAGAAATAGCAGATTGAAAATCTTCATGCAGCTCTGGACGGTGCTCATATGTCAGAATAGCACTTTCTCAGTCACTTGCATCTACAGCCTTAGAGACAACCAGTTAAACATTGTAGTAATGTCAGAAATGAATGCTGTAATAGTTTTTTGATGATTACTGGCCATGCTAACTCATAGCAAATCAAGAATAACCAGTCATTACTAACAACTGTTACAGAATGTGGTGTTTCTGAGCCTTTTTTTTTAGTTGCAGGATCAGTTGGTTTGGGGGAGAAAAAGATGAGTATTTTGTACAGTTTTCATTTATGTCCAGCTAAAAATTGGCTAAACTTTGAGTGATCATTTGTGACTCTCATTTTGTTGGCTTGCTCATATGTGTAGAAATGTTAATTTTTTGAACTGTCTTGTAGATGCTTCCTGGATCATCAGTGGTCAAGAAACACTGCTACAGAACACTCCAGACAGTTTGTAACTTAAGGGGGTCAACTTTAATAGCTAAGACTAGTTAAATAACAAAAATGAGCTATAGGGATGCTATTGCTAAGTTTAACCTTTTGCCACATTTTTCCCAAGCTGTTATCACACAAACACCATCAGTTTTTGTTCTCTTTTTGCCTGGGAGTGAATGGAGCAAATACTAGAATTATAAAGACAGGTGAAATGTAATGTCTTTTAAAGCACTATGTGTAGAAAACAGTGAGATATAAGGTAGAGTCCCAGTGTACTGGTAGTATTGCCCAAGTGCAAAAAATTCTGTAAACTTACTATTTTTAGTAATTATACCTGAGATGGAAAGAACTGCCATTTACTTCCAGAAGTCAATGGAGATAATGAAGAGCAAATTTGCTGAGTGTTTTTAACATACAATGTTACTTGGAAGCTAGAGACAGTCAATTATTATGGAATATTGTTAAATTTCTGTTTCTTTACGGAGCCTATTTAGACTGTGAGCCCTCCTCATAACTGCAAGCTTTATACAGAGAACATGAAACTCCTTGGTTAACTACAAGAGATTGCCTCAGAGCAGCTATTTGTTGTTTCGGGAAGAGGTGCATTTAGGGCAAGAGGCACAGAAAAACGCGAAGAGATAGAGGCCAGGCAGGAGGACAGAGGTGGGTGACATGAAATATCTTCAGTTCAGTAACCACGCTTTTGACAGGGAGTTGCAAATCAAATGGCTGAGATTCAGTTCTTGTTAACTTGGAAGTGTCTTTGTGCGGGTGAAACTTGTTAACTTGGAAGTTTCTTTGTGTCGCAGCCCACAGGGAAGCTGCATCCTGTTTTGGGACCACCCAACAGGCTGGGTCAACACGGGAGCGGTGGCATCTCGCGGATGCTCTGTGCTGCCTGTCTGCATTTGCCTCTGACTTTCTGTCCCTCTGTGAGAGGAGACCGGAGCAGCTGGTCCCAGCTGGTTCTGCACTGATCATTTGAAAGCACAGAGACATGCGAGCGGCTGGTTTTGCTGTATTTAATGAAGGGAAATGAGGAGCCAGAGAGGAGTTCCTGTGGTGCACAGGTTGGCTCTTGGAGACCTAGAGGAGGCTTTTAAAGGCTTGGGCATATTGGTTTTGTGGTGATGATTATAGTCCAGGGAGGATTTTGTGAAGGTTATCTGTGTGGAGGGAGTCCTTCCTCAGTTGTTGCAAGACTGAAAAAGCCAATCTGAGCATCTTGAGTGTACAGAGCAGCAGTCTGTCCTCTCCGGGGAAATCTCGGGGTGTTTGCAGAGGGCTGAGCGAGACTGCCAGTGGGAAGTGAGGCCTCAAGGGGAATCCCAAACCCTCCCCTTCTGCTCTGCAGCTGTTTGTCCCTGGTCAAACCACAGGAAACTTACACCCTGGCTGGAGGGTGGACCAGTATGGAAGGAAGCATATGTTATGGATCGGGGGAGAGAATTATGCTGACATACCCGCCTTCTTTGCTGTACTTCAGCTTGTGGTTCTGTTGGGAAACAGAAAAAAATGTTTCTTCATTTTAGGACTTTGATAGGGATCGGTACCATGCAGAATTCGACATCTGATAAAAGTGGATCTGCACAACATTTCTGAAGTAAAATGTTTGCACAGGGAAATGCACCAGTTTACTCACAATCCCTGAATCAAATGTGATTATTCTTAGTCATTCTTTCTTGAAGAGACGACTACTAATGTTTACCAGTTTTAGATGCAGTTAGTATTGTGAAAGTAAATGTATAACTGTGGGTACATAAGCTGCCTTAATGACTTTTGCCCAAGAGGAATGGCTCTCCTCAGTCCCTGTCTCTTGTTAGAGCCCAGGAGGTGGAGGCTTGTTTCAGCTGCTTCTCAAGTCCCTATAGTGGCTGTTTGCAATCTGTACAGCTTGAAAACGACGTTGCACTCTTGTCCCAACCACATGGAAAAGAGCAAACTTTCCATCTAAACCACTTACACTGCCCAAATCATTGGAATTACAACCCTTAGTAGTCCTTTCTTGTCCTTTGCCTCTTCCAGCATCATTTTGCTTTTTTATGGCAGCTTTCCTTGCATTGATACTCTCTGTCCACCATTCCTATGTTCTCACCAACTCTTGAAGCTTGGCATTAGGGCAGCCTGCAATTAGTGGAAATCACAGAAGTAACTCTGATGAACTAACGGGCACTCCAGAGACTTGTGCTGCCAGTTTCTGGATCCTGTGGTTTATAACTGTCTTCCTGTTCATGTGTCCAAGAAGCTCCACAAAATATGTATCCTACAAGAGTTTCAGCGCTTTCTTTCACTGCTGAATTCTGTAGTGCCTGCACAAACTTACCTGCAGCATGCAACCTTAGGGAACAGAATCATAGAGTCATTTAGGTTGGAAAAGACCCTTAAGATCATCTAGTCCAACCATTAACCTAGCACTGCCAAGTCCACCAATCATGTCCCTACGTGCCATGTCTACATGTCTTTTTACATACCTCTCAAATGTGTTGTAAATACCGCTCAAGCACTTCCCTTGGCAGCCTGTTCCAATTAAAAAATATTTTTTTATGGTCCCTTATTGACTTGGGTTTAATCCCTGGGAAAAAAAATTAGAATGTTCAGGCGAAAGGAAAATCGTGGTTGCAGAATGTAGGCAGCTCCAGGCATAGCTGTTTCATATGATGTTGTTCTCTATGTGCCTCCTGATGTCGGTGGCCCAGAACATTTATCATTCCATCCTTCCAGCATAAGTACTAATGAGCAGCAGACACACTCAGCAGCAGTATCTAATTAAGTGCATCGGTCAACACAGGTCCAATTTTAGCTTCATTCTGCATTAGACTGGTTGTGACTCCACTGTTTGATACTTCGTGTTTTTGACAGCAGGAATGTTAAAGTTAAACAAAGCCTGCAAAGTTGCAAGCTTTCTTTCTCTGTGATTGTTTTTGTTGGGACTTGGGGGTTGTCAACATGGGGAAGTACGTGATTAAATAGCTGTAGTAGTTTCCTGTGTGAACACTGCTTCACACTCAGAAAACATTTGTGCGATTTAGCTTAGACTGTTTCAGAAATGCTTAGAAAAAGAGCTGGTTTGGTTACCTATTCTGTTTTAAATTCACGTCCTTTCTTCCTTGTTTTACAACAGTTTTTCCATGTAGCACGTGAGCCTTTACTCTCACATTGTCAGCATCCTGGCTTAGTTTTGTTATGGATATTTGTAATCACAATTGTATGTATAAGAAGATACTATATGTACAAAATTTATAGTGTATTTTGTTTCACTGAGCTTTTCTAGACAGCTGCCTTATTTATTTCAGCAGAGATAGAATAGGGGAAGAAGTTCACTTACTGTGTTTGAGTTTTGTAAATAGTAAGTTCTTGCAGTGAATCAGCTATTAGAGTTGCTCTCCTCCGTCATGAGTGAAAGAGGAGAAGGTCCCACATTATTTATCTAGAAATGTAATGGCTAGAGCACTGTCCTGGGAAATCCCAAATCCCTTATTAGATCTAGCCCAAAGCTGATGGGATAGTAATCACTTTTCAGAAAACTGTGTTGATTTCTTCTACCTTACTATCCTTTTAATTCTTATTATCTGAGTCACTCCTTAGCCTTTCCTTTATTTGGTCTATGGTTGGACTTGTGTATACTTTTTAGTGCTAGGTTAATGTTATTAATGATGATTTCATATGTTTATTAATTTCCACTCTATTTGAACAGAGTTTATTGACCTCTTGAGGAACTCACCCCAAAAATGTAGTCTTTTTGTTAATACTTAAACCGAAGGCACATCTTAAAACAAAGAGAAAGTGAACGTTATGGCAAAAATCATAATGTAGCAAGTTCTGAACAGTGTGAGATTTATTAGTCTAGCATCCCTAGCGTCGTTCATACCTCCTATCTGGAGAATGTACTCTTTTGACTGTGAATAATACAGTGTGGTAAAAATAAAAGCTCTTGCCCAAAGAGAAGGGAGGTAAGGATAGAAAGTGAAGACATAAATCAGTACTTCTATATTTTGTCTGTCAGCCTTCAGTCGTAGGCTGCATTCTCCTCTTCTGGGAATTTCCAGCCATTTTCACCTTGCTTCCTCAAAGCCCTGTGCATCTGCAAAGGTGTTGAAAGGTGTCTCTGGGCACTTAGCACTTTGAGGTCCCCTTATGTCGCACTGTATGCTGCACTCTTCCTTCAGCAACACCTGTAGGAAACAAAGGTGGAAAAAAGGCCTTTGATGTGGAAATCTCACATAATGCCTTTAAGTGAGGTGAGTCGTATCTGTTCTATAATGGCATTTTTTGGGGAAAAAGCAGAAATTAAGAAATAACCCTAATCAGGCAACATTTTGGGTGGATGAGTTGTCAAAGTGAAGAAGAACTTAAATGTTTTTTATAGTGAGACTATTGATATTACTTCTTAAATATTAGAAAGCTCTTTCTTAACAGGGATCGGCAAATGATGATATAGTTCTGTTGTCATCTAATAAAAAATGAAATTAATTTGCTAAAAGAGAGAATACAACTTTTCTTTCCTACACAGAAGCCATGTAGCTATGAGAGTTAAGGGTCCTATATGTTGTTGAATTAGTCAGGTAGGATTTGTATAGATAGTTTCAGGGGATGTTTTTATTTTTCACTAAAAGCAATTTGGATTTTGATTTTAAAAAACAACCCTTTTGCTGAAATTCATCAGCCGTTTCTAACTAGAAGCTGACTAAATGTTGTCGTCTACACCATTTCTCCTGGTTATGCAGTGATATGGCTGGATATCACTTATGACTTACGAAACATAGTTTGTGACTCATTTGGCAGATTCAGGTTTTCTAATAAAAGCCTCGCATCTGCAAAATTATCTCCTGCAACAGAAAGAAGCTTCTGAGTATTGCTTCTTGTCTTTCATGCAGTTTGTTAGATGAATCTCTTGCCAACCTTCTTTTTATTTAGTCTTAGACTATCCTGGGTATCCTTTCAGCACTACATTCATTTCTGTTCCTAAGGACTCCAGCACTATACCTACCTGTGTTATATCTTTCCCAAAAATGC
This sequence comes from Dromas ardeola, assembly GCA_013398915.1. Classification (NCBI taxonomy): domain Eukaryota; kingdom Metazoa; phylum Chordata; class Aves; order Charadriiformes; family Dromadidae; genus Dromas; species Dromas ardeola. Next base: position 43,174 of record VYZM01013458.1, on the reverse strand, counting down.
ATGGAAACCCTCAGGGTTCAAGTACTCCCTTTCTCTCTTCTGCTACTAGTGGAGCGTGCTCTGCTCAGCAGTGATGGTGGAAGAGTATGGGGAGACAGGCTTTTCTCAGACAGCATTGTATGTTACTGGGTCTCAAATGCTCCATCACTTCTTGGCTATTCCAGAACTGTTGCGTTCCTGGTCAATTGTTTTCATTCCTGGACAGCAGGGCACCTGGGTTCTCAGCAAATGTGAAATCACTTGAAACACTTTACTAATTTAAGGTAAAAGCAAAGTGAGATGATTTTACTTCAGAATGAAAAGCTAAGCAGAGAAAATCAACGTTTGGAGAGTCATAAAAGCAGAAGTGGAACTATACTTTATAGCTGCCTGTATGTTAGTGTAGCTCCAAGACATTGTCCCTCTCTGCTTCATCTAACTAAAAAAGCTGCCAGGAGACTTAACACAGCAGGGATCAAGTCTTTAGATGTCACCCTTCCGGGTTAGATCCCTGCACTGGAGGGGATTCATCACTGAGGAGCGGGTTTTGTCTGCAGAATCATCTTGCTACCTTGCATTAATTTTCACAACTCGAATCTCTTCTGAGATTTTCCTGTGGTACATAGCCTCATGCTTAACCAAGATTCCAGACTTTTCCCTGAGGGTTGCTCACCATTGCAGACTTTATGGCTTCAAATGTTTTTACATTCAATGGTATCACCTGTCCTTACAATAAAAACACGTCTTTGCTAAATGTAAATACAAAGCCTGACAGCTGGCGTGGTGTTTTATTTGGCCAAAAACAATCACTCAGCCAGCAGCCTGAACAGAACTTCTGTTCAGATAGGTGCGGGGAAGGTTTTTCACAGCACAAAACCCTTAAAATGTAGATATTGAGAACTGCTTCATAGAAAGAAGAATGCTGAAAGCCATGCAAATGTACAGGAGAGACTAATGAATGCAGCTTATAAATAGCCCCTGATAGGGGTGGCTGTTGCAGTAACTGAACAAAGATTGAGGGAATCAGCAGGAGCGATGCTGCAGCCTGGGTTCGTGGGGTTAGGGTAGAAGTTATAGCAGTGATGGTCCATTTCCCTTCTCTTAAAGCAAAACCCACCAAACCCCAAACAAAACTAAATAAACCAGCCACTCTCTTTTCTTTGTCTTTACTCACAAATTATATTCTTCCATGTAGACAAGCTGTTTTTCCATGCAGCTCATTCTTCAAGATTAAGATACAAAAATGTGTGCCTTTCTTTGAGTCCCTTGGCTTTGCGGGAAGGCAACTTCCTTTACTGACTAACTTTTTTTACTAGTAAACATATCTACAGGACAGAGTCTGCTTGTATGGGTGCACAAAATGACACTGGCAAGTGATATGGGTTGGTAAGCACAAAGGAAATTGATATTCTTGGGCTTTTTATTGTAACGGTGTATGGATAGTAAAAATCAGAAGCTTACATGTTCATTGGAATTTATTTACATTTATTCAAACTTCTCTTACATTCAAGTATATTTTTATGCTGTTTGCCTTGCCACGCAGGTCAAAAATCTTACAGTTCTTTATCCTTCACAAGTAGTATTTTCAGCATCTTCTAAAATGCAAATGCCAGTTCGTGGAAAAAAAAAAATAATCTACTTACAACTAATTTTATTTATTTATTTATCTGTGTATTATATTCTAAATCTGCAACATCGAATACATGACATGCTGCTTAGTATATTAACTCAGCTTTGTACAGTATACTTTAAATGGTCGTCCAGGGGGGTGCAGGTATCCATCTAGCAGGATGAACCTGGGGTAGGTTTGTAGGTTTGTGGGCTTCTCAGTGGTATGTGCCTGGTGCTGGCTGAAATCCTGAACTGTTACTGCAATGCGGGGCTAACTGGTCATAGCGTGTGCCAACTAATGGAGCTGCTGTGCACTGCAGCTCAGTTCTGAATGGGTAATGTGGCTGGTGTAGTTTTGATTATTAATATGATGTATTTCAGTTTTATACATTATGTGTCACCAGTACCAGCATTTCTTTTTCTAGGCATCTTTTGGACTGACCTCAAAGAACCCATTTCTAAAAACACATGCATCTTCTGTTGCACATATACAATAAGCCAAGTTACTGATCACCTTTTATGCTGGAAGATGTATTAAACACATCATTAATAGTACAATGCTGCCACATTTTGTATACAAGCAAGACACCATGATACATTCTGGCTGAACTTGGGTCTTCTAAAGGGCAAACAGTGCGCTCATGAAGAAGGCATAACAGATCTTCTGTAGGTGTGAGCACAAGATTTGGGACCTAGCTGCCAGGTAATCCATTGTTCAAGGGAAGAGTAGTCTGGGTAACTTCAACACTGGTTCCCCTCAACACATAGAAGTGCTGGGAGATGGACGTAATGCTGGATAACTGTCCCCTGCCACACAGTGGTGGGGCTTATACTGCACAGGCTGTAAGCACTTTGAAGCAGGAGCTGTTATTCTGGCCTGTGAATTTGGCCCGTCTGGAATAAGGACATCCTCTTCCATGAATGAGATGCCAAAGGACTATTCCAGTATCTGTAATAGCAACTAGTGCTCCTCATCCTTCCTAGAAAAAAGGGAATCCCAGCACTGTAGAAGTGTTTCTTTGGCTTTGAGGCTGGAAAAATGCCGCCAATTGCTGTCAAACTGGCATCTCTCACTTCTTTTTCAGGCCTAGGGGTATTTACATTCCCAATATTTCCCTGGTAACACAGTCAGCTGGCCTTCAAAGCTAGAATGAGTGGAATTAGCCCCACTGAGCTCAGTGCAAGGTTGCTCGCAACAGAGCAAGTACACCTTCCTGAAAGGACTTTGATACACAGATCCCCAAATTATAGTGGAAGCACTAAACAGGTCTCACCTGTCAGTCGGACAAGATGACAGCAGCTGAGGAGCCTGAAGGTCTGCCTGGCTGGTATTTAGATGACACCTACTGGTGAAGCATTCCCACTCTTCAGGAATATTTTCCATGCACAGAACAAATGGTTCATGGATGTGCCAAAGCACTTGGGCTAAATGTGCCATCCTGCTGAGAGTAAGAGCTGCCTGTGGAGAAAGCAGATCCCTTATCTTAAACTATGAACTGGTGTCATTAGAGAGTTTGGAGCAAAACTGCAGAAGAGAAATTCCTTGAAAATGACATTCCCAATTCATTTTTTTTAGCTTGGTTCTGTCTCGCACTGGAATCCCTGGCGTTGGAGTAGGGGTAACTTTTGGATGCATGTTTAATCCACCTGGGGAGGGTATTCAGAACTTTACTGGACGGGGCCCTCAGCAGGCTGGTGTCACTTTGGAGTTGGTCCTGCTTGGGGTCAGGTTGGTGCCAGGCAGAAGTCCCTTCCAACCCATATCATCCTGTGATTCTGCAATACCACTGTTCTGTCTGCAAGTGTTACAGCTGCACACTTCAAATCAAGCTTGAAAATTTTGTCAAGTCAGAGTTGCTTCTTACTCTTCCAGATACCCTCAGCTATTTCAAACAGCATCAGCATCGGAGGGAGAGATGGCAACAAAATCATATGGCTGTCAGAAAGGTTTCTCGACGCTCTGTCAGCAAGGAGCGATGGGTGGAGACACTTGTGGTTGCAGACAGTAAGATGGTTGAATATCATGGAAGTCACCATGTGGAATCATATATTCTCACTATAATGAATATGGTATGTACAATATTTCCCTTTTTTAGATATGTGAATGAAGCAAATTTTAACTTGATTATGTTATCGATCACCTAGAAACAAGTCTGTAATACTGTTCTCTAACAGAAATGGAGTATCATTCATATATATTCATTGAAACTCTGTATTTTAAAGCATTTTTTACCTTATATTTTGCATAGGCGTAATTTTTCTCTGGATTTTAAGTGAGAGAAGTTTCATAGCTATAAATGCTAGCACTAATTTTCTTTCCACTGAAATTCCCTGTTTCCCCTGGAACCTGTTGCTCATTGGTGATTTCAGGTTGGTAGCTATAGCAGCAGAGAGAAATTCTACAGTTTTAAGTATATGGATTTGTTCCTATGTCTGCGGATGAGAAAGGCACACAGGAGCCCACTGGAAATTGTAGTAACTTAGCAAGAGCTGAAATATCAGTGTGTTACTGTTTTGGTCACAAATCCAAACAGCACCGTATGAGCTGTTATGAAAAAAGTTAACTCTGTCCCAGTTAAAACCAATACAACTGGTTTTTCCCAATAAGTATCCTGCCTATAATACAAAGTCCACGTTGCAAAATACAGAAAAGTTTAACTTTCAGTGTTTTCCTGTGTGTCAAGTTTCAAAATGGGAAAAAGGAATAGAGTTTCATGAGACTGCCTACAGATAAATCTGTCGCTACCTGTATCATAGTAGATATTGACCTTGGAGAGTCTATTGAGGATGTCTTTTATGTCATTATCATGGTACATGTGTAATATATGTGAAATTAATCACCATGTAATTCTAGCCATGGTAACCAATCTGTCCCTTATGTTTATACAGTATATTCCTGACTGTGCCGCAAGCAGTCTGGCTAGCTACTGAGGCAGTTAGCCTGATTAAACAGACACAAAGCTGATATGAGCACGTGGGGTTTTGTCCACACAGGGAAAATATGTGGAATAAAACCCAGTCATGACCAGATTCAGGAACAAACAAGTCTTAACATTTTCTCTGCAGTACGTACCTGAGATGGTAGGGCTACTTACAATGATTCGGCTTTCAGTCTAATACCTAAAACACCCATATCAAAATCAGACCATTGTAAACACAATTTCCACTTCAATTTGGTAATTTCTCTTTAGTGGTCTTCTCCAAAACAGTTTTGACCCAAACGCAATCCATTTTGTCCATTCATATTTCTTGTGATATATGGCATAGATCACATATAGATAGATTATGACTATCTACTGCTCTGATTCCCTTTCCTGCTGCCTAATTCAACATTGTGATGATGTCTACGACATTTTATTGGGGTCAAACTTTTGCCGAGTTCAGTTCTTGCTCTTTTTTCATGTGGATTTTTTTTAATGGATTCATTATCTTTGCTTTTGATCTTATCATCCTCCTCTGTGTGGTGAAAACATAAGTGTCTATCATTTAACTGATTTCTCTTTGCCTAGTACTGACTAATTTTTGCTATGTTGTGGCAGAAGCTGATTCCTATCAAATCAAAACTGGATGATTTGATACGCTGGGTTTTTTGCACACTGAGTGGACCTCTCCATCAGTGATACGTCACTCTAGATGTTGGGTTCTTTTCTGCTTGTGTTTTTTAAGAACTCTGCCATTCTTGAAAGGGAAATGGACATAAAATAATCTTGTGTAATCTTGTGCTTTTGCTCTTTAGTTTAGTAACTTTTACCAAATCCTGTATCATCACTCATTTGGCAGGGCTGCCCTTTGCAGTAACATTTCCGCCCTTTGCAGTTCTAACATTTGTTGCATTTCAGTAGAGTTTCAATGAAGTGCATTGAGGATTTAAAAAACAAAACAACACCCCCATCCCAAGATGAACAGTGTGCTTGAAGTAAATGTCGTATTTTCTCTCTAAAGTCCTGTTCTTCTATAGAGGAATCAGTTAATCTCATACCTCCTGGCTCTGGCACAGGTCACAGGCTTGTTCCACGATCCAAGCATTGGCAATGCAATTCACATTGTGCTGGTCCGGCTCATACTCTTTGAGGAGGAGGAGGTAAGGTTTTTATTTTCCTCAGAATGTCACTTATAAAACTTGGGTTTTCAATGCATTGAGCCATAATTATGGAGAGGAGGGTTTATTTGATTAAAATAATGTGCTCATTTTACTCTTCTAATAACCTTTGGCATGTCTGTTTTTAGAATGAATGCTGCCCTGAATAGCAAAATATTTAGCTGATGACTTCAGGTATTTCTGCAAAAAATTGCCAAGGAAAATGTAATTAAACCAGGCAAACTAAGAATGGGGAAATGGAATCTCCTCACTGTCAAAAGAACATGGCACGCCAAGGAAGGCTAGATGAGAAACAGAAATTAATGTGTGCATCTTCACTCATAATCTAATTACGTAGAATTACCTGAAATGTGTTAAAAAGTGTAATGCTATACTGTTCGGAGGGCACTGAAGAAGTAAATCTCTTACTGTGTAGCTCAAACACACATTTAGCTTTTTAGATCTCTCTCGAAATAAAAAAAAATGAGGACTAAGTAGATGCTAATTGCCGTAAACCAGCTACATATTGATAGGTTCCAGTGTCTCTCATTCACGAATGTTTCTATGTGCTTAAATACAAGCTGATTGTCATAATTTTATAGTTGTTTTTAAAACACTGTGCATGATGTGGCTTGCTCTGACTGCAGGAACACATTAAGGGGATTTTCTCAGTGGTTTATCATAAAATCATATGATAAATCATTATGATTTATGACCACAAGCCAGATGGTCCCAGTGCTATGCAAGACAGTGAACCAAGCCATGGGGCCAGGCTATGTCTTCTGAAATAATTTTTAGACTAGATTCTATCCTTATACGCCTCAGTGTAAGAGTATGCAGGCCAAAAACTGTAGTTCTCATCTAAACAGGACAATTAAGACCTGAAGTCCATGATGACCTCCAATTAAGTTTACTTGCTAAATTTCTGTGCTTTTTTGATAATAAACCATGGATTCCTGTTTAGTTGAGCATGGCAATGTTGGAAGCAGCAATATTGGGTATCTTTCAAAATTAGTTTTTAAGTTGCCCAGAAATTACTATCTGGTAACAATGTTATTTAGATGCTTTGTAAAAGGTTTATTTTTCTTAAATAGAGTAAACTGAGACAAGGTACTGTGAATGCCCAAACCAGCAATGAGAAAATATGCTTTTGAATGAATTTATTTTGCACACTTTCTATTTCAGAAGAAATTTCAGTAACTTGCATGTATAGTGTATAATAATAAGATGTGGAAGAAACATCTATGACTGCATTGTTTCTCTTTGGAATCAAAAAATATTGTGAAAGAAATACACTCTTAGAAGCATAAAAGTTCCCTGAGCATGACATTGTTCACAGAACACTGAGTGACAAACTTGAGCATGAAGTCCCACGCTAATTAGTCTTTACCTTCTCTGCAAAGGAAAACTTGCTTTTAAGAGAATATAAAATGTTTGTTTGAAAGTTTCAGTTCAGCGTTGGATCTTATGAATCTCACTGACTAAAAAATATGTATATTTCTGCATTTCATTTTTCCTTTAGCTGCACCAATTACAAAAATGTCAACACTTTAACTTAATATTCAACATGTTAGATAAACAGATGTCATTGCTCCTAATGATGTCTCTAGCTTTAGGCAAAAGCATAATAAATTGCGTTTCAAAGATTACCCATCTTCACAGCTAACATCACTGACACGTTGTTGCAATGAGGTGTGTTCTTTACAATAATACTTTCCTTCATTGCCCGTTAGCAAGGCTTGAAGATTGTTCACCATGCTGATAAGACACTAGCCAGCTTCTGCAAATGGCAGAAGAGCGTCAATCCCAAGAGTGATGTCAACCCTACACACCACGATGTGGCCGTCCTTCTCACCAGGTATGACAGCAGTTCAGTGGCTGTGACTGGCTGTTGTTAAGTTGTGGGGTTTTTGGTGATGATGTGTTTTTATTGGCTCGTGACATCATTTAGTTCATCCCGCATAGAGCCCAGTGAAGTGGTATGATGAAAACATGCTGTTTCTGAATCACAGTGTTAATGCAAAAATCACCTAGCGTGAGCGTGTCTGACACTCACACAGGAAAAGAATATGAGCTGTATTGTAAAAATATGTGGTTAAAATTATAACTGTTGTACCTTTGAAAGGGATTGCTTTTCGTTTGTTTTCAAAGTAGGTATAACACTGTATGTGTGCGTGTGGGTTATTAGAGATGCATCTTAGTCAGGAAATTGAGATCTATACGTCCCAAGAGATTACCAATTTGCAGACCTCAGGTTATTTTCCCAACTTGATCCTACCTCAGTTTGTGCTCAGTCACTTCTCCATTCTTCGTTGAGGCAATATACCAAAACAAGGTAGCATGTAGATGAACAACTCCATAATGACAAATCCTGAAATAATAATATACAGGTGCAGCTCAGGATGGAAGAGTATTTTGTGAACACAGTGCCATTTATTTTTAAGCATTAAAGTGTATGGTTTTTAAATATTATCTCCATATTCAATGAGAGACAAAATATTTTTTACGTGTGAACAAGGGAGGCACAGAAAACTTAAAGGTGATGTCTGGGGTCACACAACTGAGAGAAAAGATTGGCTCTAAGGTCTGCAAAAAGAAGTTTTAAGTTAAAGTCTGTCAGGCAAAAAAAAAGACAACAAAAAGAAACAAACAAAAAAACCCAAAATAAAACAAAGCAAAAAAGCCCCAAAACTCCACCCCTCAAATAGTGCAGTAAAAAAAAGAGTCAACAAATCTTAAAATGAGAAAAAGAAGTCTCACAATGATGCAAGGTTTACCTCTCCGAATTAACAGACTTCAAATAGTTCACTTGAATTAAACTGTGTTATGTTAATAAAACATACCTCAAAATGCTGTCAGAGGTGGAGGTTTTAAATTGTTTTCTAATGCAAAACGTACATAAACTTATGTATTTAGACACTACAGCAACATAAATATTGGCTACAAATTATAGCAGTATATCATAGTAGCAGAACGAGTGCATGTGTTGTTGCATATATGTTTGTAAAAATGTTAACACTATGCTTTGCTTAAAATGCATATTAGCACTGCTACATTACACGATGGAGGCTTACCACCCAATGTAAGGGATGCACTACAGCTGGGTTTAAGGTCTATTAATGGCACGTCTCTTTCATGATTCCAGAAAGGACATTTGTGCTGGCATGAATCGTCCCTGTGAAACCTTAGGTTTGTCTCATCTGTCAGGCATGTGTCAACCTCACAGAAGCTGTAACATCAATGAAGATTCTGGCCTTCCGTTGGCTTTCACTATTGCTCATGAACTTGGACACAGGTATAGTTGAAAGTGAAAGGGCGACCCATCTGAGTTTAATTTATTATTTGTATGTTAATACTCAAATTGACAGACAGAAACAAAACAAGGAGTGAGTTAATCTCTCTATTATTAAAATCAAAACTGTGTTTCTTTTTTCTAAGCAAAGGAATAAGAAAGAAATTCTTAAGCCTTTGACGTTTTGTCGTGGTTTAACCCCAGCTGGTAGCTAAGCATAACGCAGCTGCTCGCTCACTCTCCCCTGGTGGCATGGGGGAGAGAATTGGAAGATTAAAAGTGGGAAAACTTGTGGGTTGAGATAACGACAGTTTAATACAGGAAGCAAAAGCCACATGTGCAAGCAAAGCAAAACAAGAAATAAATTCACCACTTCCCATCATCAGGCAGGTGTTCATCCATCTCCAGGAAAGCAGGGCTCCATCACGTGTTACTTGGAAAAATAAACACTGTCACTCCAAACACCCCCCTATTCCTTCTTCTTCCCCCAACTTTATTGCTGAGCATGACATCATATGGCATGGAATATCCCTTCGGTCACTTGGGGTCAGCTGTCCCGGCTGTGTCCCCTCCCAGCTCTTTGGGTACCCCCTACCTTCTTGTTGGCAGGCCAGTATGAGAAGCTGAAAAGTCCTTGGCAGCTTAGTAACAACTAAAATATTAGCGTTTTATCAACTTTATTCTCATCCTAAAGCCAAAACATAGCACTATACCAGGTTCTAGTAAGAAAATTAACTGTCCCAGATGAAACCAGGACACCTTTGCCTATATTTACAACTATTCAGTCTGCCCCTTTTAACAGAGTCTGCTAGGGCAATAGATCAGGATGAAATAATTAAGCTACAAAGAAGCGTCACTTAATAATGCTATTTTTTTCAAACATATACTGAATTACTATGCAATTACTTTAGATGATCTCCAAATCAATACAAATGATGTACATAAAACGTACCTATTTCATTATATCAAGGTATTTCAATATTGCAGATTAGCTAGAAACCATTTTTAATTCAAGCAATCAGACTTCACAGAAATATCAAATCTTTGTTCTCCTTTACAACAGACAAAGTCATTTTGGGGCATTTCTTAATAACTGGTATCTTCTGTATGTTAATATTGCTGTTATGGATATGCTTAGGTTAAGTCAGCTGAAGTTCCTGGGCATCTAGTTTTGGACACAGCTAAATGTTTTTGGGTTTTTTTTGTTATGATTGGATATTTTTGCTTGAAACTAGACTTCTTAGTATTTCCAGTTTCTAAGGGTGTTTTGGCTGATTAGTTGGTTTATTAAAACTCACCTGAAAAAAATCTGATCTTTTAATCTGTTTTGACACTGAGCTGTTTTCCCCAGGGAAGAGGCCTATCTTGTGAATACTCCAGTTTGGCTATAATGCCTGCTTTTTTCAGCTGGACCAAGTTGCTTAGCTAGGTGACGTGTTCATTGCTGTAGCTACAGTCACATTATTTTCATTGTGCACCCAACCACCAGTCAGAATGAAGCCTGTATTTCCTTACGGAATTATAATAATAATAATAATAGTAGTAACCTGACACAAAGATTCCTCAAGTATTGATGCTATCACCCATTAACTGGCCTTTCTTTACTGAACCCTTCAGTTGCCAGAAAGGAAATAGAGTAAGTAAATGATGCTGAAATCATTACAGTTGAATCCGGGTGCTTTGGGTTTAGTTACTTAGTTCCCACAGTCTCTTGCTGACAGCGAGTTTTTTACCTTAATGCTAGTTATCAGAAGACACTTCCTCGTAGAGCTGCGTGTGACTTCCTGCTCTTGCCTGGGTGTCTGGTAGCTCACTGGATGCTGTGAGACAGCATACTGCTATACTTGCCTCTGAGGCAGGAGTGGTACAGAGTCTTGCCTGTAAGAATTGTCTCCACAAAGAAAATTGAAAACTCTAGGGTTTGTTGTTAACATGAAACCATCCTTCCCTTAAGCCAGGTTAGAGTAAGTACGTTAAAAAGTTCAAATACGCACTATAGAAGTCTGTAAGAACAGGTGAACAGAAAGTGAGAAGAAAGCTGTGCACCCATTCCTTGGGCAGACGCCAAAAGTCAACTCTTCCCCATACTGTCCTTCTAGACATTCGCTGTTCCCTGTGTCAACCCTGTTCATGGAAAAGAGCCTGTCAGTAAGGGGACACAATTGCTTTTATACCTCAGACCCATTACTGAATTTGATTCAGACCAAAGTCATGCGCTGCTTTTGGAACATTTGAGTCATAGTACAATTACATTTTCCAGAAACGAAGTCTTAAGTGGTTTGAACTCACTTTGTCTGATGTGTATTGAATCATGACCCGCAGTTTTCACTGCGTTTTCATGCAAGGACTTAGACACCATCAGATGTTAACAGTGTCGGTGTCAACATCCTCATGTATCAATATCTTTGTATATTATTATTTCAGATAATCTCCTTCACGATGAGATGACATAGAGGCATGTATGTTTAATCAGCTGAATCACACCCAAAGTTTTTAATGTTTATGACTTTTACAAGTTTTTGAATAAAGAAATCCCTTATTAAGTCAGAGAAGCTGGAGAGAGCCATGTTGGGAAGACCTGCCATGGAGGTCTGTTTTTAAGGCACAGTTTGAGAAAGCTAAATAGGAAGAAGGAGTGGAGGTTGGAGGCTAATTCACCAAACATTCAGTAATTTGGAAAACAGTATCTCTGTCTCAAAAGAGATTTAAAAAGAAACAAGCAATAGAGACGTGATTATAAGACAGAGTGTAACAAAGCCTGATCGTAGCTAAAGCGTACAAGTCTGAAGTAACTGGGATCCAAGATCTAGGAAGCTCTTAGCTTTAGCAGCTTAAACATAACTGAGGTTTAAACCATGACTTCCAGCCAACTGTGCAGTAGTGTTTTGACTCCCTTAAAAATACCCCAGAATATAGTCTGTGGCAGTCTGTTCCTTACTTTGTGCCAAACAATATTGCTGTGCATAACAGACAGGTTTGAAAGCCTGTTGGAGGGTAAAATTTTTTGCAGGCTTTGGGTCAGGTCTTCTATATGTTTTTTTTAGCAAAGGGTACCTACAGCCCACCAGGGAAGAAGCAACCTTAGTGTCTTTTTAAGCACAGTGTGGAACCCATAGATGGGTGTTGTGGTACGGCCAATCAGCTGGAATTATTAGGTGTTGTTTTTTATCTCCAGTTTTGGTATCCAGCACGATGGAAAAGAGAATGACTGCGAGCCTGTTGGAAAGCGCCCGTATATTATGTCCCGGCAGTTGCAGTATGATCCTACTCCACTCACCTGGTCGCAGTGCAGCAAGGAATACATCACACGTTTCCTAGAGTGAGTGATCAGGTTGTAGCATTTCCCTGAAATGAGTGCAGTTGTGTATGAGATGTTTATGTGGATTTTAAAGTAAATCCTGTGTTATTGAATTCCCCAAGCTTATTGTTCACTTAGTATTTGGGAAAAGCTCCATTATATTCTTGCTTTCTGGAAGTGAACTCAAATCTTGTCATATTGACTCAGGTTTGGTGCAACCTGCAGCTTTTTGCAGTTACCAGGAAGGAAGCCTTTCCATCAAGGACATTGATGGAACACCATAAACCTTGCCTTTGGCCACAATGACATGTGCTTGACTTCAATGACTTGTTCAAATTCATTATGTTCTTTTTAAGAGCAGCAATATGGTATATCTTTAAGCAGAGGCTGTGGTGTGCTCTAAAGCCACTGTGCAAACCGTAATGACCTCATAATACTTCCACTTCTACAAGCTATATTTTGCCTTTGTAACCCTCCCTAACTAGGTGGAGTGCTGTTTGTTAGCAGCACTTCAGCATCTCTTAGCTGGAATCTGGACTATTTCCAAAGGCCATATAAAAAATTAGTGTTAAGAATTAGATATTGAAAGTCTGTATAGAAGTGTCAAAAAAGTGTGGTTGTGGTTTGGTTGTTTTTTTTTCTGATATGCAATTTTGTTCTTTTAGCCGTGGGTGGGGATTCTGTCTGGATGATATCCCCCAAAAAGAAGTTTTAAAGTCCCCAATCATTGCTCCTGGAGTGATTTATGATGTGCATCACCAGTGCCAGCTTCAGTATGGTTCCAATGCTACTTTCTGTGAAGATGTGGACGTAAGTGCTGTATGTTTTTCTTCATTTTCCTAATAAGAATTTAAGTTTCTTGAACAGTGTGGAAATGCAGTCAGTGAACCTCAGTTGCCAGCTACAAATGCAGCATGTTCAGAGTCTCATGGGCTAGCTGTGCAGTGTTTAAAACACTGTTTTAATTCTGCTCTGCAGATTCTGGAAGTGAGGTGTTGCACTGTTTGCCATGTATTTTGCAAGACCTGAATGCTGATTTTAGGCAATTATCAATCCAGCTTAAATCCCATTTTAAAAATCAAGATGCTTCAAGCTTATAGCTTTCAATTGACCAAATCATTCTGGGAACAAATCTTCAGTTCCCGGAGGAGAACTCAGGAGAAGAGAAATCAGGGTTGTGCTCTCTTCCCATATGTCCTGATTTTTCACACTCATGATAGTCTAACTACTTAAAGGAAATTTCAGTCTGTGTGCCTTGAAGAATCTTTATTTTCCCATCAAACATGAGGTTTTTATGTGGAAATACGTAATTTACAAAGTACCCTGGAGTTTGCCTCACAGCACAGCAAAATAGCATTGTGCGGAGATGCAAGGGAGCAGTATAATCACAGCAACGCAACTCTCTACAAGAGCTAGAAGTCACTGCAGAGTAAGAGGTTGTATTAGCTAAGGTGCAGAGGTATGGTATTTTAAGTGTACCTAGCATTTTCAGAGCTATTTGGCTCCATGCAGAATTTCTCAACATCAAACAGTTCAGAAACAGTGGTTTCACATGCTAGTCTAGGTAAGTGATCACTAATTTTTGCTGTGTTTGGGGCAGCAATATGCAGTAAACTTTGCAGAGATCATCCATCTTGCTCCACCTGTTAAACAGGGCTGTGGCAGGAGTGGTGTTACAGCTATCAGCAGAGCTGGAGGGTTTTTTAGGCAAAGTATTGTGCACAGCTGTGGATTAGGGACTGCTGATGTTGACTGTTTATTCCATTCAGATAATTACGTGTATCCTCATTTACCCTTCTATTAGGGAGATTATTTCTAATTAATCTTCTCAGCCTTAAGAGATAACATGATTACTGATGTTGAACTGCAACTAGTGAATCTGAAACAGGGATTGAAAGATTGCTTTCATTACCTGCTGTTCCAGTTTCCTCAGTTACTGTAATTTGCCTGTTGGTACAGATAGAAGATTAAGGTATAATTTTGCAGTATTGGTTCATTCTCTCTCTCCTTGAGTTTGAACCTAGTAGGCCTTTACATTCGATGCCTCCTGATTAACCAATTTTACAGCTAGACATATGTCAGAAAATTAATTGATATCATCTCATTTTGCATTTTACTGGAAGGCCTGTGTTTTGCAGGTAGCTGCACTGTCAAGGAAAGGAATTGTGAATAGTATGGTCTGCCTGGCATATTGAATGATCACTATAGTCATTTTGTCTTAAGAGGTCTGACTGTTCTTTGCCTTTCCACTATTAATTAAGCACTCGCTCACTGACCAGGCTACGTTTGTTCTGTAACTTTTAGTGTCTGACTGAATTAGATACGTGGATTCTTTTTGAGAGAATGCTGAAGATGCCCAGGGGTTCAGTGATGACACTTAGAAAGAGTGAATTTTAGAATTCAGATAGTGGTTTCCACAAACCATTTAGGTAGGAAGTCCTCCAGGCATCTTGTGAAGTACATAAATATTGTCCCTCTATTAAGGAAAAGAAAAGCAAAATACAGATTTGGGGGAGGAATTTTCCAAGTGGTAAGTAAATCTGTAGCTTCCTATAGGGCAGGTTGCAGGAGCTCAAAATGTTTATCTTACTGCCCTCTGTCTCCAAAACTTCCACTGGCTGCAGTGAAACTGTGCATTTTGGACTTGGGTGAAAAGTGTATACCATGTTGCTGATGATAAAAATCACTTGCCTTGCAGTAAGTCCATGGTAGAGTCATGAATTTCTGGCTGTTACCTCCAAAAGCACACAGTAAACAGTGCTTTTCCTTGTGTTGTTGTTATTCCAGTATTCTTAAAGATTGAAAAAAGCTCTGGTACATGGAGGTCAATACGGAAAAGATCTTGCAAAGCTAAAGAATTTCCTCTGTGAACTCTTGACTTTGAAATCTGTGAGTGCACCTCATAAAAATGTAACCGTCAGTGGAAAGATGTGTTCGGTTTCTGTGCCTTTCTCTGGCATCTGAAGCACAGTGCAGGAGTGCACTTCACACACTAAAAAAACACAAAACATATGCTATATACAAGTGTTAAAAATAAAGGATTAATTTCATAATGCAAGAAAATTCATTAGCCGGGACACTTGGGTAGCTCTGCCATAAGAACCTGACAACAATGGCTTCACAAAGAGTTGTGAAGTAATGCTATTCCTAAACTATAAATAGGGAACTGCAAAACAACCGTTGGCTTGTATACATTGCCCTAAAGCAGCTTAAATGAGCCGAGATGCCATGCCCCAGCCATTGTATTCCAATGGAGTGCTTTGTGGAGTGGATTTGGAGTGCTTTGAGATGTTCTGTCCTATCAACTTGCTTTTGGGTGTTCTAGATGAAAACCAAGGTGAACACACAATGCAGAATGTAAATAAAAGGCAACTCTCTCAAAACGGCCCATGCCCAAGCTTAGCTGTTTTAAATAGAAGCAGGTCAGAAACCAACAGCCAAGTTTTGCATTTCACACTCGGCCAAATGTTGCTGCTAGCTCACTGGGGGTGGAGTTCCACAAGTGCCCAGTTTTTTTGTTGGCGGCCAAACCTGGTGTGTTGTTTGCACTGAGAATCCTAGTGGGAGCTGCTAGTGGGATCCTTCTTGTTGGCCCCTTTCTCTGATGACACTCACTTGTGTCCCTGCTTCACGTGTAGGTGCTGCCAGCTCTGTTCCCTCTCCCAGTGCTGAGCTCTGCAGTTCAAACACCCTCAGCCAAGGCCTGGCCCGGAGCGCCCTGGGCTTTTCCTTCTGCTGTTCTAATTGGGAGTGCACAGTTTCTCTGACACACCTGTTTTCTCCAACTTGGAAGTGGTCTTGCACACAAAGCCCTGCTCATTCAGGAGTTCCAAGCATGCAGGGCTCCTGCGTGTCAACCAAAAGAGAAGCTGGTGTGCATGTGAACTGAGGAGGGGGGAATAGCCCTCAGTGTCTGTCCTCGCTCTCTAGAGAGCAGTTCTGATTGAGTGAAGAAGACATGTTATAAGGTGGCTGTAATGTTTCTTGCCCTGCTGGTTTTGGTGACTCTCAGGAGTTTCTGTCCCTTCTGTGGAGTTGGCCACTGCATGTGGAGCAGCAGCTGAAATGCCGTGCTTTACTGGCAAAGTACTGCATTAGACTGGCACCAGTTTCTGAGTAACTTAATATGCAAGCATTCATTAACCAGAGCCCTTACTCTGCCCAGCCCACTTGGCTTGTTTCTCTGCCAGCTAGCCTGGACTGCTTCTTTTAGATCATTTCTTTGATGTCTGCTTGGCTGATGTTTTAAGAGACCTGTGTTTTGCTCTCTTTTTCCTCATCCAGTTTTGGGATCTCCATGAATATTAAGCTGGCTGTTGTACTTGGAGACATGACATTGTTTTTACTTACCTGGCTAGTTTCTCTAACCTTTGATTTCACTGTATGTTTTCAGGCAGACGGCAATGCAAAACTGAACACTGTATTCATTAGTACTCATCAAATGAAAATAACACAAGCTCTGTTCACCTTTGCTGTAAACAGTAGCGCACAAACTTTGTAAAGCCGTTTTTCCTGTGTGTAGCTGGGAGCTGAGCAATGAGTGAAGAGAATATTTAAACTCACATTGTTCAGATGATTCACTTGATGGAAAGTATTCACCGCTTCGTATTTGTCAAATAGTCCCTCTTTGTACACTAACAAGGAGTGCCTAAATTTGGACCCTTGGTGGGTCCTAACTTGTGGAAAACCCTGAACAACTGCCTCGGGAAATACAGCCCTTATAAAGCTGTGTAAATGGATGTACAAGACCATGGGAGACTTTTGGGAAGCTTGGCCATAGGAGTTCAGCTCTGTTTCAGGCTGCTGCAGTTTTCTTTCTTTTCCAGAACCTTTGCCAGACACTCTGGTGCTCGGTGAAAGGCTCCTGCCGCTCCAAACTGGATGCAGCTGCGGATGGAACTCGGTGCGGAGAAAACAAGGTGACTGTGAGCCATACTGCCTGCAAGCTGCACTGCCTGCAAAGGGCGGTGGAGGCACCACAAGTAGCTCTGCCGTTGTTTAGCATGAAGGAGGGGCATCCTGTGACATCTCCATTGACATTTCCACTTAAGTTTTCGACCTTCAGGAACTGAAACAACAAATAATTCACAATAACATTTTCCTGCAATAGTGATCTTAAGGTGCTTGTCCTTTGTCTTCTCCCTTCAGTGGTGCTTCTCTGGTGAGTGCATTACAGTAGGCAAGACTCCGGAAGCAGTCCATGGCGGATGGGGCGTTTGGTCGTCCTGGTCCCATTGCACAAGGACATGTGGGGCAGGAGTTCAGAGCGCAGAGAGACCGTGCAATAACCCAGAGTAAGCTGAGTGCACAATCTTTTCTTACCTTTTATTCCAGATCTTTGAGGTACTTACGGCATTGGAAACTCTTTTGTATGAGACTGTTATCAGCAGGTGCCACAGCAAGACAGACACTGAACACCTCTCCTTCCCAGTTAAGCATACCTGAGTGAAATTCAGTTGGCTCACTTTTTATCATTATCTTGTTCTTTAATCCTTACCCTCCATGGATCTTATTTCTACACAAAATGAAAAAAATCCTGTTATTTAGCATTCAGGCTTTGCCAAAATAATAGAAACGTTGCTTTAATAGTACTGCCATGAATAAATAAATGTACTCAAACTTTGGGTGAGAACAATAGCTAGGAATCTGTTCCTGAGGGAAATCAAGGACTCACCTTTCATGTTTTGTTCTAGTCATCAGCTTTGTTTGAACTTCAGACATATGAGTTCATAGGTAAAAAACATGAAAGGCAGAATTTTCTAATACATATCTGAGTTTGTGAAGACCCTACATCTCATTTTCAGAAATCACTAGGAGGGTGCCTAACAGCAGAAATCACTTGGCTTTTCTGGAAGAACTGTCAAACATTCTGCAAAATACGGTGTTTTGGGAGAATTGATTTGATAAGGTAATTTATTGTAAGCTGAACCGGCAATGTACCAAGCACTTCTTAGGGATACAAGGTTTGTCTAGATAACTGTACTCCGTACTGATATATTTGGGTACTTGAACATGTGAATGGTATCTCTACCTTGTCAAGGATTCAGATTCACCTTGTTACCCCATTGGAACCTGCAAGACATTGCTCTTTTACAGAACCACAGAATGGTAGGGTTGGAAGGGACCTCTGGAGATCATCTAGTCCAACCCCCCTGCCAGAGCAGGGTCATCTACAGCAGGTTACACAGGAACACGTCCAGGCAGGTTTTGAATGTCTCCAGAGATGGAGACTCCACCACCTCTCTGAGCAGCCTGTGCCAGGGCTCTGCCACCCTCAAAGTGAAGAAGTTCCTCCTCGTGTTTAGGTGGAACTTCCTGTGTTCAAGTTTGTGGCCGTTACCCCTTCTCCTGTCACTGGGCACCACTGAAAAGAGCCTGGCCCCATCCTCCTGACACCCACCCTTTAAGTATTTATAAGTGTTGATAAGATCCCCCCTCAGTCGTCTTTTTTCCAGACTAAACAGACCCAATTCCCTCAGTCTTTCCTCATAAGAGAGGTGTTCCAGTCCCCTAATCATCTTGGTAGCCCTTTGCTGTACCCTCTCCAGCAGTTCCCTGTCCTTCTTGAGCTGGGGAGCCCAGAACTGGACACAGTACTCCAGGTGTGGCCTCACCAAGGCAGAGTCGAGGGGGAGGATGACCTCCCTCCACCTGCTGGCCACACTCTTCTTGATGCACCCCAGGATGCCATTGGCCTTCTTGGCCACAAGGGCACATTGCTGGCTCATGGTTAAACTATTTTTTACCCAGAATCTTATGTCTCAATCTCAATGTTCCTTTTCTAGACCACAGTTTGGAGGAGACTATTGCACAGGAGAAAGGAAACGCTATCGCATGTGTAACATTAGCCCCTGTCGCAAAGGCCTGCCAACCTTTCGTCAGATGCAGTGCAGTGAATTTGATACAGTTCCCTACCAGAATGAATTCTACCACTGGGTGCCCGTTTATAACACAGGTACGAAGCTAAAATTTTTTTAGTATCTTGTACAAAAAGTCAAATTACAGACCTATGAGAAACCTTGATGAGGGCTTTTAATTAGAGAGAAAAATCTGGTGTGCTTCCATATGCAGGTGTACCTTTTGTGTATACACAAAGGCAGTGGTTCTCCTCTACACATGGATGTCTCTGCAAAGTTGTAGTGATAATGGCTGTGAGTGTAACTACCCAGTTCCTGGAAAGGTACTGCACTAAGAAAAGCTGTTGAAGTCACATCTATACTAATTGTTTGGGATAGACCTAAACCATTTTTTCTAGCGTCAACTGCAGAACAAGAAGTGCAGTAGTGTAGTGTAGAGCTGCATGTTTGGGCCTGCAGGCATCACTGCACCCAAGAAGCAGAGCTCTTCTGCTGCACAAACGTGGCTTTACTATTTCCAAACTCAGTTCTACATGTTAAGTGTACCTGGCACCACACAGAGGAAGTAATACCTCATCAGGTTCAATACTGTACTGCCCTGCATTGTAGAGACAGAATCGTTGCCTCTTCCTTATAATTTGCTTTGTACCAGCTAGCTACTAAATACAGGGGCAGTAATTATTACCATGAAGTTTGATTCTCGGTGTATGCCTAAATGTAAGGAGTAGATTTTCCAGCAGAAGCTAGCAATATTTTTCTTTTTAATGAAAATATAAACTAGTTAGCGAAGTGAAGCTCAAGATTCAACCTTCAATTTTGTTTGCCAAGAGTATTTTCATCATGTTCATTGCATTTTCACAGTTATTGGCAGGTCTAAATAGGTTTTCTAAATTTCAGCTACAGTTTAAATTTCATCTATCAAATACACCATCGAAGATGAGCCTGGAGCAGACAGACTTCCAGGAAAATTTCTCATGAAATTTCTCATATGGGTGATAGAAAAAGACTTTCAGAAGGGCTCTCAGTAAAACAAAAACGGTAAATGCTAACAGCCAAAGCTAACAGCTTAGTCCAAAGCCAAACTCATAAACCATTTTCTGCAGTCACCTGTCACTGAAATTGGGATTCCAGTCCTCCCTGTTACTCTTCTGTACAACTGCAGGGTACAGCCTTAGTTCTGTTCGCATCTTCTCTAGGGCAGTGCTACAGAACTGGTAGTTCTGCATGTGCATTTGTTGCAGAAGGTCTGCTTTTAAAGTGCATTAAGAAATATGAATCAAACGCTTGCTGCCCAGTGGAAGGCAGGCCCGTGGTATGTCCATGCCATATTTAAATTGAGCTTATTGGAGCTTTACAGACAAACCACTTACCTTTAAAATGCTGGGTTGTTGAGCCTGATATATTTCATCTGGAAAATCCTGGGTTTCCGTGACCTTTTGAAAAATCCTTCAAATACCATGCAAATATTTTTTCTGTGGCTTAAAAAGCTTTTTGACTGTTTTCACCTGTTTCTCCCCCACGATCTGTGAGGTCCTTAACATTTGCAACTTCATTTTACATTCCATTAACAGCGTTTGAAGTGGTTTTTTGCAGCTAAACTCTAACTTACAAAAATCCTGGCTTCCTCAGATAGGCAGGCTCTCCCAGGAACACTCATCTAGGCAGGGAGTTGACCAAATCCTGTTCTGGTCCTTCATCTGACATGATTGTATGACTGAGGGTGGATGGGTATCATGGGCACACTGCTTCCTGTTTTGTCCAGCCAGTGTTACTTACGGCACTGAAATACATCTGAGAGTTTTCCTCCCATCTCATTTTCAAGTTTTCTTTCACCTTCCACTGGTTGCTAAAGGTATCCTGGGCAAAACAACTTCAAATGGACTCATGAAACAGTGCTCTCTCTGTGAGATGGAGCAGTTTGAGCCTTTTTTGTGAGGGTTTCTCCTAAACAAACCAAGACTTTCAACAAAAGCAAACTAACAGCCTCTTGTAAACCCCCCACAAAAAAAGAGATGATACTTCAGGGCTCTGGGGACTTCATCACCATGTCTACCATATGTCCACCAGTCTTTGTCAGTGTACATTGGTTTCCCTTACTTTTCCCCTTAACTGGTGCAATCCAGTTTCAAAGACTTTCCACAACACTCTGTTACTACTTCAGTGTGCTGCCAGGAAGGTTTTGGCTTCTGTTTAATTATCAGGCATTTTAAATCTTCCTGTGCTGCACATGAGATATAAGGGGAAAAGAAAATATCACGAAGCTTCCCTAAACCCAGAGTGCATGTAACAGTTTTTGTCTGGAAGCATCTAGTTGAGGAGGTGAAACCCTGAGCTAAACATTTTTGACATTTTAGACATTCTGTGTTCCTTCATCCTGCTGGAAAAACAGTAAAAGATCTAGATGGTCACAGTTCTCTCTCCTGGCTTTAATTTCATAGCTTACATAAGCCAGTTCTAATGAATTAAACACTGTTGTAATGTCCTTTTCTGTTGTGTAAATTGTACCTTCAGAAGAGGACAAAGACTTTTTTGAATAGCTTATGATTTAATATAAGGTGAGATGTCACAAGCAAGTTTAACAAGCAACCTGGCAGAAAATCAGTGAATGACATCTCGCTGTTACCCAGGCTAACCATATTTAAGGTTCCAGTTGAGTTTTTCCCTTCTGTTTTAAGTGAGTTTGGGCCTGTTAGGGAACTTGCATAGTCCTATTGTGGATTTTCCCCAGGCGACAGAAACCCATGTGCTCAAGCTGGAGCACCTGAGTATCCATGGGAGTCTCAACATGAAGGGGACTTCCAGGTTCAAGGGTGCCTAAAGCGTCCTGCAGCTCTGGATTTTCTGAATTGTTCTCATGACCCAGGCCCCTGCTTTGACACTCTAGTCAGACTTTGGTGATAACCTACTTCTCTTGCCATCAGGCTGATCCCACATTTATTTATTTCATACCTTTTGACAAATTACATTTGTCTGAATATGGTAGCTTCTCAGGGCTTAACTTCCATGTAATAAGTATGAGTCCTACATTGAATCATATAAATACCTTTTTTTCTCAGTCAGTGCCAGAATCATCTCATGTACTGGCAGATAGGGATTATGTTGCTAAAGTGTTTTATATTTCATATTTCTTCTAAAATATGTCTGTGTATCAAGTAAGATTTGTATTGATACCATCACAGGGGCTGAACTAACAGCATGAGATAGTGTTTCTGCTGCCACTGGTTTGAAATTAAACTTTCTCTTGGAGTTCCAAGCTTGGTTAAAGTGATAAAGTAGCTTCACCTCAGCTTTTTTTGCCTGTTTTGTCTGTGTTTGGTAATTGTCTTTTCTAAGTTTCTTTGTTTTGTATTTCCTCATCCAATTCTGAGTTCTCACAGAGGTGAGGGCTTGAAGAGGCCCACCGCTTTTTTTCCTTGTGAAGTAGGAAAAAATATTGAATCCTTATCATCTGCTGTCAGACACATTAATCACATCCTTCTCAGTCAGGTTAAGCTGCATCCTTCCTGCATGTGAACTCATGGGAGTCATCTGTGAGGGCAACAAATACAAATTAGGAAGTGAATATGTTCCTTTCTAGTTATCTTCCTGTTGTTCTGTTTACACTTGGTGAATCTGAGTTCCATTATAATATACACAGGGAAAAACAAATCACATGCCTGAATTTTGGGATTTTTACACAGCTTTGCTGGCTTGCTTCCTTAGTCCCATTCTGATTACAGGTAAGTCACTGGGCACTTATGGAAGCTCTGTGGCTTGGGATTTCATTACATCTTTGTTGCTTCAATGTATTAGAGGATTGATCTTGTCCCTAATCAAATCAGCAGCATAATCTTGGTGCAGGATGTGGGCACTATGGATAAAAACCAGGATGTAATTTTTCTAGGCTGCTGAGTGTTGGTGGCAGATCAGCTAAAATCTTCTCTCTGGTTAGGAGCACTGCAGTGCCAGAACGGTGCAGCCAAATTGGAGGAGGTTTACAGGAAAGCAACATGGAAGTCAAATGATTTGAAAAACATAGTTTATGGGAAAGGTTGAGAAAAGCAAGTTTTACTCTAGAAAAGAGAAGATGGAGCGAGTTAGATGACAACTACTTGAAGAGAGTTTCTAAGGGTATATAGCATGCATATACTGAGAGTTCACAGACTGGATGTAGTATTTCATGCATATGCTGGATTGCAAGAATTTCTGTATATTTTGGCCTAAAAGTTACTAAGATGGCAGCCTTTTTGTTAAAGTCTCATCATGCAGTAACCAAATTTGCTGAAGTAAATGAAACTAAAGCAGCTGATATAATGAGGTCCTTTTGAGCAACCCTAGTGCTCATATTCATCTCAGTTTAGTCTATTTAGATTTTCAGGACTGAATAAGATTTAGAAAATCTGAATTCAATGCCAGCCTTTCTTTCAAGTTCTTCCGTCATTTTGGGAAATCTGTTTATTTTCCTTGTGTGTCAGTTCTCTATCTGAAAATAGGAGATAAAAGTCCTTTCTCCATCTGTATCTGTTTTGTGTTTAAAATGCTAGGTTTTTTGAGGACAGCGGCTGATTCTGGTGTGGTTTATTTACAGTCCTAGAATAACGGAGCCCTGTTCCTTTGTCAGGTTCCTGAGCTCAGCTGTAAAAAAATAATAATGATAGATAAGTAAATAATTTTAGAAAATGAATGGCTAATACAGTGCTAGGATAGTTTCCTCAGTGTTGCCCTAACCAGCCTTCTGTGCAGATGAAATATCAAAATAACTTTGAGAATGGTGGCCGTAGTATAAATATTGTATAGGATTGAGTTTGTGGGGAGGAAGCAATATCCTCTCATTTCCAGTGGGGCTCAGTAGAAAACCAACGGGAAGAATATCAATACAAAATTTGTGGGTACAGGTAGGATCTAATTTTATATCAGTTACTACAATTAGGAAAACGAGGAAAGCTTTCGTGCCTAGAAAGCCCTTCTTTCAATCACAAACCTTTGCAAGTCTGAAAATTTGCTTGTTATTTATATAACTTTTTATTTTGGCTTAGTAAGGGGGTTACCTTGCTTTGCAAACTTTTTCTGATTTATATACTGAGAGTGTCGTAGTTATGACAGGAATATGTCAGCAGTCAGCACTGCCTGCTTTTTCTTGCTCAGTGGTTTCTGAAATGAAATTGGATACCATCTTGCTTGTTATGTCAACACACAGCAAGGGAGGAGATCCAGATATTAAACAACTGCTCTACATATTTCATTATGAACAATGTAAAAGCTGAAATGGCTTTATACAAAGTCTGTATCCATCAGGATTGATTCTGAGCAGGCAATAGACTAGCTGGAATTCTGGGATTCTCCTTTCTGTAACTGTATTGTGCTTTGTGTTTAAAAAATGTTGCATTGAGAAGGTAAGTAAGGTGAAACAAAGTTTAGAGCACTAAAGTAATCAAATTAGCCACGTGGCCAGAAAAAGATTTCTTCAGATAGAAGTAAAATTACTTGTATCACTTACCATGACAGCTCTTATCAGAACAACTGATGGATGTTATGGCTGGCAGTTTTCTCAGAGGGGCTGAGAGCCGATAAGGATTACAAACTATATTCTTGCCTGAGACTCTTTTGTAGAATCTCTGTCTATGTTCTTCAACATGACTTACATCACGTTGAATTCCACCAGTTTTATAACCTTGGTCCTCTGCGTCTCATCACTCTGTTGCCCTTTACAAAGGCATCTTTGTTTGAGACGCCACAAGCACAACATTGTCGTCAGTCCTAAGATGCCATTTTGTCTCTATTGTCAAGAGGGAAAACACAAAACTCTGCATTAAAGTTTTGGATTTCCTTTACTTTCCTTTTTTATTTTTTGGATCCCAGTTCTGCAGAGATCCTCTTTACATGAATGACAGTTTTAAAGCTCGAGCTGTGTAGGATTCAGTCCTTGAGCTCCAAGCTCTTTGGGGGCAGGAGCTGCTGTCACGTTTGTGCACTGTGTGGTGCTGTGTGTGTGTTGGTGCTGTACAGACCAGAGCAATGAGAGCAAGTTTCCCCATTCCAAAGAATAAACCCTTTTGTAGGAAATTATTTAGTTTCTTTGCATTAGCAACAGTTTGAATTTCTCCCGTTACTAGAAATTCCTCTAATGTAAAACACAGTTCTTTGTATAATACAAGCCAGGTCAAAAAGGAGGAAGGGGAGGAAATGGGAGAGAGACATTCATTAGCCAGGATTGGAAGATGTGTAGTTACCTTGCATCCCTCTGAGACTGAGGGAGCAGCTTTTGTTGGCTCTGTCAGGCACAGGATGAAACTGTCACTCAGAAGAGGCACCTCTGCAGCAGGCAGGGAGATTGTATTAAAATGGCTCAATAATGGTACCTTGAAATCCCTACTGACTGGTGGTTTTAAGGCCCACTGCTTTGCTCAGCAAAGCATTTCAGCTTGCTGAGCATGAACAAATTGCTTTAGCACTTGGCTAGACTGGAGTCTTGGAATAGACCAAAACCAGAAGACAGGTCCTCTGTTGCTGTCCCTCATCGACATAACAGTGGATGATTTTTTTTTTCTTGGTCAGATAGCTCTGGCTCTGCTGGAGCCTTTCCAGGGGGTGATATAATGCCAGGGATTATATCTGTCTTTGCGTTGACCTTGGTTTCAGTTCTGACTCATCTTCCATGTACACAATTTATTTACCAAACTTGTGTGCTTTGACTCTCCTAAGCCTGAATTTCAAAATTTTCCATTCCCAAGGGCCAGTGTCTGTGAGGCAGAGCAATGTGTGCTTGCATCCATGGATGGAATAGACTAAGGTCGTCTGTTGCAGAAAATCTTGTTTCAGAGATCCACAGATTGGTTTTGCTACAGCTTTTCTCTTCCCTGTTGCTTCCATGTATATCTATCCAAGAACAGCCTGGGTCTGTCAGACCCACCAATATTATTCCCATTTCATAAGTTGCCAAGCAGGAAAAAGGTCCAGTGTTTGAAATAATTTATTAAGTGCCAGCAGGTAGCAGAAAATAAGCAGTGATGTGACACTCTACTGACATGCAGAAGATCAGAAGCAATGATTTGACTGCTTTCTGAGAGAGGCTGGCAGCGGTGATGAGCAGTTGTATGTTATGTCTGAAATCACTCAGTCATCAGCTGGTGGAAAACTGTTGCTTGTCAGTGTCCTTGGCAATCTCACTCCCAGATTCCTTCTTTCCCCTCACTAATGACAGTTGGTTTTGCTGGTTTCCCATTCCATTTTCCATCACAGCGGACGGCCTCGTTACTGCTCGGCTCAGCCAGCTGGCTGCTAATGTGGGAGCGTGAAGGCATGAGGGCACCAGCCTCCAGCTCCTTCCTAGAAGTCCACGAGTGACATTTATCAGTCTTGTGTCACTCGGTTAGCAATGCGACCCTGGCTCTGCTAACTCCTCTAATT
This sequence comes from Dromas ardeola, assembly GCA_013398915.1. Classification (NCBI taxonomy): domain Eukaryota; kingdom Metazoa; phylum Chordata; class Aves; order Charadriiformes; family Dromadidae; genus Dromas; species Dromas ardeola. The sequence goes on along the minus strand of VYZM01013458.1, from coordinate 16,673 downwards.
AGACCATTTCTGTCAGCAAATGCCAGGGAAAGTGAGTGGATGCTGCAGTAAAGACATACTGTCATTTTCTGCGCATTACAGTTCAATGTCCCTCTGAAGTATTTTCTGAGAAAGTATCTTTGTTTTCCTTTCAGCAAATCCCTGTGAGCTTCACTGTCGCCCAATAGACGGACATTTTTCAGAGAAGATGCTTGATGCAGTCACTGATGGTACTCCTTGCTTTGAAGGGAGGCACAGCCGAGATATCTGTATTAATGGCATGTGTAAGGTATTGGGTATGTTTGCATGTTTCTTTCTCTACAATTTTATTTTATAAATTAAGTTATGGGGAAATGTTTAACAATTTTTTGGAGGATCGAGCCAAGCACTCCATTTTATCACATTTTTAATGATCATGGAAACAAGTTTAGAGAAACAGCTTTTCCAAGTAGACATGGGAGTCGTTTCCATCCTTTTTAATGAATCTATTAGACTGAGTGCTAATTACTTTTGGTACCTTTTAACTCCTCTCTCTTCTTCTTCCGTTATTTTAAGGCATCAGTTTAAGAAAATCTGTTTGTTTCCGTTGAGGTGTAGCGTTAGAGTTGTAATTGGTGTCACAGCTCTCTGTGGGTTTTTTTATGAAAATGCAGTTTAACATTACACATTATGTAGCAGTTCTGAACTGACTTGTAATAGGATCAGAGGTTTGCTTTTGAGGGCAGTAAAAATTACTTTAGTTTGCAATAGTAAATTGAATAACGCTGTACAATGAGATAACAGGCAAACACAGAATGTATAGTTCAGTAATGTTCTGTTTGTTGAAGAATAAGTATGAAGTTCTCTGCATATTCTGCATGTTGATAGTTGGTTTCCAGGATGATGTGTGCTTTTGTGGCATTTGAAGGTGTCTTCTGTAAATGCTGCAACACCCCCAGTCTTACCATTAGTTTTAGTGATTTTCTCATAAATAAATTGAGTACTTTATTTTTAGGGGATGAATTTACAAATACAGTTTATTTCTTCAAACTGGGCATTTACATCCTGTACCCACTAGAAGGCTGTTAGCTTTTTTGCTTTTAATACCTTTGGAAACAAAAGCAGGACTTGGTGTCTTGTGGAAACTTGATTAGCTTACCATAGGGAGCTTGGGATTTTATGTCCTAAGTAATTGAATCATATGAACATGCAACTAGAAGGGACTTCAAGAAGTCATCTGTTTTGTCCCTTTACAGAATCAGGTTCCTTTTTTGACGTTTTTACATTCTTTTCTTAAAGATTTCTAGTGATGAAAAATCCACATTTTTAATATGTCACTGGCATATCCTCTCTGAAGACTTTCTATTTTAGTAGAATGCCAGTGCCTCAGAGAGCAGCAATAAAAGGTTTGTTTACAGCTTTCTTTGAAGGACATGAATTTGTGGAAGGGAGTTACCAAGATTCTGCTCAAATTCACAGTGAAGAGATTCTGCTTGACTTTGCTGAGAGCCAGGATGGGCCTTTTGATTATGATGGTGAAAGGCCTAATTGCCATCTAATTGCAGTTTGTAGGTACTAGATATACTTTAATATTAATAGTTCTGAGGACGCAAAGCCTTTCTAAAAAATTTCCTCCAAGGCACTGGTGCTATCTTAAATACAGATTTGTCAGCATTTCATATGTTGACTACTGCTTCACATCTTCTGACAAACAGATTTAATTGGAGTCAGAATCACAGAGTGAACAATATAATCACGCAGCTGCCACAGATGAGACCAAATGATGAACAGGTAACCCAAATAGCTTGCATTTCTGAAAGACAGTGTGCTTTTATCTGAAATAGGTACCCAACATAACACTTGAGAAGAAGCTTTTTCATGTGTCTCTGTATAATTTGCTAGTATTTTAGTCCAGCTAGTTAAACACAATACTTACATTACAGGTTACAGTGAATAAATCTGAAAATGCATGTAATATAGTTAGTCTGGTACATCATTCCTGTACTCCAATAGCAGCATGTTGCTAATGATGTGACAAATGAGTTCACAAACATTAATGGCAATGTCTATTAAAGCCCTTTTCTGGTTTTCAGTACTGTATCTCACAAAAGCACTTCACATTTGTTCTGAGTACTAAAATAACACCTCACTTATGTCTGAAATTGAGCAAAAAATTAAAATGGTGAAATGTTGTACATTAGATTCACTATCCATATCGCTCACATGTTTGGTGTGCAGAGTAGCTCTTTTTTAACAACAGAGTTCAGAGTTTTCCTAGTGGATATGTCAAACAAAATAGACTCAGATTCAATGTCATGGTTTTCCTAGCCACCTTGGCAAAGCCATAATGTGCATTTGCAAGTGGGTAAGTACAGACTTAGCACTGATTCACTTGGCCCTTGCAATTTGTTCAATATATGATTCTTAATTTTTCAGAAGTGCTGCCTATGCCTCAGTGCAGAAGGAAGCCTTACTGGTCAGGTGTTGGTGTGGTATTTCTTTAGAACTTGCCTCATTTCAAAGACAAGCTAGAATTGTTAACTCATTTGAGGATCTGGCATGTAAAATAGCTAGGTCCTCTCAGCTTTGTCCGTACACAGAAGAGGAGTTCCCTAAACACATGTAAGGCTGTTAAATCACTGAGTGCGGGAACCAAGGGGGGATCTCAAAGCTACATGCCTGCAGTTGCAACCGTCTTTTCTTCTAGGTGCTGCTAATAAGGAGATGAGAGTTGCGGTCCCCTTAATGCTTTTATTGTATTTGCCTTCCTTCTTAGATTCCCTCCTGTCATGATATAAACAGTTTTGAGTGGAGGAGGTCAACAAGATCTGTCAGTAATTTAATCTAAAATCATCAAGATATACCATGACTAGTTTGCTCTTTAACCATACTCCTCCACACTCATCCTTTCTTTGAGTGTCACTTTTTCCCCATTTTTAGAATATCTTTAAAGCATATGTCCTGTGTTTTAAATTATACATCACAAGTGCACTTAATACTTACTAGAGCAGTCAGTTGCTCCCCCAGTGTTAATTAGCAAAGGTACTGCCACCAGGGTATGTTTGTTGAGCAGTGATACGTACATGACTGAGGAATTTGGTCAAATACAAGCCATGGCATCATCTAAAAGTGAAGGCTTATGTGGTGTATGCACTGAGAGCGTGCAGACGCTGAGGGTGCAGGTCCTGGGTCTCTGCTGTTTCTAACAGGCATTCATCTCCCACACAGAATTTTAATAGGCTTAAATGACCTTTGGTCATGCAAATCTGCGAGCTGTTCTTTGTGGTAATTCACGATTGTTGCGTTGAGAGACTAACGTTGTATTGGAGAAGTACACAGCTGTGTAGTACTAGGGAGGAGGGTGTTTTTTCCCTTGCTGTAAAGCAAATTACACATTTCATTTTTTTTTTTTTGTAGTAACTTTCCTACCTCTCACTACGTATGGTTCAATCTCCTCCTCAGACTGCTACCCCACCAGGACATTGATTCAGACCCATCTAGACAAATTATAAAAGAAACAGGCAAATCGGGACACTCCCCATTCAAGGCAATGTCATGGCCAACATGACATGAGCATGATTTCTTTATTTGGAGACCAGTGGGGGAGACGAATGGATGGAAGAGCTTAACAGCGCAATGTAGCATCCAGATACCTTTGATACTCAGGCAGTACATCCAGGCCGTACCCTTCAGTGACAGCAAGGTCTTTTTGTATCCGCCCCCCACTGCCAATCTGACACGAAAGTCTCTCCCTCTGGAAGTGGCAAAAGGGTAATATCGCTGGCTGTTCTCCCTTTAGTCACCGAGCAGCAGGAAAGAAATTGTTTCTCCTTCCTGTAACGCAGCCAGGCAATTCAGGTCATTATTTCTGCCTCCGCACTGTGTACTGGGACCAGAAATAAAGCTTGTCTCAGGTGCATCAAAACGGCTCTTGGTGAATGGGGCAATGGCAAAGGGCTGCGTGGAGGGATGCTAATTTGCGCTGCACATGCTATGGCACACAGAGGTTGTGCTGTCGCACAGCAGCTTTCACTGACAGAGGGTGCACAAGGACATATGTGTGCAAAAGATGCTGCTGATTTTTTTTTCTTGTTTTGTAACCTGCATTTAGTCTTCAGATCCCTTTTAACAGGCAATTTGGGAGAAATTTGAGGCACGTTATTTAAGGCAGTTTTTGAAAACATGGCTAGTGTGTATCTAGAAGAATCAGAAGAATGAGGAAAGCAATGAGGAGGAAGCATCTAGAAATGAATCTAATGGATCACAAAAATAGTGTGATATTCACTGGACCGGGAAAGTAAAACATGGCCTAGAAATTAAAGTTCATGGAAGTGTACTTAGAATGAATGACTGCTGGAGCTGTTTATTCTGACAGAAGAGAATATACACTTTGTGATCGTCATTAATGGTCTTGTAAGATGAGGCCCTGTTGCTAGATATGAAGGTCATTGCAACACCAGCAGCACCCCGGAGCTAGGGAATAAGGTGAAAGCTTTATTTAGTGAGACACGGTAAATTGCCTGCCCTGCCACAGTTGTCTGCGGTGCCTCATTCTTCAGCACCCCTGCACATTCTTCGGCACCCCTGCACCCCACCCTGCTGTGATGTCTGATCAGACACAAACGATGTTTCAAATATCAGAGGAAAAACAAAATACAAGATTCTGTGGTTCCAACTGGAAAGGATAAAGGGATTCCCTTCATGTCATAGCGATGTCATGTTTTGATGCCATGGATGTGTTGCTAAAGGAAATGTGTGGCCAAATGGGAAAGATCTGAGCTGATTCTGACTGAGCTGATACAGAGTACAGCCCATGCGGCGACACTAATTGGCACCCCAAAGGCAGGAAATTGATGATACTGTGGTGCTGGCTACCGGACTCATTTGCTAATGCCAGTGCAGCAGTTCAGGACTAATTTGTTCAGCATTCGGGGATTTTTACACTACACAGTACTCAGAAGGGAAATACGCTCAGTGATGTTCATTTCAAAATGTCTGTTTGTCAGCCTGAACTAGATAAATTATGTCTGGGTGCAGCCACTCACACAAGCATGAACAGTAAATAAAGAGGAACAGAAACCTTTTCAAGAAGATGCGTTTTCTACCAGAAAATGCTAAGTTGGCAAAAGTGATACAATTTGAAGACAAGTCATTTTTTTAAAGAAGTTCAAAAGAGAAGCTCCAAAACACTCATTAATAATATTTTAAAATAGCAAAACATGAAGTGCAAGTGTTCCCTTTCAAGATTTTCTCCGTCTTTCTGTTTAATAGTGAATATGTGCATGGAATAGAAAATAAACTTCAATTTTCAGGACTCTATGGAAAGGCTGGTTACTTCTGGGATCTAATAGTAAACCCGGTAACAATGACTCTAAGAACTGTTTGTAGGTGGTTAACAAACCTACTGATAGTACAGTAAATATACTGCAGAATGCATCTCTTTAAGAAAATAGCCACACACCTACTTCTTTAAATTCTTAGGAATTGATAAATATAAACTGCAGTTCATCTGTAGAAAGCAGGTGAAGAGTCAGATCTGAACTTGGCAAGATAAAGAAGCATCCCGCACTTAATCGCAGTGGTGTCTGTGTACTTTGAATACTTCATTAAATCCATCCTTGGTTGAATAGCGACACGCTTGGAGGCAAAAATGTAGGCACCTTCTTAATATGTGCTTATCTCTATAACATTCTGTACTGCTCATAAACATGATCCTTGGTGCCAAGATGTGTCTGGGTGAAAGACTTTACAAAAACTTCCCTTTTCTGAAAGTAGCCTTCACTGAGAGAGAAGCTGAGGCTGCTGCAGAACCTTTTGGGATGGCCATTGTTTTTGAGAGCAGGCTAAGTGTTGGCATGAAGTGATGGATGAGTCTTTTTTTAATCCTCTGTAGAAATGCATTTGATGTGGTTTAACACTTTTTGTAACTTGGGACCTTTCCTTGCTTCCGTTTTTGCAGCTTCTCTAGCTATTCATTAAATCACTGGCACATAGAGGAAAAGTTAAGATGTTTCTTGAGCTGAAAATGGCAGAAAAATATTAGAGAACGCAGGAGCCTTTATACCTAGAGTAGTCTAATAGATGGATTTTCCTGTCAGAAGCTTACAGAAGATTACCGTAGCTGAGGTAAATGTATTTTACATTTTACTGAAGCTGATGTATTTTACCTTTTACTGGAGGTAAAATAAGATCAGAATCAAAAGGGGGGATACCCAGATTTTCATACATCAAGAGGGTGTTAGAGAAGTTGGCAGGTATTTCACTTGAAAGTCTATTTTGAGAATAATCAGCTGAGAAGAACTTTACATACCACCAGACTTAAGGCTATTCGTCTAAATCACAGGCCTCCAGATATCTTAGATACTATTAACAACCATTAAGTGTCGAACATTAGGTTGTGTTCTGCAACCTGGCTAGTTTTTAAAGAGAGGCAAAAAACACCCCAAAACCAAATGAAGATTTTGTTGAAGTTAAAAGGCATTAGTGCACAGAATTTTTGGTTTGGGAAGGAAGAAGTTTTGTCCTGACTCAGTATGAATAAATTTTTCTCTCACTTTCTCCCTGTAGCAAGCATGAACTGGAAAATCAGTCTTTACTAGAACTTTATCTTGACCCATTCCCCCATCCTGGCAAGCTGAAGAAGCAGCTGTCAGGGGTATAAAACTTGACACCTGCCGAAGAGCTTCTCTTTGCCCAGAGGTTTGACTGCATTAGAGGTTCTGCACTGTCTGATGGCCACAAAAAGCTGGCATGGAGATTTCAGTTCTGATACTGCATTGTATTAGTGGGAATCCATGGATCCTTCTACGACATAAGAAAGCAGACAAATCCTAGATGTATTGGCCAATCCTAGATTTTGAGTCCATTTGGGTGGCACATTTCCATCTGGTCACTACTGTATGTTTCGTGTCATGGTGGTGGTGGTTGCTTGTTTGTTTGTTTTTCACCTTCATATAATACACATGAGTTTGACCTCGATATAACAATCTCTACTATTAGTTTGTTTATATAGGATATATACTCTTCCACAAAATTGATTCTCCCCCTTCTCAGAAGACCAGAGTACACTGAAAACAGCGATACATGACCTGTGAGTATTTTATTGTGGAAGCCACATTTATTCTGAAACTGTTTTTCCTTCTAGACTGTTGGCTGTGATTATGAGATAAATTCCAATGCAACTGAAGACCAGTGTGGAGTTTGCCTAGGAGACGGCTCTGCTTGTCGTACAGTGAAGATGATGTTTAATCAAAGTGAAGGATTTGGTAAAATGGCTCCTTTTTTTAAACTCTTCAGTTGGTGAAGTAATTTCTCTACATAAAAAGGATTAAGTGCTTCTCATTGCAAACCGAGTGATCAATCGTCGTAGGAAATTGTAAATGGATGTTTCACAGTGAAACATGCTTCTGCCATAAAAGATCTGTGGTCTGTGCTTTTTAAGTTCACCTTATCTAATAAAAATTATGTCAGAGACCAACAGGCCCTGCGCAAGTTATGGAGGAATAATAAAACTGAAAATAGCAAGTGCATTTACAAAATCAATGTAATTTACCACCTTGGAAAATCTGGACCAAATCTCTGAACAGCGTAAAGCACCAAGAAAAACCTGGAGTGGTTAGTTTGGGGATTCATTTCTGAGTGTCTTAAATCTGATACCATTGGTTCTGGTGACCACGTGCCACCTCTTGTCCATGCAGAACTTCGCATTTCTGGTTGCTCTAAAATTTTCTGTGGGATGCCTCCAGCTTGAAAGGGAAGAAAAGTAACTCCCTGCAGGGTTAAGGTGGTCTGGATCAGCCCTTCAAGGACTGAGCCTTTCTTCACTGAGAGCAGTGAGACATTCAGGCTTTAAGTTGCCTTGTGTGGGATGAATGGAAGCCAGAGAGTGCAGAAAAGGGAGTGGAAGACTAAAACTTAATGAGAACCATGGCAGCGAGCTGGAGATGGAAGAGACAGCCAGGATGAACAGCTTTGAATGGGAAACCAGGTCAGGAGGGAGAGAGGTGAGAAGATGGGGCACTGAGGAGTGTGCTGAGAGCGAGGTCTGTGGCTGAAGACAGAGGCTGGTGCAGAGATGAGAAGTCTCAAGAGCAATAATTGGTACCGTGCTAGTGAGGAGGGAGAAACTGCCATGAAGTGTGGCTTTGGATGGCTTTTGGGTTTGTGGGTTTTTTAAATAAAATAATTCTGATGTGGACAAATATGATTTGTGCTAATAATTTAGAACTGGTTTGTTACATTTTTCCAAAGTTTGGGGGAAAAGCACTTTTAATATTTCAGGTTTTTTTCTGTACTGTGTACTTGGATTTGCTTTCCTCCCCTCTGTATCCCATGGGTGAACTGTGAGGATGCCTGCAATCATGCAGCAGTGCTGGTTGTGTATGTGTGTGAGACTTACAAAGCCAAATCTAGAGCTCCCTCTCCTCCAATGCTACAGTAGTCCTCCAGCCTCTGATCTTTTGCTTCTGCTACTTTAAAATTCACACCGCCTTTGACTGTGTATGGATTTTCCAAAGCTGCAGATGATGTGAAGTCTATTTTCAAATAACAGTTTTACTAAACACGTCCAGTACTGTAACACACAGGAGGATAAGTGCCTCTTATCCTTTTATTTTATTTAAATTCATTTTGTGTTTTATCTTCACTTAGTTTTTCCTTTCCCCAAGATTCAATAAGCTTCATTGACAGATACTGCAGAGGGTTACTCAGTGTTAAGTAAAATTACTTTGTCACTTTTCTTAGATTCAGTAAAAAATGCATTGATTCTGCAGATTCTTTCCCTCTACAGACGTTGACTCCGTTGCAGACAAACTAAGGAAAAGTGTAAGGAAGGGCAGAGGCTGGTGAGCTCCTCAGCTTTTAAGACAACATGTGGATCTCGCTGATGTTCACAGGTGTTAAACTGAGAATAGGAAAATGGTTTTGTTCACAATATTTGGCTTCTTGTTGTCTCTGACAGGTGCTGTGGTATTCTGTCTTGCAGTACAGATTTATGGCAGAGTGGCTACTGAACAGTTTATGTAAACATAAAGACTTCAGGCTCATAAATTACTTATAGGTAACAAAACTGGACCAAAACTTGCTGGCAGGAAGATTTGAAGAGTTTTTTCTATGATTAATGGCACAGAGAAATATAAAATCAAAGCTAATATATTTTGAGTTAAAGCTTTATTCAGAACCTAAGTCCAGCAGGGCCTTTCTTGTGTCTGGTGCTGCAGCAGTGTATATTCTGTCTGCAAGTGACTAAGTTGCCAGGTCAGATTAATGAAGTAGTAGGAAAGAGTTTTAATAATTCAGCCTTGCACTGCAGTGATCAATTTTACCTGAAGTCTTACTGCCTCATGTTCAGAAAGAAAATTTTTAAAATCTGTATTATTACTTAGATTTTCTTTAAAATTCTTTGTCTTTCTTGTGGATGCAAAATGCAACTAGCAGTCCAGGGGCTCCCAACACAGTCACAGGAGTGGCAGCATCATCTGTGTAACGGATTCAGTTGGAGTTTCATGATGGAAAACGAGTACCTGGTCTGCACCTGTCATTTTCAGGAGGTTAATTTGAAAGTCATTTAAGTTCCTTGAGATGAACTCTTATGGCAGAGAGGTTGCAATACGAGCAGGGCATTGAAAAACGAGGTCTAGGCCTGGGCAAAGAAGTCACAAGCTCTTCTTTTTTTAAGGTAGAAGAGTCTGATTTTATTTTGAGGTGGGGTATTTAAAAGTGGAAATCCCTGTTCTTATTCATGTTGTTGTGATGACTGCAAAGGAGTGTTACGTTTGCAAGGTGTGCAGACTCATTTGGGAGGAGAATAAATTGCGCTGATGGACGAGGAGAAGTGCTGGGGTAGGAGAAAGTGTGGCAAGTGCAGGGAGAGTGGGGTAAATGGGTAACAAAAAGGGAGAATGAGCTTGTAAGGGGCAGACAAAGAGGTCTGCTTGGGAAGGAGTGGCTAGGAAGCAAGTGGTGGTCAGAAGGATGGGTAATTGTCCTGTCTTCACCCTTTTGTGTTGTAGGGGAAAATGAATTTTCCAACTTTCAGTAGCAAGGGGAAACTGCATTTAAATTTATGAAAAATAGGAAATGAGGGATTGTACAATAGGGGTGGAGGTGTTTTATTCTGCCAGTCAGAAGGAAAGTTTAGGTGTATGTCACTCCTGTGAAGGGCTGAATTTTAGCAAGGTGATAGGTAAACAAGGAAACTGTGGCTGTACTCACCTGAACATGGAGGTTTAGCCTGGTCCAGTTATCTGCTAGACTAATTCGGCTGGGACTGAATTGCCATGGTCTCCCTGCTACCCCCGTTTCCTTTTCATGCAAATGAAGTGCAGACAGAGGTGTGGTACGTGCCAGGACCTATCCCCGAGGTGGAGACTGGACACAGCCATGATGCAAGGGCTGATCTGAGAGACTGGAAGGTCTCCTGGATCCTCACTTAGGAGACTGTCTCTGGACTATAATTTTTTTCCCATTACCATCACACGCTGCAGTGCTCCCTCTATTCCATGGGAAGGCTGTGTGCAGCCATACCTTGACTTGCAAACCCAATATGCCACGGGGAGCCTGTGCAGTTTTCCACATAATATTCTTCTGGTAGAGCCTAGAGCCTGGCTTAGAGCAAAATCGTGCCTCAGGAATGAGTATTTTTAAGAGAGAGAAGCTCGCAGATACAACCAACTGGAGAGCAGGATGAGTGCTGTTGTGATAAGGAGAAACAGACAGATCTGATCTGCAATACTGTGCTAACCACCTGAGTGAAATTACTTCTCTCTCACAGCAATGGGAAAAGAGAAACAACCTCTTCAGTCCTGGTAGAGCTGTGCCTACAACAAGGGTTGCATGAATTATTCATGTTGTACTCTTGTCCATGTAAGGAGCGTATAGATTTAATTTTAATTAAAAAGGGAAAGATTAATAGCATCTGAGAGTTGTCATTTCACGGGTGTGTGGTAGCACCCACAATATGGATGCTCCAGGATTTAATGAGCCCAGCATCTAGATTAGGCAGCTGACATTTTGACTGTTATTGAATCTCAGATCTCTAGATCCTTATCAGATGAAACTATGTAACCAGGAACAATTATATGAACACCATCCACATTATTTTTAAACAAAAATTTATTATGTTGAGTGACAAACTCAAAAGCTTGCTTGCTGATTAGCTTTGCTTTCAAAAGCAGATAACATTCATTGGGAATTAGTGTGAGGTTCTGGGAAATCAGGAGGTGGTTTAGCTAGTAAAAAAAGGGAGGGCTGGGAGAAGGAAGTGTGATACATTGACCAAATGGCAACATCTATCACCAGACAGTTGCAATAAATTTAAAATCAGGTTTATGAGCAACAGCAGGTGATTCAGACAAAAATAATTACGCAAAACCTTGAGAGAATACAGATTTTTATGTTACAAGAGAAAGAAAATTATGTTTTGTTTTTCTTATACTTTGTGTTTTGAACAAATGTTATTCTAATTACATCTGAAAAAAAACTACTGGAAAAGGGCACCAACATTGCAAAGCCAAGCTGTCAGGATGTGACACAATTAAGATTTTCCATGCTGTGTTAATTTGGCCCACTTGTGAATATGCCTTCTAATCAAGTCTTTAGTTACACAATCACACACTGTGTTCATAACACGTCTCCTCTGCATTGAATGAATAGAATATTTGGGAGAATCGTTAGACCTTGGTTACTTATAATAGACCTAGACCTCTGGTTTCCTGTAATAGAAGTTACTCAGTAATCCTCCAGATTTTATTATTCTCTTCACTTATGAAAGACTGAGTTTGGACTTCTACATTCAGTCTAGTAAACTTGCAAAAGGTGACATCCAGAAAACTCTCCCTTTTGAACATTAATTATTAATGGAAAAAAATATATATAATTATGTATTATTAATATAATTAGGAGGGGCCTGAAGCAGACTGATCGGGTTTTGTACCATAACCAACATATGACATTAGAACCAATACAAAGAGCTGCAAAGAAAATTCAGACTCTGGGGTACTTATTTATGACAGCAGGTTGATGTACAGCATATAAGTACTTCTGGTAGGTGGAGAGCATTGGTACTGACAATTGCTTAGTATGCCCAGTGTGGTTTCTCACACTTATGTGAGTGAGTAATCAAAGCTGATAAGCTTATTCCACAAGAAGGGTGAATGGGATGCGAGTCTCAGAATTTAATTCATGACCTCAGCGGTGTGTGATGAGAACTGGGGAACGACATATGTTCCAATCTTGAAGTAAACCAGCACAAACTGCAGCTCACACTCCCAGGGCACCATCCCTGTCATCCATCCAATTTCTAAAGCCCAGGCAGGAGCAATAGCAAGAAACCTGTCTGAGTTTGTGTTCAAATTTCTGTGTGAACTTCCTATTTTTACAGTTCAGTAGCAATAGCAGGTCCTTGTAAGGTGAGAAGCACAGAACCTGATGTCTTGTATTGCCTGTGGTGCAAACAAAATTCTGTAATAGGTGCTCTGGGTGCATTCTTAACATGCATACCAAAAATCTCTTTTTGTGGACAACTCCATATATGAAGAGCTGTTGAACTTCCTTATGAAAATCAGTAGTTTATAAAAATGTGCTCAATTTATCATAGTAAATTAGAAGCATTTCAATAATATTCAGTTTTTTGTAGCAAGTCTATCTATGGAAAACAGTCATGGAGAAGTTAAATGACTTAAGAGAAGGTACATGGAATTATGTACATACCTGTATGTTGGTGACAGATGAAAACATTCCTTGCGAATTGAAAAGACCTTTCCCACAATAGACTGTTAACTTGCTGGGACTCCCTGGCATTTCTCCAGATTACTCACATTGCAGTATGCCAGAGCCCTTGGGTATGATTATGGAGATGTTGAGGCTCATCTGTGGAGCAGATTTCCCCTCGTGCAGCTCCATACCCCTTCTAAATGCCACTGTCATTGCCGAAACACAGGGCGTATTCGTATTTCCCAACGTATCCTGGAAAACCTGGCTTGGAAAGTCGCACTGTTAACTAACTGAAATACAAGCTCTGTGATAGCACGTTTGTGTATATTTTCAAGCAAAGCTGATATTTTAGTAATCTCATACATAAGTAAAATGCAATGACGCTTTTGTTCTTCACCACTATGTACCTTTCTTTTCTCTTAGGGTACGTTGATATTGGGCTAATTCCAAAAGGTGCAAGGGGAATCAAAGTTATGGAAGTTGCAGAAGCAGGAAATTTCCTTGCTGTGCGAAGCAAAGACCCAGAAAAATATTACCTGAATGGAGGCTTTATCATCCAGTGGAATGGTGAATACAAAGTGGCAGGCACGGTATTTCAGTATGACAGAACAGGGGATCTAGAAAATCTGACTGCTCCAGGACCCACCAATGAATCAATATGGATTCAGGTAAATAAGAGATCGCTAGCAGAACCTGCTGGGTTCGAATGGCAGCAGAATGTGCTGGGCCTTTGAAATTGAGGCTGGAAAAATACTTATATTTGTATATAGACCACTCTATTAGCATGCTGTCTTGCAAAAAAATCAGTTGAGTTTTTTGGAGTGAAATAAACACCTTGTGTGAGAGGGTTGTTCATCCTGCTTAAAAACAAATGTCCAGTGTCATAGTCTGATGATTACTAAAGGCTGGTATAATCCAGTACTGCCACTGGGACAGGGATCCTGACATCTGTAGTTGGTCAGGCCTTTGCCCGAACTTCCTTGTCTCTTGTGCCAGCTTAGACCGACATGTGGCTGTGATATGAACCAGAGCCAGATGAAAAGTAACTGTTCATCACAAAAAGGGAGCTGATGTCAGGCTGTGAACCAACAGTGAGAGCTAGGGAAGGCTGACGGCAGTGACTGCTCACACTGAGCAAGAAAACATAGCATTAGATAGATGGATTAATAGCTTCTGGTAAGTGAAATGGATCAGTTTAGCATCCACTGAGTTACTCCCTTTTGTTTCTTTTACATTACTTTAACAGCTTCTGTTAAGTCTGCAAAAATAGTTTTAAATTGCCCCTTTGTTCTCTGAATGTATGTTTCCTGGCTTGTTCACCTGTGTATCCACCATGCAATTAAAAGAAGTATTACGGGTGTGATGGGAGCTGCTTTCACACTTTAAATGTCTGGTGAAAAGGCATATATAGGTGCTTAGTGTTCACTGTCAGTAACAAGGTCAAGGAAACGATTAGGAGAAATAGTAGAAGTTCTGTTGCTGACGTCTTTTATCCCTTAATGATGTTTTTCTTTTTTCCCTCTCATCAGCCAAACATTAAATTTCTTGAGTGGCTCTTCTCATTTGGAGTTTTCTTTCTTACTCCAGAAACACTGAAAAATAATACTAAAGCAGTGTCTGAATAAAGTCTGTAATTTTCTGGTTACAAAACAACTACTGGTTGTTTTGTAACAGCTGTTTCAGAAGGGTAGGGAAATTATAATTTATAATGGTGATAGGCGATAGCTCTCAATCAGCAGCACATTTGGCAGTGCCTTGGATGGACTTTGCATTATCTTTTCTTGCAGTCAATAGGATACCAATTATGCTGACCCACTTACTCCCACCTGTGCTTGCAAAAGTGCATGCCAAACAGCTGCCTCTTAGAAAGATACACGTATGCCACTGTCAACGCAAAAATGGAAGTTTTGCCAGTCTGCTTTTCTGAACTGGTAGTAGGCTCCAAAATGGGCTGCTTTAAACCTTGCTGATTCTTCTGTTCTCACACTTTGAAAGCTTTGGGCCAGTAGATTATTAAAATCATAAGTAAATAAATAAACCACACTATTTTTCCAGCTACTTTTTCAAGAAACTAACCCTGGAATCAAGTATGAATATACTGTCCGTAAAGAAGAAAGTCATGAGAATGAGATTGGAGAGCCAGAGTATTTTTGGCAGTATGGAGACTGGACAGCCTGCAGTGTTACCTGTGGAAAAGGTAATTCCTCACGTCCTTTTTCTATTACTGTTCTTCTGCACTACTGGCAAATCTCATCCTTCAGTTATCCAGACATCGTTCTCAAAGAGGTAAGGTTCTTTAATCTGCATTTGGCAGGAAATGAAATCACAGGGTTACAATTATGTATTTTGACTTTAAAATAAAATGCTATTCAATCATTTTAGGCAACTAGGTTTCTCTAACACCTGCTCTGAAATTCTTAACCACGGTGAACCAAAAACGAAAAACTACAGTTTTCTTTTCCTCTAATTTTTTGTCATTATTGTTCACAATAATCCTGCTTCCCAGCAATACTCATAAAAGACGTACTCTTGTTTCCCTACCAAGTCTTTCCAATATGTTAACTACAAAAAATATTCTTTATTTCTGTCCTGTCTTGATAAGCAACAGTGCTTTCTGTGCATCTCTCAATAGTTACTTTATTTAAATCAGTCTTGAGAACTTTTATGTCTTTACCACTCTCAGCACAATGGCTTGGGAGCAGCTGCAGTTATATTGTAGTTCTGTGCAGCATGTTAAACCAGCCAAGCAGAACGACAACAAGCAGAATGAAGTAGGATCTAACAACAGGTCTAGAAGTTTACCTTTGGTAACACACAGAAAATACTAGGGGGAAAACTTTCTTTAAAGTAGTTAACAGATCAGTGAGATGAAGTTAATGCTCTCAGTAAACCAACAATAATGATAAAAAGACTGAAGGTTTCTTCACAAAAGTAAAAGTTTTTATCCATCCTTTGTGGGAATAATTTTTAAAATATGATAAAAAGGTTGTGTGTGAAAGGAAGTCTGCACTTAGGGGGAAGAGATTGCATGTGAATTCATTCCTTCCCATGTGAATTAATTCCTGCGTTTCACTAGACAGAAGTCCTGGAGATAGGACACGCACCTTGTTCTTTGACCATTTGTGTGAAAACTGTACAGAGCAGTAGAAGATCAATGTTACAGCCACTGGACAGACAACATGAAATAAGCCTTTTCTCTTTCTGATGCTAGGGTATTTTCGGTGTTTTTTGATAATTATTGCTTTCTTTAACTACTTTCCAGAAGGAAAGGAAAAGACAAAAAAATATTGTAACAAATCCAGTTGGGAGTCTAGAAGCAGTGGTGATCACAGGAGTAACATTTTTTTCATCTTTGCTGTCAGGGAAGACACTAAAATAATGCATTTTCAGTGGTTTGAACAAAAGGCATTGTATAGCCTTAATTTTAGAAGATTAAAAGAAGAATTTTGGAATAGTATAAATTACCCCATCCCAATAACATTCCTATGTTATAAAAAAAAGTATATATATAATAGACATATTATAGACATGTTTCTACATCCATATATATATGGTTGTGCAAATATTTGTGTGGTTTGTTTTTTTTGACAAGTCTCTCAGCACAAAACACCATGTGCTTTCTGGTTAGCAAAACTCAAAACATCTTTAAATAGTACCCAAAACAAGTGTTTTGCTTAATTGCCTGCTGTATGTTTTAGTTCTGATACCTAGTTGTGAATAGTGTTTAATGTAACAACTGGCATGATGACAAAAAGGGGGGTGAGGCGGAAGTATTATGAGACTTTTTATTATGTTGTTTTGGGTTTTTTTACATCAGTTGCACTTTTCCCAGAACTGTTTCTCAGTAAGTAAATTATAACCCTGTGTACTACCTTCTTGCTAAAAAACTGTGTGACTTCGCTTTGATTTCCAACTGCCACATGGATTACCTAAATAGAGGACTGCAGGATATGGGGTTTTTTTCAAGTTTTATTTAATAAGTGGCTGTCCTGGTTCCGGCGGGG
>VYZM01013453.1:90783-105775 GCA_013398915.1 Dromas ardeola | reverse complement strand
GCCTAAAAATTTACTTTCTCCACTGCAACGATGAGCAGTCTAGGCGAAATAGTTCTGTGTACAGGGCAGCTGGTTTCTGGAAGCTCATACTGTGACACAGGAAAAGTTTGTTCATGCAAATTCAAAAAGGTCTGTTTCTGTATGAGGAAGTCCCTGTTTTACAGCTCAGGTATGACCTCACTGAGCAGCATTCGCTCTCCTGCTCCAAAACAATGCCTGCAGGTCTACAAGGCTGCCCTGTAGATGCAGCACTTCAGTCAGATGCTTTTATAGCAGATGGAGCATCTCCAACTTCTGTGTCAGGGAGCTCTTAGAAGCCATGACGTCCAAGTGGTTCTCAGGTAGCAGAGATAGATTTCTGCTAACAGGACATGTGCAGTTGTTATAAAAGCATAGCAAGAAGCTTATAGAACCAGCGAAACCTCAGGTACATGTGATAATGTTCCCCAGTTATCATTTTACCTCCTAAAGGTGTTTGAATGAGTTGTTTTGAGGTGCCCAACCGTAAGGAATATCTGGGATCATTAATCAGCCCAAAACTGACAGTTTATACCAATACTGACTATTGCTATTTCTGGAGAGTTTTACCTTCTTTAGAAAAAGTACTGTGAGTGGAGGAGGAAAAAGATGGTAAAAAATTCAGAACCAGGGTTATGTATGTAGATTTTTATTTTTTTGGATTAAATGAAGTCTGCAACGAATTTTTAAAGCTCATCTCTGCACAACTGAAACATACAGTCAAAGAACGTCAGTCACACTGAGCAAAATAGCATATCATCAATGCTGAAAGTTCTGAGAAATTCACTGTGCAAGTCAATGAACTATTTATTTTAACAACAGCTTATAGTTGACGGTCCAAGGTCATCTGACCCAAAATGAGAAATAGATATAGGTAGTTTTAAAAACAAGCAGGAAAAATTATGAGATATTAGAAGAAATAGCCTGCAGCTACAAGACCTCGGGCTGTGAGCTCATTAGATTTCAAAGTGTCAGAGGCAGCCAGGATCAATACTTGAGTGACAGATCAACATGGAAAATGATTTAGATGTTTCAGAAGCGTGCTGGAGTTTTAACAACAAGAGTTAGAGTCTTCAGCTGAGATTTAAAACAACAGATTCTAAAACATTACATACCATAATTTAAAACAGATATTTTCATCTTTTGCCCTCCTTTATAAGTGATCATACCACCTTCTTCTATTCCAAAGACTGTTAGCATTAATAGCTGTCTTTAGATAGCTTGAAAATGGTGTTTTATACTTAACTCTCGAGAACAGACAGATCTCAGTTCTAATACCTTATGAGAACTGTAAGAAGTAAATACCATTGCTGTGGGAAGGTGTAGATTCCCAGAAGTAGGTACTGAACTGACTTTCCCAAGAGCAATCAGTATTAAAAAAATCAAGTAATAAATAATTTAGAAAATTTGTTTAGACTTAAGATCATGTTTTATTTTCCAGAAGCTTGAACTTACGGAGTCATAATTACTCTAACAAGCCCACAGGGACAGAAAGTATACTACTTTTTCCACTTTTTTTAATTTTGGCATCTAAATATACAATAAAAAAGGTGACACATGGTAAACATAACAGACTACTAATAAAGAACTTTCTGCCTTAAGCAACAGCTTATGTTAAAGCAGATGAAACTGCCACATAATGGGTGCCTGAACTCTTGAGTACAGCAGCTTATTTAAACAAAGGTTTATCAGAAATCATAAAGCAGTAAATTTATTCAGTTTGCCTTGCACCAATTAAAATTATGTGACTAATGCAATAAATGTAAGGCAGCCCAGTGTATCTCACTGTGAATACATACATAGGCTACTACATTTTGCACACACAAAATTTAAGATGCAGGTTTGGCACACATTTACAGGAATAAATATCTTTTATTTAATAAGTCTTCAACCAGAACTGGCTCCTATCTAGGGTACAGTGGTTTCAATTCCCCCTAAAACTCCATAAAACCTGCTAAAATTTGTTTTGTGGAATGACGAAGAATGGCCATTACCTTGTAAGGACTTTGCAACTTTCTCCTACTTGTCTCCAGAAATAATTTTGAAATGCAAGTGTCACAACATGCAACAAGTTACATATTTGAATTTCCATATAAACCTGAGCAGTAACCTTCAGTGGTGATTTCACTGGCTATATCCAAGCCTACAGAAACAGGCATGTGGCAAACAAGGCTAGCTTGGAAAGAAACATATAGAAGAAAGCTCCAAGATATTGACCATTTTTCATCTTTACATGTGTATAGTACTTACTTATTCTTCTACAATTTTACCTTGATAATGAATAACATATGCTCCTTTTTTTGTACGATATTGATCTGTTAAACCTCCATGGCATTAAACATATTTGCATACTCACATCTACCATAAAATTTTCTGTTGATATCTCTGCCAGCTAAAAAGCATCAAAGCTGCCACTGGCTTGAACACAATTCATTAATTTTGTTGTTCTACCAAACAACTACAAGGAAGTAAATCAGATGCTCTGAGGTAACATAGCAATGCCTGTTAACATGACAACGCTGCAGTTTCTTATGAACAACATGATATAGTGTAATTCAAGAAGACAGAAAACACAAATGATAAAAAACCCAATTACTGGTTGATAAAAATATGTAAATACTCTCTTCATACTGACAGTCCATAAAACTGCCTTATAGCAAACTGCAAGATGAAGCTTAGGTCTCAGACATTTGATATATGACAAAGTTTCTTAAATTCTTCTGATCTGAGCTCTGTAATGATCCCCCCAAGGTTGCAGGCTTTATACCTGACAGATCATTGTTTTATAGTTTAATACATTTTCTTCCTGCAAAGCGGTGCATAAACAAGCGCTTTAGCAATTAAACAAATGTTGCAGGGGCATGTAATGGTACCCATACCTCATTTCTATGAGCTTGGTTATCTATATAATAGAGTTAATTGCTCCCACAGTGAGGGACAGCATGGACTTCTGCCAGCCCTATTTAAAGGAGCCTTCTACTGTGTGTGACCAGCATGAAAACCAAACAAATCCACTGTGCACTTACAGACACTGTCGGAACTTCTCTGTCCCCTGGAAAGGGTGAAATAACAACAGTGGCACATCTGTCCCATCACAAAAGGTGGAGGCAGTAAATATGTTTATGAAAGACAGGCTCCTATGAATAAAAATCTATGGTTTTTGTGATAAATTCATAGGACTTAGAGTCTTGCATCAAGAAGCCTTCTTAAGCTTAAGCAGGCGTTTTTCCCTTCTGTGAAGCCACAAACTGGCCACAATCAGGAATGACTCCAGGAGAGTATACATGGACAAGGGAAGTACAGTCATTTGCATGAATGAAATCCTGAATAAATCAAAGCTCCTTGAGCAAAAAGAGATACTGATTTTAGCAGCTTTGTTGGCTAGCTAAGAGTGTTATATGAGCCAGTTCTTACAACAGCAGCAAGGGACAAGACTTGGTTAGCCAGGAGATACTTCCATTTCTGTGTTTCTAAGCTGACAAAATTAGTAGAAATGACTTTCAATAATAATCTAAGGGGAAAAAAAAAAGAAGATTCTAATAATCTAACATAAAATTTAAGCAAAAAAGGAACTGAGAAAATGACAAGTAAGAGAAGTGTCAGGTACCTCTCTAGTCAAAAGCACCACGCAATGGGAACCTTCCAGAAAGCTATGTGGGGATTTCATAGGAATTTCATCAGGTTGATAGAGAAAACGAGGGGTGTGTTAGTAGTTAAGCAAAGAGGATAGCTTCCATTTCTCGAAACAGAAACTAGATGAGCATTTTCTATTGTTCCAGTGCAAAAAAAAGATCGTTACTGTTTCAGATATGAAATTCCTGTTAACCCTACATTTCAGGAAATTGGGAAAATTAACATTTAAACTCAATTATGGCATATGGGAGTACAGGTTCTTAGATTTAAATGCTTCAGTAACATAAGACAAAGAAGGCTGTAGAGAAAAGAGGAGTCCCTAAATGAACGAATGAATAGCAATCTTAAACTGCAAGAGTAGAAACCACTAGTTAACAGGCTGTTATCAAGGCATCTATCTTTAACTTAAGCTTATATTAGTTGGTACAGAGCTGGCAATATAAAACAACTGTGATTTCTTGAGTTTCACTAAGAAAACAGCAATGGGTTGTGTAATGGCTCCCTACTCTCCTGCCCTACTCTGGAAAGTATAACAGTGCCTTTGGTTTTGCTTCTCAGAAAACCAGCCACTACCATGCTAGCAATTTTCAGGCTTTCTTTCCTAGAGTACTCCGTTGTCCATTTGGGGAATAGAAAGAACAAAGGAGATTTCAGTTTGGACAATGATGTCTTCTGGATAATGCTAAATTAACAGTGAGATAGCAGCCACATGTCCCCAGCCAAACAGAAACTAGACTGCTGAAAATAAATTGAAAACATGCAAAAAATACATACGTTCATACATATATTTGTGTTTATATGTGAATATATATGCCTCTCTTTACATAAATATATACACATGCATACATTTC
Source organism: Dromas ardeola (assembly GCA_013398915.1). Lineage (NCBI taxonomy): Eukaryota > Metazoa > Chordata > Aves > Charadriiformes > Dromadidae > Dromas > Dromas ardeola. Next base: position 101,273 of record VYZM01013453.1, on the reverse strand, counting down.
AGAGAGGATGGAAGGGAACAACATGTTACCAAATATGGACGGATAAAAAACATAAAAGAGAAATAATTGGAGGCTGACATTTTCTCCTCTGAGCTTTCTATTTTGCAATATGTACATGTAGATAAGCCTGTTGATTCAAATGGGTTCAGAGTGTGGCCTGAGTGTATCAGTGAAGGCTGGGGGCCTTGCAGTGGTGTGATGCTTACACAAAACATTCTTTCATTATACCAATCAACTTTTATTACTGAACAAAATCAGTTCAGTTGCAAAAAGCATTTGGTGTGTCAGCAAAATAATTTTCTGTTCAGCCTTTAAGTTCTCCAAAGAAAGGGCATTCAACTTGATTCTTGCCAGCAAATCAAAATGAAAAGCCATTACAATTTTGTAGCAGTTTCAAAGGCAAACTGCCGTAAAAGATTTTAAGCAAAGTCCCTGAGATCTGTTTTTCTGTTGTTAAAACAGGCTAATGTAATTTGAGAAGTATGAGCTCGGCAAACAACAGTGTTCTCGTGGGCTGCAGAACACTGAGCACTCCAAAGACACTGGTGTAGCAAGTCTGCCAGCAACTTCTAGATACATAAATGGTTAATTTTGAAGATTGCTTTGTGACAGCAAAATGAAAATTTTCCATCACTTTTTCCAGCAATAATGGACCATCAAGAATCAAAAGTGAGCTTCTCTTTTCGTTGGTAACAGTCTAAAAGTTGTGAGAAGGAGAGGAGTGGGGGTAAGGTTTGTGAACCTCCTCATTAGTGTCACTCTGCTACGGACTGGAAGCTGAGAAGCAGCCTAGGCAGCATACATGCTGTATACCACAATGCAACTCAGCACAGGATTACTGTTTAGTAAAATATGGGGCAGAGATGCCCAGGTAGTTAATGATTACAGGTGAGGTAGAGTCCCTGGGGAGCCATCCCTTCTGGTGCAGCGAGACATGCTCACATCCAGAGCAGCACAGCAGCCTTAGGGCCATACACAACCAAATTAAAGGATGACTCCTATGAGTAGAAATTGTCAGGAGACCGTGAGCGTGCTACTGTGCTGAGGAGAAAACACTCTTTTATCAGGAAGGTCTATCAGCTGACATTGTTCAACCCTGCACTCCACCGCAGGAAGTTCACCTTCTGACAGTATTTCCAATTGGCTTTACTTGAGCTTTCCTCTACTGAACAGTAAGTCTTGAAGGAAAGCTACTGCAACAGTGGCTAACACAATTCCTCAATATAAAGGACAGAAATTTTCCAGCAGGATGACTCAATGTACAACACTAAGACAACAATCTGTACCGTACTCAGTTTCTAAATTTACTTAAAAGATGGAAAATTTGAAAGAGATTAGAGTTAACTTGTCATGCATAAGGATTTGCTTTTGACCTGACAAAAATTTCCAAGTCACATGAATATGGTACACAGCAGTACACAGAAGAGTGCTACTTGAAACTAGAATAGATTATTTTTCTTATGTCTAAGAAACGGCTATAAAAGTCATGAATAGAAGTTAGACTCCCAGCTGAACACTTGATAAACATTTAATCAATGAGGGTTAAAGGACATGGAAAACTCTCCATTGCTAGATGCATTGCTTCCTGTAAATTGATCTAGGATACCTTTTAATCACAGCTTACTCAGCTGGACAGAGGGATGACTGAGGAAGTAATTCTGGGAGCTGTTATATAGGACTGTACCAGAAATACTAATAGTCCCTCTGACATTCAGGTCCATGAATGTCTGGAAGAGATTTCAAAATGTGAGAGGGATATGCTCATTTTTCTTTTCCCCAGAGAAAGGTTGTCCTGGCCATGAAATCCACACAGTTTTGCTGCACCAGGATCAGGGTTTATAATCCTCACAGGGGAGGTAATGCTGGTAACAAGAACTGAAACACTGCATGGGATGAGATATGGCTGAAGAGACAATGCTCAGAAGAATGCAGGCTGACAGAAAGGAGCCAAGAGGAAAAATAGGATTTGATGAGGCTGGCATGGCACAAGGGAAACATAAGCAGCTAGGAAAGCCTCATGGACCAAATGAAGTTAATGTCACCAAGCTAGTCTAGGTACTAACTCTCAGTATGCTGTATGAGGCCCATAAGCTGAAATGAAAAGGATGAGGGAATAGGAAAGGCAGCCTTTGTGTGAGCAGAATGCTTTTAGAAGTAAAATCACGAGCATAAAAATAATAATAATAAAAAAAGAAAGTCTGCCTACTGTTAGGCAGATACACATGACCCACAATACAGATGAGCAAATTCCTGTCTCTGAACCACTGTAGTTATTCTCTGAGGCAGTAAAAGATTCAGTATCACTTGCATGTTTCTCCAAAGATCTAGTCAGTGCACAGGCAGGGATTTGAATAATTTACAGTGGAATGTCATTAATCCTACCACTCCAGGACCTTATCAAAGTGCAGATTAATGAGAGGTCATATAACTTCAATGTGCTACTGCTAACCCAAGCAGTCACTCGGCTGCTGAGCTGCTATACTTCCTTACTGAGCATGAACACTTTAATGAAAACAACAACTTTAAATGGCTGTATAGGAAAAGAAGCTTTTTAGCAGCAATAGCAATGACTTAACTTTGGGCTACAATCATTTGTATTAATTAGATCCGGAACATTTGTATTCCACTGTATGAAAGTTAAGAAGCAGCATTAAATAAATACACAAATAAATAAATCGGACAACACCATCCTCAGTGATCTCCTGCCTTTTCAAGAGTTCCCATTCCACAGACTAAAGAATTGAAAGTGTGACCTGCATTGCTCCACAGTGGGTGGTAATACCTTGAATGGAGCAAGCCTAGACATGGCCATCGGGATGATACCACTCCCAGCTCTCCTCCCTCCACCCAAGCCCACTGGCGTGGCAGAGAGTTCCTAACACTGCTGCACCAGAGTGGGGGCTTAGTGCATAGCACAGAAGAAGGTTGGCACTGACGTATCCAGCTGAACTGGTGTTGCTGTCGCTTCGTGGGGAGTTTCTGGCTGTTTCATAACACTGACTCCATCGCTGCACATCCGCAATTGAGGGTGTGCAGCCACTGAGTGCAGACTGTGCTGCCTGGCAGGAAAAACAAAGTGATTTTAATGGACATCATTAATACTAACGACTCCACCTGTAAACACACTGTAAGTTCAACTGACTGCGTAATTGTACTGTCTGACCAAAATCTACCTAACAGTATATGTAGCAATATGCAATAAACAAAATGTTCTCTGATGGTTAAAGCATTTAGTCAGCCAGTGCAAGAACAGAAACTGAGATTCAATGAACTAACTTCCTATAGTAGGTGTAGTTTCTGAACTGAGCCTTTGTATGTGGGCTAGCTGCCCAGATGAGAGAAGGTAATCAGCATTTAAAAGAGTTTGCTGTGCTGAGCTAATATTGACCACTGGACTGCAGACATAGGGTAAAAACAGCCACATGGAAACTGCTACTGTTCCATTTCAACTCGGTCCAGGAGGTAACACTAACATGATACTACTCAGAAGTGGGCAAAAGAGACAAAGCACAGACAGAACCTTTTGATACAGCAGCCAAATAATGCTGGTCTGCCCAGCCTGCTAGTAGGAAAAGCCAGTATTCCTCTTTACGTGAGGAGAATTAATAAAATTAATTTTGCTGAAACCGCCTTTCTTCTAGGTGATTGAAGCTAAAGCTCATCTCAGTGACATCACCACAACTTTGAAGCAAAACATTAAGAACTGTATTCGGGGAGGTATATAAAATTCTAGAAAATAATGATGATTAATAACATGATGGCAGGGTTAAATAAAAAGGGAAACTTTAAAGCTTGTAAAACCAAAAATGTTCTGTTAACTCAGAAGTGGATTAGAGTGTTCAAAGTGCTTCAGGACTCGACACCATGTAAAGGCTGATTTATACTCCAGGCATCATAATGCCTACCTACTTCAGAATGACAAATAGCACCGCGCTGAGATCTCAATGGCAGCCCCAGAGCACTAACGGCAAATGTCTTCCATCTTAATAGCTGAGCCTCTGCAATTCTCCTCACTTAAAATTCTGAGTGTTTAACACATCTCGTTGCATCTAAATCCAGATACAAAAACCTTCAAATCAAACTATTTACCTCAAGTGAAATCTACCCTGAATAATTCATAAGCAGCGAGGAGGCTGGAAGTGAAGGAGCTGAAGAGTGTTTTAATGAAGTCTAGAATTTCAAATATAATGGTATAAACGCTATTATGGATCTTTTCTAACCTTATAAGAAAGAATATCAGTCTCTGTAACAATGAAAGATCCCAATGAACAGGAAAAGAAACACAGTTCAGGTGTCTCGTTGTCAGTGACTGATGCTGCTAACAGAATCGCACAGATTACTGCAGAGAAAGGGCTGCTATTTGAAGCAATTCCTGACGAAGGACCTGAAGTGTTCAGATTGATTCTTATTCATCCTGCCCCCACGAAGGAGTATTGATCCTTAAAATAGCTATAATAAGTGGCAATTCAATTAGAATAAGGTAGGAAAGTCAAGAAAACGCACAGAATGCAGGGCCAGTGTTATGATGGCACTTACCTAACAAGAATTTTTCAGCTCTTAAAGACAAGGCAAAAAAATCACTTATCATGAATCATAGCTGGTCATTTCACTGTGGGAATCAAGGTTTTGTATTTTCCTGTTTCAGCAAATCCTCTTTATAAAATAGATACTACTAAAATGCATGGTTGATTTGTCTGGGCTATCGGAGACAAGACAACAGTGTTATTTAATAGCATCTGCCTTCTAAGGCAGCCACTGCCTTATTCTGAATTTAGTTAATTTTAACCACTTATCCACAAAAATGTGAAGAGGAAAGAAAGAGGTTGTGAATTAAAAATTCAGCAATAGCACCAACTTTCAGAAATTTAGGGAAAATGGTGTCTTCAATCAAAGTTCTTCTACGTTGCTGGTAAACAATGAGTTCATTCTTCCGTGTTACTGATTAACAACATCAGTGCATGGACAATCTGATTACTTTAAACTAACGGGAATAAATAATTCTAGTTTTGTGGTGTGTGACCACATACTTGAAATGGTATATGCAGCAATTTTTATTTTTTTATTCTTGAAAAAATAACATTCCTTTATAAATTGGACTGCTGAGTAGAAGTGTTTCTATCTGAATAATAAGAGCATAAATTTTACTTTTGCAGAGTAGTATACCCATGATAAAAGTCTCTTAGAAACAGATATTGTCCTAGACAACACTAATGAAGGTGTGGATATATAACATGACTTACTACAAAGGCATACTGGAGAAGAATTTTTCAGATTTGAAGTACATATTGTCTGAATCTGACTCAACTGTAGTAAAACAAAGTAGTTAACACTTTTGTATACATTTAGAATGTTAATGTGTGAAAGCTGTTCACTGATTAGTGTTGCAATTTGAAGCTGAAGTACATGCAGAAGTCTATTCTGGAGAACGAGGACAGGTTTCTGCATAAGACTTCTCAGGCTTGGGACATCTAAATTCAGTTTTCAGATCAAAGTTTTTTGTAAGGCAAGTCACTTAATTTTTTCAGGTCTTATTTCTCCGCTTTTACATGTTTTTCTCAGAATTCTGAAGGATAAGGAGTCTTCCTATACTTATGTTAACAGGGGCTACAGATACATTTGAGAAAAATTCACATAGCTTCCATAGTAAAAAATGCTGTTCAGAGACAGGCATTTTAAACACAGAAAGACTATGAAATCACTCAGTGGCAAATACAAATAACAATCGTTTGACAAAATATTCCTTTCTAGCATCAAGGTGATATTTTGTAATGCATCTAATTGGAGCTATCTTTGGATTAATATATTTATTTTAAGTGAATTTTAGGAACTTTTCCACCTTGTTTGAGACATATGGGTAGAATTAACATTACATACACAAAATTGAAACATGTCTCTGCTGCCTCTGCTGAGATGGTAGAAGTTAGTTGACAGTGCTAGGGTCAAAGACAGGAGTACTCTTTCTCTAGGACTCCAATGTAGGACAGGTAGTTGAATCCATCTTGACTGAGGAATAACTACAAGATAGGGATGCACCAAAAATGCATCTGTCCCCATGCCTGTCAAAATCAGCAAGTCCCATACCTTATATGTCAATGTAGGCAAACCATGTGTTCAAAGAGTAAGGCCCAAATACCCCCTCGTTTATTACAGCAAAGGTTTCATTCATGTTGGTGCAGGCCAAGAAAAATGGACTGACATGGTGCTGACACCAAAAAGTTTCACATTAAGAATCTGGTCTATGCCTTGAGATCTATCAAATGGAACACTAAATGTAATTCTATGGGGTGGAAATAATGTCAGACAGGCAAGGAAGGACTGCATTTCTGTTTTGCTTATTCTACTGTCCTTGAAGAAGTCATATTATCACCATTTCCTTTCCTACCCACTATGATTAACTCCTGAGATAAAGGGATTCCTAGCAGCAACCAAACCCAATGTAGAAGATGGTCAGAACACCACAAAGAGGGCAGGGGATGAATGATGTCATCCTTGGACTTTGCTTGGGAGAAAGGGGAGGAAGAAAAAATTCTGACTAACTTCTGGTAATTATGACTTCTAATTTGACACCCTCACCTCTGCTATCCCAACACACACCACTCTTCTTCTCTAAAATAAAAATGCAGACACTCAAATTATTCAGCCTGTGCTAGCAACTTCTGTCTCCTATAGGAGAGTGACAAAGGGGTACATTTGTGAATCTTCCTTGCATTCTAGTTGGATGTGCTCACTAATGCACCCTCTATAAGCCAATTCAGAAAATGCTCTGCTTACTGCTACTTTTCACTCCTTCCTGTCCAGTTTGTGAAATGGGAACTCTCTCACATACTGGACTGAACTCTTGCAAAGGGAGACTCCTGCCACATCTCGCTCTGGGCAGAGAGGCAAGCATAACTCACCAAGTAGCTGTGCTTTAAGGGTCAAGGGCAGAAAGCTGCCTAAAAAGACTACTGTGCTCAAAACTCTGCTAAACAAAGTAAAATGTTTTCAGAGAACAACAAGAACAAGCCTAGGTAAAAAAAAAAAAAAAGAAGAAAACTAGTGACATCCACCCTTCATTCATAGCTCTTTTTCTTCTGGAAAACTACAACATAATTAGGAAAAAAAAAAAAGGCTTTCATACCACCACTCATGTTTATCTTGCACTTTTGCTTTTGAATAAGTCATGCTAAAGAAAGTTTCAAAAGTTTCCTTAGCCATCTATTAGCAAAGTAGGAGCCTTCCCCATGAAAGATGAATAATTTTACTGATTGTTAGCTTTCAATGTTTACTGTTTTTTTACTGTTCATATTGCTATTGCTGTAGATACAGCATTAAAAATTGCTCACCCTCTCACCCTCTTTGTTAATGTTCTAAGTGATCATTGAAATGTATTTCAAGATTTGACTTCTGCATCTTCAGTCCATGTTATTAAACAAATGAAAAAAATGGGTTAGAAATAACCTCAGAAAGTTTCAACTAAGTCACCAACATGAAAGAACAAACTTCTCTAATATGTCTATGGAATAGGCAAAAAATCTATGCTCCTCCCCAGTTCTTGCATACATTTCATATCAGCAGCATAAATAACAATTACCCTTTTGCAGACAATTTTCACCAGCCTGTCTTGCCTGGAATCAGTGTGAATAAGCTAAGAAGCCAGTTTTACCACCTTTACACCCCTTGTTTATGGAAACTGGTTCCCAAATGGCTCTTCCACATGGAGACACTATTGCAACTGTAGACACACTTTAAGCAAACTACAGAAGGCATCTGCTGAGCTTCACAGGAATACACAAGGAACGGCGTGGCAGGATAACACTAGTTTATGCCAGTTCACTGGCATAGACTGTTTTAATGGCTAGAAAAATCAAGAAAGCATGCAAGAATGCTATTCCAGATTCAATAAGGGAAAGCAAACATCAACACCTGAAAGGAATTGAATACCAAATGAAATTACCTTAGAAACAAAGACCACTTTCAAGCGAGTAACAGTATAATCCATTTATGAAAGTGCTTCAACACAAAGCTCTTTCCCCTTCTGAAACATTCCTCCTTCTGCCCCCAACACTTCACATGAATGACTTACGCTGTAAAACCCTTCAGGGCAGAAATTTGCTATCCATACGTATAGGTAATTCAAAGCAAGAGATGTTAATTTATTTCCTGCATATCTGTGCAGATTTAAAAAAGAGCAAGGTTTGATCTGCCACTTTCTTGATCTCCAGGCTGCCATTGTGAAACAAATTCCAGTAATGACAGTGATATTCTACCTCTGCATTCAAGTTTAATAATGATTTTACTAAACTTTATTTGTAAGCTTTCTAAAAATAATTTGATCTTTTACTGCTTAAATATTACAGTCCCTGCATATTTCATGGTTCAGAAGATTTAAACCCGTACATTAAAGAAAAAAAATTTTTTTCTCATCAACTGTAGTTTCAGATGATCCATAACAACAATTTTTCCCATTGTGTGTATTGGGAAATCTACAATTTACTGGGAGACGAGTGATTTTGAGATGTGTTAAAGTGAACTGGTAATTCTCCTAATGTAAAGCTGTATGTACATTTTACCTTCTTAGACTTTATTATTCACCAAGGACCCAAATAAATTGTGTATGATTCATGTGATAACTCTTAAATTCAGTATCACTGAAAATTTGAGCTTACGAATGTTGTCAATTCTATCTTTTTCAGGGTGATCTGCCTCTTTAATGCATTCTCTCTGTTCATTTGCATGCGTGATATATGGGGTTTGGCAAATTGAAAACTTTTGATATGATAAATTGTGAAATAGAAAACCTTTATAATGATGGACATAGTGCTTTCTGTAGATGCTGTGAACATTGCTAATGTTATTACGTTTACCTAATACATGTTTTCTATAACAACTTTATAGCTAATTTGGATAAGGAAAAAATACATCATTGCTATTTTATGCGTTACTTGATATTATTAAAAACTGCAATCTAAACTCTCAAGCACTAAAAGAATGAAGAGCCCAAGTATTTGTAAAGTCTTAGATTCCATTAATCCTGATGCTTAATTATGTTTCGGAGCAGAACAACAAAAAGCCCATCTGTTTGTCAGTCCAACGACTATAAAACCTATAAAGATTTTTTTCATCCCTTATAATGATTTTTTCCCTTTTAAGTTTTAAGTATACCCCATTTTTTTAAAGGATGCTCCTTGGTCTCATACATAGTTGGGTTATTTGTGTAGCATGGTAAATAACCAAACACTTGTTCACCTGCTGTGGACTCTGCAGTTAAAAGGTGTTCTTCTTAGGACCAAAATCTCAGCTACATTTTGTTTTACAAGTGCTGCAGCTGTGAAGTTTGTGTTCTTTAAGACTGATTCTTTATCCTTAGAAGGGCACAGCTCAAGCTCTGGAGACTTATTTTAAAAGAGAGTAAGAAACCTGTCAAACAAGGCATGTTAATGTACTGCTTGGAGTTCCAAAGATGAAAATGTCAAACAATTTGGTTCACTGGCTTCTTTTTCTTCAATACAGACTAAAGAAATGAAAACATTTGCCTGCTGAAACCAGTGGGATACTTCCCATCAAACTTCAATAGTATCAACATTTTATCCAATATTTCTTCATATATGGAGAGATGCACAGCGCTGAAACATGTATCACATCTGGTGTAGCAGGAAAAATTGCAGACAAAAATCCTTTTATAAGACTTAGGAGATTTGTAAGAAGCTATTCCTTCAACTGGAAAACTCAGTAGCTGTTGAAGATCCTTGATTTAAAGGACAAAGTATGGATCTATGTGAATTTTTCTCTTACATAACTTAAAAGCCCTCTGTACCCCTTTGTGCCTGCCAAGTCTTACAAACTGAGGTGCAGAAACAAAGTATGTTGATTACAGTTCTCTGTGTTGCCCACTGTATGTGCTTACACTGCTTTTTGCATCCTGAGTTAAGCAGACAATGTATATAACTTCCAAGTCCTCTGAACTTCAGTTGGAACAGATTTCCCAAAGTCACGACACTATTGATTGAAAGTGCTCTTGTATTTTTTAAAAGCTATCCATTTACAGATAATACGGAAACTTTTACAATCATATTCTTAAATGGATCTTAATAGCAGCTACCAAGAAAGGGTTTGGTTCCAGACAGCAATTAGTCAGTTTATCCCTAAAACCCAAAAAATTAAGGAGGTTATTGCTCAGTTGCATCCTCAGTTACCCTAGTTCCTGGCCAATTCCTTAAGCCACTTATTCACAGCTGTTTTAAGTTCTGCCTTCTGTCTTCCACACCTATCCTTTTACCTTCTGTCTATCTATGAGTCAACTACTGCAGGAATGACAAGTATTAAAATATATACACATACATATGTGCATACATGCATATGTATTTATATACACGTGCACATGTATGTGTGTCTTTCAATTCCAGGCTGCTGCCAGAACACTTTTTTCCTAATGCAGATTTGCCCAAACAAAGCTTTCCACCTTCTGGCTGGGAATATGAGAATGAAGGGAGTGACAAGGTAAAGTGCAA
>VYZM01013453.1:63870-90489 GCA_013398915.1 Dromas ardeola | reverse complement strand
TTCACTTTACTATATATCTTTTTTGAGCAAAACCCAAAAAAACTATTTCCTTGGTATGAATTCTTCAAACTGGTGGTATCTTACTGGAGTTACTTTAACAATTATATTCTACCAAAATCTTCTCCTTCTTTAAAGAACTGGAGACTTTAGTATGTGGAGATAACTATAATATCATACGTTTCTGTGGATTTTTTTTTATTTTCTCCCATTAAAGTCATTATTATTACCAGAGTAGATCAACATTGCGTGAGAGTAGATCAACATTGCGTGCTGGATAATATAAGATAGATTTAAATTCAAAAAAGTATATACCAGCTGATAAACAAAGATGGCTATTTACAGGTAAGTGAAGATAATTTATGCTGTTTACGCAGTACTAGCATCACTTTTTACATGAACCACCAAACTGGATCTGAATAATGTAACACCTAAGTGGCAATCAACAGGATTTTTATCCATAAACAGGGTACTGGAATCCAGTCACCAACTATGAATGGAATTGGAACAGGCTGGCAATGGCATTGATACCTAACTTTTGTTATATTTCATATGAGTTAAATGGACCTATCCCCAAGATCAAATCTAACTAACTAGAAGTGGGAAAAATATTAAGAAATTATAACCTAGTACCCTTGAGTTTAAGAAAGAGCCTAATTTTGTTAAGATTAGAGAAAAAATAAAAGTAATTAAAAAAACAAAAGTCCACCTAATGAAAATTGCATCTACTCAAGTTTTTTTTTAAAACAATTCTATGAAATTTTAAAGGAGAAGAGAAAGCCATTTGGATGAATCAAAATTAGGAAATTTTCTTTTTAAATCTTTATGGTCTGACAAGACTGAAAGACACAGTAAAATAAAAAATCTTGTCATTTCTATCCATTTAATCATCTGGAATTACTGCTGTTTAAGTTTTGAGAAAGGGATGCACAATATTTTGTCCTTTCACACACATATACATATGTATGGGGAAACTTAGAAGTTAATACTTTATTTCAAGTGTCTCAAGGGCCTTCAAAATGTTGTTTGTGTTATTTTCATTCTATTGTTTTTTCTCCATAAAGGAAAATACATGCTGAACAGACTGATATTTATTCTATGTAAGCTTTATAAAATATCTGTACATGTGAAGTTCTTTACTAAACATTATAATTCCAGTGCATTTATTCACCATATTCCTGATTCAAATTAATTCTCAGTTAAATAATTTGCTTTAAGTGTATCATATGCACCACTATTCCCCAAAGTGAAAACCGGCATCTCTTTCCTTACTATTTCACATTTTCTGGATATCTGACCTATTTTCATTAATCTCAGTTTTCTCTCTGGAATGCATACCACAGCAAAACACAGCAACAAATGAAAGGGAAATCTGGTAACATATCATTATCAAAAAATGAGATACCTGGCCCATTTTTGAGACGGGTAAAGTGTTTGTTCCTGTCCATAGCAGTATATTCAGCAATAGGCTGAATCTGTATGTACTTTGCATAATGATTTGTGTCATTCAAGTGTTCCAAAAAGAAGAGGCAGTTTTCTTTAAAATTGACTTTGATTCAGCAGCAATGACACATGTTAATATTCCACAATAGCATGGCTAGGTGGAATTGATTAAAACATATATTAACATCCAACTCTGCTTTAAATAAATCTTTTGAAAGCAGATTTTACGTTGTTGAAGTAACTACATAATATTAAAAAGGTCTTCAGAAATTCCACCTAAAATAGTACAGGTCAAGTGCTTCTGCCTTAGTTACACAGACAAAAATATTTTTTTTAACGAACTGGAACACTGGAAATGCCAACATAATATGTTTTATATGCATCTATACCAGTGATACAGAAGTAAGGACAGTGTTCTGGGAAAATGTCAGTATTCTCCAAAAGGATTTAAGTCCTGGCCCTGATCTCGAGCTGATAACTCACTTATAACTTTGGAGTTCCAGTGGAGTGAGTGCTGATATTTTACATCTGAAAAATGTGTATATATATTGTGTATGTATATGCATGCCTGTGCACACACATGTTTGCATGTGATGGTACATGAAAGCTTCAGTTTATGTACTTTATTTTCAGTTTGTCTGGCATGTGATGAAAAGATAGCTTCTTCAGGTGAACGTGTTTATTCCAACTAAAATATATTATCTTTTCCCGGTCATTTGAAAGCAGTAGTGTACTTGGTTCCAATGCTGTATTATGCTACAATCCGCTGTTTTAAAATAGGGGATTTTTTTATACCTGCTTAAGAAAAAATAACCAAGACTATAAAAAATTAAAAATCAGTTACTTAAGGTAAGATTTATTACATTCTGATTTAAATTAGTGCTTAACATTTGGAATTTAAATTCATCCTGAGGATGATGAAGGCACATAAAAAGTTAATCCTTGGACACATAGAGGTCCAGTGTCCCACTTTTGGAGCTGGCCCGAAGCAAAACAGCTGAATTCCAAAGGCAGCTCCGCTCTCAACACCCCAAAAAGGTGGGAGGGTACAGCTTCAGGTTTGGCATTGCCTTCTTTTTAACCAATTCATAGAGCAGAGCAACACTTGCTCATCTAGCACCATTCACGCAGAGCTACCAGAAACACAGCAGGAAATCAGAGAAACTCAGCGCTACCATGTCATGCCTGAAGCAGAAGCAACAAGGGAAGGGACCCACCAGATAAGCCTATTTCACGCATATTGCAGTAAGTTCACACCACTTTGTAACTGAGCAGTGCATCTCTTACATGTTCGTCTCAAAGCTTAATGTGGAAATCTACCAAGTTCTGATGTAATCACATAAAAGCTATGTGAAGAGATCTAAAATAATGATAAGCCAAATTATCAGTCTGCGACACTGAAAATTGGGGTATCTACATTTCCTTGAATTTGGAGAAATAAAATTATCTTAAGATAAAATAGGACATGACATACCACTCAAGTTATCATACTTCTCAATTTATCACAAGCTTTACCTTACTGTGTTGATGCTAGATTTTGTGTTCCTAAACAATTTATGAATCAGAGTGAGGAGAGGCTAGGTACAAAACTGTCAGTAAATTATGAATAAATTGTTAGGACAGAAGTGAATCTCTAAATCCTTTTGTTTGAAGATCTGCTATTAGAATTTTATTGTAGTTTATTGAATAATGTATCATTTAGGAAGGAAAAAAGAATTCATAAGAACTGGAGGTTGGACAACAACCTGACATGACAGAAACATAAGAGGCCTTACCTGTTAATATTTAAGACAGAGCTTTATTAAAACAAATTTCATTTTCATCAATGACATTGTGCAGAACTGAATTCCTCCCTAATGAATGACACAGGCACTTCTGTGGAAATAACTAACGGGAACTGAACCTGCATCTTACTCACGGTGGTGCTGAAAGTGTTACAGAAACTGTCAGTTCAAGTTTGTAAATTGTCAGTCTACATCAAGTCTTTCAAAAATTGCAATAAAAAGATTAAGACTTTGTAGATTAAGATTTTTGAATCAGCAATGATCAGACCTTTGCAAAAAACTGCTGCAGTAACAGTCCATTAAGACAAGCTGTAGGAACTAGTTTTTTCCACTGACATCACATGAACAGTTTTGCTGCTTTGTCTAGTTAGGCACAAAACCCTAAAATATTCCTTTTTTCTTGAAAAAAAAATCCTTAAAAATAAACTTTTTTTTTTAATGAACAATTTGAAAATATATTTCCCCCATATTTTAGAGACATTCTCCATACATGTAAATTTTACTGTGTATTTAGGGTATGCAAAGGTGATAATTCAAGGATGTGCATAGTGCTCCAAGGCACAGATTCTTTCTTCAAGCTACCACAGTATAGCAAAAGGTTACCCAGTGGGAATCATCAACAGGGGACAAAAGCAGCGGAAGTTATTCTGTCGGGAACCCCAATGCTAAAATCTTCCTAGGTATGAAGTCCAAAGTATACAGTAAAAATTATACAAATTTTGGTAAGGCTACTTGATTAACTTACTGTTATCTCTAAAAAGTTCTTTATGCAGTAAAGCAAAATGTTTAAACTATTTATAGCAGTAAAGCAGCATTTAAGGTACTATCGTCGGTCTCACAAAAGCAAAAGGAGTTAACAAAAATACTCATGAGAATGACAAGTGTCAACAGAGAACAAACATTAGTTATGTGGGGTTTTGGCAGGTCAGCAATGCCAGGGCCAAATGGATAGACAATGTCACCATTGTCTATGCACCAATGCACAATGCACCAATCCTGCATCAGCTGAAGACCTGTTCAAAGATATGGAGCTTGAGTGATAGCTGTCAATCCTAAGAGCCCATAGTGCTTTCTGGCTGTCCTGAGCTACACGTGGTCAGAGGCACCTCTGAGTGCAGCAGCAGGCCATTTCTCCTACATGCTGCTTTTGAGATGTGCCCCTTACAAAAACTGACCATTTCCCCTTGTGTCAAGTGACTGAAACTGCTCTGCTCACAAGAATGCTTTTCAGGAAACCATAACGGCCATTCGAAACAATTAATGGAAAAAGTGGATATTCTTTCCTGCCATGATCATCCTGAAAAGTTTCTTAAGTTCCCTTCAAATCATCTTTTTTTAGGCACGTATTTCCCCAGAAACAGCATTATAACATAGCACAACTGAATCTAGCGAAACAGATGTGTTGTGAAGCCTGCTTTTCCATTCAGACAGTGTACACGATATTTTTCAGTATTAGAGTAATACAGTTTATATTATGCCAATAAATATTGTACTGAAAAGCATATCAGCAGCATATATTTAGGTCCTCAGCATGACTAAGCTACCAAAAAATGTAAGTAACTTCTCCTATTAATTGAATGTGAAAGACCATCTGGAATTCGACAAAAGTCAATGGAGAGACTCACATTAGCATTAATGGGTCTTGGATCAGGCCCTTAAAATCAAGAGCTTCTTATAAAAGGTAATTATACCATTTGCTTGTAGGGAAAAGAGAAAAATCTCAATGGGAATGTAAGTGTATTTAATGTTTGGATTTTGTGATGACTAGTTATGAACCACTTCTGGAGGTTATTGGTAAGTAACAGCAAAAAGCAGAAAAATTTATAGGACTACTTGACTTCAAATAAGAATTGGTCCTTCTCCTGAAGGTTATGTATTGCTACTTTTCTCAGAAAAAAAACTTTTTATTTAAAAGCAAACCAAAAGCAATAATGAATTTTAAAAGCCTTGCTCTTAGTTTTCTGTTTCCACATTACATGTGTCCAATATTCCAAAAAATCATTTGAAATCATCATGTAATAAGACATAATAGCTGGAGATGTTAGTGTTTCTAGATACTACCCAGAAACAAAGTCTAGGTGGAATATTATATTCAGGTTATTTATGTACTTGCTGGGGGAAAACAATTAAATAAAGAGGGAGACTAAGTAGTAAAATAGGTGTTAAAGGGTACTATCATGAACTATGGAAGTCTATGTTTACTAATTAAACTGCAGAGGAGATAAGTTGACATGTGTAAGTGAGTATTCCCAATGTGACTGTGAAGTTGGCTAAGCACCGAGTTGTGTTATCCCTTGAAAAATAACTTCTTGGTTTTACTTGTTCTGAGACAAGGACTGAGGGATGGGCAAGCAGGGACCATCTGAGAAAAGAGTCTTTTTACAACTACACCTGCTGTACTGATTCTGCCCCTTCCACCACCTCAAGTTTAGAAAGACTTCCCCATTTTAGACTTCCAACTTCAGTGAGTTATGTGTTTAATTTAACTCCAGCAATAGTTCATCTTTAATAAGCATTCCTGGAAATTACTTATGTCTGTAATCAGACATATTCAGCTCTCCCTCTTGTTACTTAGTGTCCTAATCTTCCACCTAATGCATCACTTTTCCTCAAAAGCCCTGCAACTGATAAGACAAACATCCACATTGCACTGAAAAATACAGAAAGCATTCAAAACTTGCTTTTATTTGAACAGCTTGAAGTTTTGCAGTACCAGCTATAGTCACTTTTCTAAAACTTTATTTAAACAAGCCAGTGTGGATGCCAATACATCAGTAATGACAATATCGGTGTCAGATTAAGACAAAGGCCCATACCCTACATTTCACTGTTTTTCACTCTCCTAGGCAGAATACTCGACTCTGTTAGGAACAATTTCTTGGTCCACTTGAGTCAGAAGTTAGCACTGCAGAACTGCAAGAATCATTTTAGAGCCTTACCTATTATTATCTCTAATGATGCTACCACCATATGTCACACGTTACTAATTGGTAATAACACCGGTATCGGTTACATCCAGTTTTCGGACAAATGATCTTAAAATAGATTCCTCTTAGAATTCTTGCTAAGAATAAGGGTTGCTTATTGAATTTATTTAACACTGTGGTCATCTAGATATTTCATAATCTTTCTAGAGAATAATTTATCTATTGTCTTGCCTAGGTCTCATTTGAAGCAGTACTTGATTGCAACTTCTTTCCATTCCTAATTGACATAGTCATACAAGCATGACAGAACTTCAGACTTACTCGAGTAAAAAAATATTCTTATCCTCCCCAGAGAAGGCCAAGGATATTCAGTTATACCCCAGTATTAAAGTTGGGGAGGGGGGCTCTTTTGGGGAGTTTTGGTTGGTTGGTTGATTTTGTTTGTTAGTTTTGCTAAAGCTAGGCATGGATGGTTATTTACTTTCTCCTGAAAACTCCAAAGCTACCTGTCTACAAAACTAGAAATTATTTTTGGTCCCCTATATACCAAAAGATTCTATAAAAACAAATGGGACAATATTAGATGAAATGACTCCGAAGGTCAAACATATTTTTCAAATAAAAATCTGTCTTTTCTAGCAAATCAGTAAAATAAATGTTTCACAATACGTCCTAAATCTTTTGAATGAAATATAATCCAGTTAATGGGAAATATGAACCCAGCCCTCCGAAACTGAAATTCTCTAAACAGTGTCTACCCCAAAGTTGACTGCTTATGCGATTAGGGAGAGTCATATAAGCTCTGTGGCTTTAGGATATCTGTTTCTCAAATCTTAAAAAAAAATCCACATTGTACTGATGTTAAATAGCTGCTTAGGGCTCCTAAGGTTGGTTAAAGACACCTGAACACCTAACTTCTAAGAATGCGCAGGATTACCTTATAGTCTGAAAGTACTAGGCAATAAGCACTAGGCAATGTAGTAGAGGCTCCCAAAGCAGGCTTGATCATGCCCAGATCACAGCCAAGACACGTTACCCAGTACAGAAGGTATTAAAATATCTTCACTGAGGTAGAACTTGGTCTTTGTACTATCTATTTATTATTTGTTCTATTTGTATTTGTGCACAACTTTTTAAAACATCAACAATTTGGTTATGTCAAATAGTTGCTGATTTTGTGAAACTATCTTTTTTTATTTACTGAGACAGCACTTGTCAGCATGGAATTTTTTTTTGCAAGATTTAGTCAACATGGTTAGTTTGGACTTGAAAACTTCTGATTTCTATTTGATATGTATCGGAGTTGCACATCTTTTTCACTTTGTGTGCCTCTAACTAAATTTAGTGCTTACTGAGTTTTGGACGGTTGTCTCATACAAGTTAGATTTTTAAAGCTGGATGAGAGTTACCTGGAGAGGGTCAAAGCTCAGTTCGGAACCCTCACCATAGGGCAGGATCCCTGCATACACACTTAGGAAGTGATGAGCTGATGAGGATGCCCGCTCCCTCGGGTCAGGGCTAGCGCTGTGCTGCACCTCAGGACCAGGCAAAGTCCACCTGTGCTGAGCACCCGGCTACTTGTGTCCTCGGTAGCTAATGTGAAGTTACTTCAGTTCTCCTGTCATTCCCCAGCAACAGTGACAGGTGCATAAGCGTATCCTGAGCGCAAGAGGAGGGAGAACAGATGGATGCAGACAGGGGAGCGCACGGAAACTGTGGGACCATATTGGCAGTAGTCATAACACATCACCAGGCTAACTGTCGGCATGATCCCTGCAGGCATCAGAGCAAAGGGGAGTCAAGGAGGGATTTAAAGGGCATAACGAAGTAACCCAACAGACATTTGCAAAAATCTCTTCTCAAGCATGAGGAACGGTGCAAGAGAAGGGAGAGTTTGCTGATGCACATAGCGGGAAGTGGGGAAGATGCTGACATCAGGAGTCGCCTGGGAGCAGGAGTGAGGCATTTGACACCGAGTGGGAAATAAGCAGAGAGGAATGATATTGTGAAGGGCCTTGAGAGCAGAGACAATTTAACATCTGATGTGGCAAAGGGAAAGCAATATTGTCAGAATGACTGGCTAGCAAAGTGTTGTTTGCAGCAGCAGTCTCTATGCATGTCAACACAGTAATGAAAGTTGGGTAAGACCATCAAAACAGAAAGGTGTTGGGGTTTTTTTCTGCGCTGGAATTAATTTCAAAAAACCCTGCATTTGTCATAAAATAGAAGCATTGCAATATAAGCAAAAATAAGGTTGCCTAATAAGAAAACCAATTGGCAGAATCCGGCCGGTTACATTTCACTGCATAATACCACTATTAATTCTAGCAATATTACCAGTGGAACAGGCTGAAATTGTAATTTCCAACAGCAAAAATGTTTTGGAAGACAATCAAATCTATGATGGATGTAGGCAGGCACAAATCCATTTAAATCAGTGGTGCAGCACCCGAATCTGTCAGCTGCAATAGTCTCCCTTGATGTTTCATGAAGTTTATGACAAACAAATTACAACACGTGGAGAAAGCAACACTTGCTATGTACCACACTGAGATATAAATATGGCACAAGGGTTACTTATTGAAACATGCATGTTCCACTCCATACAACTTCCGTCAGATAAGACCTCACAGAAAAAGCTACGCTGAGATAATGCAGCATAAAGTGCAAAGTTTTTGAGAAAGTAAAAAGATAAGGAACACTCTACATAGCTGATTATTACACCCTATATTTAAAGTGCCACTCATAGAATTTTAACTCTCAATTATTTCAAACTAGATATTTGCAATTCGTATTTCTGCAAGAAAGGTTAGAATACTCTCGAAGACTATTAAGTGATAATTATGTAGCTTTAAAAAATTATATTTGTCCTTTTTAGCATCTAAAATGGTTTTAAGATTTTTTCTGTCTACCTTCGATAACTTGCCTTCTATTTAATTTAGTTAATAGCTAAATAAGAAAGAAATTATTATTTCTTAATAAGAAATAATTCTGTATAGTGAATGAGCTGTTCTGAAACACCATGAAATACAGAGAAGCAAAATAATTTAACCACCTTTTCTAGAATAAAGGTCCACATGAACACAGGAGAAAATTAACTAATAACTGCCATATTTTTTCCCAGTATCACCAGGTCTTCTATAGATCTGTGAGCATAATTACTAGTGGAATTGGCTTGGTTTACCAATCACTTTCTTTGAAGACCTCAACTTCTTATTTTCAGATCTTTTCCCAGCAAGATACATTCAATGCTGACAGGTTGTTTTTCTCCTCCCCTGATTTTTCAGAAGTCAAAGCAAACAAAGTTTAATTTTAAGGAGTAAAAAGAGCCACTGAGTAATTACTTAACTGCCTAGTGGGAATAGAATTCGAGTCTCCTATGAATTTTTCCCATCACATCACAGAAGATGGCAATTGCTGTCCCTCTTTGGAAGGCTTTCTCCCTCTTTGCTATAGCATAATACTTAAAAAAAAAAAAGCATACAAAACCCGCATGAGCTACATAATATCATTTTTTGGTGGTAACTAAATTAGGATGCAAAATGGTTTATAATCTCTTCCTCTGCCAAAGGGAAGGAGTCACAGCTCTATAGAAAAAGAAGGGTCAAGAACAGCCTACTATAGAAAGCAGTAGCAGGGTTTCTTTTGAAAAGCCAAAGAGCCCACATCTCACGTTATAATTCCTCCTATCCCTATTGAAAATATATCGACTTTGGTTTTTGCAGTGCTGACAAGAAAAAAACCACAACCACCAGTCAATTGCTTTTTTTTTTTTTTTCACATTGAACTATTTCCAACAGAGGAACTGCAAAATTATGTTGCATATATAGAAAAGAGGAAGCCAACAAAACTTTGTCTGTTACAGTAATGTACCACTGAATGCTTTCAGACAAAGAAATATTCATAAGCTTGGCATTTTATGGTATAAGAGGTTGAAAATCTGAGTGACTTCATACAATTCTTCTGTGAAGAATAGCCTGATGTTACTTTAAGGTTGCTGAACAGCACAAAGATACCTGAGAAGCCCAATTCCAATTGCACGAGACAGTTTAGTTTAGGAGTAAACCAACTACTTGTGTTCAGTACACAGTAAGGTTTCATTCTTTCCCAAAACTCAACCCTTGCTATGAAATATTTTATCATGCATATATTTTTAGAGAAACACATTAAAATTTAATATTAGTTAAATTTAGTAATAAAGACAAAGGACAAAGCTCACATAGCTTCAATATGTCAAACATTTAGTACGCCCTATTAGCATATCCAGTTTTTAGGACTTAATGAGTGTCAGGTAATTTAATATTCTGGAGCTTTAATACAGCATCATAGGGACTGCAAAGCACCAGTGGAGCTGAAGAGATAGCTTATCTATTTACTGCTTTCTCATGCTCCCAGGCATGGAGGTAGATGTATAAATATATTCAGTTCCACAGATCTATCAAATCAGATAATTAAGCAAAATTCTGAAGCGAGGAGAAATACTGTTACAATTAGAAGCAAAAAATTCTAGATTTTGAGACCAAGAGAAATTAGAATCTCTGGACTGAGGTAATGACATTAAGAATTTATGAGCTTTTGATGCACATTTCAGATATACATTGTATTTTATTATAGTCAGAGTACATGTACTTTCACACTACCCTTAAGACAGTGTGATTTATGTATTTAAGCATGCATTTGCAAGAGAGATCAGCTAGCACTTTTGTCCAGTATAGAGTGCGAAAGGGCATATGATTAAGCCTAGTTTTCATGTTTATACAGGAGACACTTGCAAGAAAGTGGTAGAAATTATTGAAATT
Source organism: Dromas ardeola (assembly GCA_013398915.1). Classification (NCBI taxonomy): domain Eukaryota; kingdom Metazoa; phylum Chordata; class Aves; order Charadriiformes; family Dromadidae; genus Dromas; species Dromas ardeola. The sequence goes on along the minus strand of VYZM01013453.1, from coordinate 79,539 downwards.
TCCAATCATTATATTCAGTGGTTTAGCAGAATTGAAAAACCTTGTCTCTGCTACTTACCACAGATAAAAATTATTACCTAGAAGGCACTCTGAAGAAAGTTAATGAAAGAAAGGTTCTGTTGTGAAAACAGCTAGAAATCAACCACCCTACCTTTTAAAATAAACACAAAATTATGTTGTGGAACAGTGCATTGGAAAACTGGTTTACAAAGTAATATCGGAAGTGTGGAAACAGCACAGTACATATTAATCACAGCATCTCAACACCTCACTCTGCCTTCTGATTGAGGCAGGGCAAGCTAACTTTTAGTCACCCCACCAAAACAGGTGTCCCAAGGGTCTACCTGAATGAATGTAGCAGGCACTTAATATTTATGCTTTCGTATTACCTGATGCGTGCAATGAAATGGATCCCTACCTCACTGAAAACAAACCTTTCCACCACCATATGCAGCTTTGTTTCCACATTATTTCATTCTTCAAGGCTCCCTGGATATTCAGTCTCTCCATTAGAAAGGACTAAGGCAAATCTGACAAATTCTTTGCAGAAGCCTGAGTCTTTCCTCTCTAAGAAGGAATACAGTTAGGACACCTCAGCACTGTAAGTGCCTCCAGACCCCAGTTTCTCTTGCAATATACTGACAGCCCTGTGGAATTGAGGAAAAATAGATACAGCGAAGCATCAGAGCTGTTCTAGCATCCCCTTGTTTCCTTGTAGAAGAGATCACATGAAAGCCTTGCAGCAGATATTCTCTCCCTGTTCATTCTGCCACTTGCTGCCCCTCAGGAGGGCGTAAAATTTTTCAACAGTGGAGCTCTTCAGTTCTGTCAGCATCACATAAAAATCCCCCGGGACATAACTCTGGTAGCAGATACGTTTCCAGGAACTGTGGCATGAATTCTACTTGTTGTCAGCAGCTGCCAAATTGTCAAGACCCAGTTAGGGAAGACAGCTTAGACGTTCTTGCACTCTGGACCTCAGTCACTATCAAGATTTTGCTCAACCCAGTCTTTTAGTTCCCCAGTAATTTGATGCATTCAAAATAATTATTTAATTGTCCATGATTTGCTCAAGTAAGGTCTCTAAATAAGAAAAGCTGGAGACCTTACACTAAGCAATACTTATCTGTGGTAATTATCTTAGGGATGTGAGCACAACACAAAGTCTAGAGTTCATTTTAGAGCCATACCCACACATCGGACATCACTGGAAATACGGTAAAAAGAAAGCACATTCATTGACCATTTCACCAATGGTGAAACCATTCTGTGCGTTGATAGCTCCTATATATGAAGCATATGTATGCATATGAAGCTTTTGTTACCCGTGCCGCAATACTGTCCTTTTTTCCAAAACCCATCTCTTCCCAAACTGGTTCCAGTTGATCTCTGGGGAAAAAAAAAAAAGAAAAAAAAAAAGAAAAAAAAGAAAAGAAATCCTACTTGTGTTTGTGTAGCCCTGGTGCTCTCTTCAGCTTGAAAAACCAGAACTCTTCCCCCAGTTAAGGGAACTTCCCAGCCATACGACCAGTTCTGTGGCATCTGGGCACCACAGCCCGTCTGTTCATGCATATGGGTGTAGTACAGTGACAGCTTTACCGCCTATTATTCATGCATCATGTAGCACATTTCTTGACAGAGGCAGAAGCAGTTTATGACCTGAAGCAAATCATTTTATCCCAGGGGTTTCTCAGAGCCAGGCAAAAGGCTAGGGCTTAGGTCAACAGCTCAGGAGTCTGGCAACTATTTTCTACAATTGCTTCCTTTGCAAGGGTCTGTTACTTGATAATGTTGAAGAATGTGACCCTATGTTATGACAGAGAAGGTACTTTGAGACAACTAACAAGGAGCTGCAGTGGCCATTAGCATGGGTTATTCAATCACAAAATCACAGAATGTCTGAGATTGGAGGTAACCTCTTAAGATCATCTTGTCCATGGTCCCCTCTGCTCACTCAAGGCCAACTAGAGTCAGTTGCCCAGGACCATATCCAGATGGCTTTTGAATATCTCCAAGGATGGAGACTCCACAAACTTTCTGGGCAACCTACCTGGGCGGTATATCATTTGCTGCTAAAGTCCCTGAGGAAAGAAGGATACCAGAAGGAGGAAACAGCCTCAGTATAAATTGGTGTCTACAAATCTGTACAGGCTGCAGGTTAAGCATCCTGAATGAGGTCAGCAAGTTACAAAAGCTCCCACCAGCTAAAGGTAAGGGTAACTTTGTGCAGTAACATGGACACTTAAACTGTCCTGAAATTGCACAATGCAACAAAGCTTGGTGCAGTGACCTCCAAGCTAGGACTGAAGAAGCTGCCCCCCAGAACCACATCACCCTCCTGTTTTCCCAGGGCAAGGGAAAGCATGCACATATATCTAACACCGTGTCCAGACATCACACTTCCAACATGTCCATAGAGACGATGGCTTGGGTACCACTGAAATAATACCTTAAAACATCACTATTCAATATAAGAATGCCTCTTATTTCCCTGGAAATTTTAAAGGTAAAACAAACCTGGCATATTAAAAAGTTAAGCCACTTAGAAGTTGATAGATAAAGGCCAATCTTACTATGATAGATTCCACAGTGTATTAGAAGACTGTATACTATGATAGAGAAAAAAAAAACAGCCACTGAGTAACAGATTCCAGCACATAGAGATGTAATTCAGATTTTTCAGTAAGAAACTCCTTACCTATTCAACTGCTTTTTCACTGACAGGAATATATTATATCCCACTATAGTTACCCAGCAAGTGCAGGAATATTAAAAATGCTTTACAAATACTTCATTCTTCTAAGTCAAGCATTTCTTAGAGAAATAAAAAATCCCACTAGCTCCACTCTAAAGGTCATGCCAACTATAAAGTCTAATAAAAAATTTCCAGATGGCAGCAGCCAATTTCCAATAAGATTTAATTTGGTTAATTGACTGTCTTATTTACTAATTTATAGGAGTATGCAGTTCATTTAAATTAACCTCAATTGCTGTCATGATTTAAGCAAGGTTAAACAACCTGAGATAAAAAAAAAAAAAAAAAAAAAAAGCAGCTGTGTGTGGGAAATGACAAAGAGGATATTTTCCTATTTGACATACTAATATAGTCATCAGGACTTCAGAGGCTCTTATTTTTTTAAAAAACAAGGAAAAATAAGAAATACTGACTAAATTAAGTTAGCAAAAGAACTGTCTAAACACAGAACATTCTTGCTTCAATTCCATTAATCATTTTTAAAAAAACCACAAACCACTGGGTGAGACAGGAAAACAAATAAGCCAACTAACGAGAATAAGGGGCTGACCTCATCTTAGAGGGCTTGTACAGAAAAAATTCTCCAACGGTCACAGTCCTCAGCACTTAAACTGTAGCACCAATTCCTCCCACCTTTGTTCGGCAAAAAGTTAATCCACAATGTCAGCCTTTTAGTACTGAAAATTTAATTTTTCTACCATCTTTCCACGCTCACAGGAAGGATAAAAGAAACCTTTTTTCAGCCCAAGCCCCAGTGACAATTACCTACTTCTCAAAGGAAGAAAAAGAAAAAAAAATGCAGTACTAGACTGTAATAAGGTATTTGTGGACTTAGCCAGTTCTGATTGCTTATCGGATTCATCTGGGACAGTGCTTTGTTTAATCCTGAATGAACTGAGTAAGGAAGGAAAGTTTTCACTGGAGAAAGAAGTTAGTCCTTGAAGATATACAAAACTTCTGGGTTCCTACAGACTGTTTCGATTGAAGGTTTTGTCTGAAAACTGCAACTTTCTTCTGCGGAAAAAATTGCAAAGACCTTAGTGAGGTGCCTTTTCTTCCTTGCTTGGAAAAGCAAGAGAAGGGTAGCCTGAGAAGCCTGCAGAGATGGGGTTGGATGAGTGTTGGCTCCTGCGCCCCAGGCACCTCTGTCCCACTCAGGCCACTCCCGGCTCTGACACAGATCAAATGTTGGGGAGAGCGTGGGAGAGAAGAGGCTGGATTGTTCTCTGAATTCTTGCATGGCACAAAGTTAGAGGAATAAGCTTATATGTGTGCTCACAGCATGTTGGATCCGTGTTCAGTGACCGTGCTCTTGCTTGCAAGGTGTTTAAATTTCAGAAAGGGTTTTCTATTGTTTTGGTTTGTTTTGCAACTGTATTTTAAGTTTCTTCTCTGCTGTTTCCAATTCTCCAGAGGAGGAGGGTTTTATTTTTTAGTAGTGAAACCTAAGGAGTATGAAATAACAGGAATGAAAGATCTGAAGCTTGAAGAAAAAAGTTCTATGAATTGCAAAACCCTTGCTTTAAAGTCCCTGACAATGACAGCTCTCAGGAATGTTATCAAAGACCAAGTTCTCCCATCTACCACGTAAAACTTTATTCATAATAAAAAAAAAAAAAACTAATACACCTATAAACAGTACAGCTGGCTTCCTTTTTAATGGAGCTTGATATATCTCCACACTAGGGAGCTATTTCAGATAGAAATGGTTTTGTGAAATGCTGGCAAGAAAGACGCATGCAACAATGAAAATGCACTCCAAGATGACTTCTTGGAAGGTCAAGCATTGATGTGACCATGCTCTGCTCACTACAGTTCTCAAGTTTTCCTGACATTCACCACAATTTCCATTCTTAAAAGAAAATCTTCTCCAAAAATCCAATCTCAAATCCCCTGAATATGTGTAGAAGGCAGATTGTGCATCAACATAAAGCAGGAGAGGCTATGTTCACATTAGCATATCTGCTGTAAACTCAGAGTGCTCTAAGTGCAGGTATGACAAGATTGCTAATTAGCTCTTTTGACACTGCGGAGGTACCTGATGCTCACAAGCAGCAAAGATCTAGCTGGGATGTTTAATGTCCTTTGCCCTCATCACCTGATAAGTCTCATAAATGCAGTGAATATTTCAGAAAGTAATAGTTTTCTTACTCTGTGCAGTGGGAAGTCTTATACAGGGGCCTGAGCTAAGATAGCTCACTTAGAAGGGTTTCTAGCGCGCAAGTAACAAAGCAAGTCTGTGCACCGAATTTGGTAGATTATTTTTCCAGTAACTTTTTATACAGCTTTCTTATTTTCAACTAATGTCCCATTAGTGAGAAATAAGAAGTGACAATTTCCAACTGACGATTCAGGGAAAGGCCTCTGCAGTGTGTTAATGCCCAACGGGGAGAGGAACAAGTGGCTACTGCCAAAGAAGGCTCCTTCCCTGAAGGCTACCTGTCTGAAGCAAATGCTCCCCAGCTTTTGAATGAGGATTGACAGTGTAGTGAAAACATCAAGAAAAGATATTAAGAAAAAGTAACACTTTTAGAGTAAATGTCATGCAGCTCTGCCTAAAACACATGCTTGTTACCATCTGTTGTGTACAACCTGTGTGCCTCAGCTGCGCTCTGAGCACATTACTGTTCCTTAGGGCATCACTGGGAGCTTTCTCACTCAGAAAATGTTGGTCGTGGAATTGGTTTGGTGGCATACCGAGATAATTCAGAGTGTAGTAATTTATCTGATTAATTTGAAAAGAATCTCTGCTTTGGAGACAAAAGAAAAGTCATTTAGCATCCCACTAGATGGACTTTGCACACTTGGATAGTTTTAGCCAGGCTCAGATTTCAACCTGTGTAGAACTGGCACTCTAAGCCAGACATGGCAGAGATCTTTTTTGGTCGTTCTGTTCTTATTTTCCTTCCACTATTGCCAATAATAAGAAAGTGGAGGAAGAACATTGCTTCAAGAGATGATATAACTGAAGCTCACTTCAGAAGCCTTGTGAAGTAGGGAACTCTTGATTGATCTGTAACCAAAGTTGGATTCTGAAATGACTGCACTAGTTCAATAGCTAAAATATATGATCTGAAATATGCATTGCCAGGCAAAACGATGTAGGATTAAGAAGTGCTCCCAGTAGATATTTATCAGTCTTTTAAACTTTTAGGTTGGAAATTTTCCTCTTGTCTTAAACTGTCTGAATAAATGTTCAGGTTGCAATATTTATTTCAGCTATCTCATTTCCTTGAATTCCAATGGTAATTTGCTTGCTAAGACATACAAGCTAAGACTGTCAGAATGTATTTAAAAAAATACAGTGACTCCAATTTCAAATAACTAACTGGAGAGGTATTGAAAGGACCTAAGATATATATAGAGCTTACTATTATTAAGAGGTCATTAATGTGTATCCACTTGGGCACCTGGAAATGAAACATCCAGAACAGTTTAGCAGTACTCTGTTGTATTTTCTTCACTGCTTTCTAAACTATTGTAGATAAATTCTACAGTCTTTGTGATTTTATGTTTTTTACCATTTTATGTTTGGATATTTTTTCTAGTATTTGCAGTGGTAAAGTTTCCCATTTGTTAATTTTGACTCCATCTGCCTCTGTGAGTCATGTTATTTTTACATTTTCGATCTGCATGAGCTGCAATCATTCCATTACATAAATATTTATTATTTAATATGAAAAAGCACATATATAAAAATTAAAAACAGTGCCAAAAAGCAACTAGCTCTCTAATAGCCTTAACGTAAATATCCCAAAGTATTCTTTTCTTGTCAATGGTAATTCATCTGTTGACTTGTTTAGTTTTCATCTATTCACTTTCTATGTGCTTTCTATGTCCTATGGTCAGCATCTTCTTCAACTCATTTTGTTTTGCATCCTAGCTCACCTCTCGACAGATCTTCTCAGGTCCTAACTTTTTTACATATATTCCTGCTTCGGCTCAGTCACAACGCTTCCCTTTTCTTCTTAGCCAAGAAAGAGAAGTATAGGTTCTTCTAAAGTATCCACCATTCCTTGTTTGCTTATATCCTCTACTTGTTTTCCTAGACTTTTACAAACTCTATGAGTGGAACACTAGACACAAAGCATTTATAGGCACCATGTGCTGTTGTCTCAGAAAAGTTTGCAAATAACAATGACTCCATGCATTTTATTTAGGCTCTTTCTCTCAGTCTTCTCATTTTTATTTTGTCTTATAGTATTTTAACCTGTGGCAAACCATAAACTTGCATGAAAGTGTCCCATAGAAGAGTACCTGTAAGTAAACTATTTGTCTATCACCTTTCTGTGTTGCTCCAGAAATCAGTAAAAAATTCTAACCTCACCTGTATCAGAAATTGACCCCTTGAGCCAAGACTCAACTTAAATATCTTTTTTTTGGTCTTTTAGCTCTAATTTTAACATTAACTACTTGTGATCATTTTCACAAAAGTAAAATACATAGATAAATCCATTTAAAAATATAGTGAACATCAATTCTTGAGTGTGGTTGATCTGATCAAGTAGAGTAAAGGCTTTATTTTACCTCTGTAAACCAGAGGTAAACCAAGAACTGTTTGGTTTTTTAAGGATAATTAAATCCATAATAATTTTTATTTGCTGTCTTTACTCAGGTTCCTCATTTATATTTGTTGTACAGACCTTTGGCATTATCTTGACCATAAACTTCCCTCTCAAATCTTTAGTATACTACTCACAATCTTCATGACAGCCTCTCCTACTACAGGGATTTGTCTCCATTCTACAAAACAGTGATTTCATGTCTATTGCCAGTATATTGTCATTTTTTTGGCATTCTGTGCCATCAGTCCCGCCTACCTATTAAGTTATGTTAGTATTGTTCTGGCCCCCTATATGAATCTGTTATGACTCATGATGACAGAGGTTCATGGAAAGCGATCTTGTAATTCACCTAATTCTCAGTAAAATTTAGCCTGTTTCCACATAATCTGCTGCAGTTGGCCTTCTGCAACTTAATGCAAAGCATATCAAATCTGATAGTAATTTTACACTGTCTTTCATTATTTTTGGATTCAGCATCAGTCTTTCTCATCAGTATAAAATAATTACGCATAGAGAAGTAGGCAAAAACTATATTGCGAATAAAATTAGAGTTTGGATCTTCTTTTTACAGCTTCAGAATGAGAATAGTCTAAATGCTTTGAATATATACCTTGACTGAAATGCATATGCTACACATAAGTGGAAATGCAACTTTCAAATGTCAATGCACATCCAGGATGTTTATTTCTACATAAACAGAATCAGAACATATGGCCAACCAGTAACAGTATATCAGCAAGAACATTTTACTCCTGAGACTGTGCCTTGAAGAGAATGTACTGTCATATGCCTCTTCTAGATATTGATTCTTGTCCCCGTTCAGCTGTCTAGCCACAAAAAGAATGAGGTACTTCTTAGAGAAACAGCAATACTCTTGATTTGAGTGTCAAACTACTAAGCTTTGAAATATGTATATTCTACCGTGATTGCGTTCAAAAAAGGAAAGATGTTGTTATGTGCTAAGAAAAAAGCTTACTGTTCTCCATACCTCCTCTATAATTTGACTTCCATCATTTAAGCTACTTAAGAATAGGGTGATGCCTTCTTAAACTTCTACTATAGGAAAGAGAAAAAATATTAGCACTGCACTACATCAGCATTACTTTTTCAGTTAAAAGGCAAAATTCCAGAAGCTATAAGGATGTAATTCACACCCTCTGAAAGTCAAAGTAAAGGCTTATTTGTCATAACAGAAAATTTTGTCTGAAACAGTTAATAATATTTATTTCTGGAGGAACTTTAAGAATCAACTGATCATTCTAGAACAATAATTGTTATCTCACATTCAAACTTAGGCCATCTAGCCTCACAAATGAGTAACTGGGAGGCATAAAAAATGGTGATGAGCAGAATATGATGCAGATGCAGTTAGCAAGGTAAGACTTTAACAGCGAAGAAAATAACATTTCATATTTTTCAGATTTTATTAGAGAACAAAGAGTTTGGAGGCAGTCAGGAAAATATCTGCATTTTAAACAGACTACTTAAAATATAAAGCTCATTCTTACAGTGTTCTATTTATGAATCTACCAAACAAAATAAAGAAGAATGGACTCCTAGTTTTTAACTCAATGAGTGGGGAAAAGCAGCACTGTTAAAAAGACTTTGTTTGGTTTCTGTATCTGAAAATTCCTTTTCTAACCCCTATTTATGCCTGTCAGAAATCAGTTCTCTTGGCTGGCAGTTCAATGTACTAGCAGTAGTCCATCTGGTTGGAAACCCTGAGGAGGATCTACGTTTTTGCAGATAAAACAGGCAGGATTGCAGTCAAGTTAATAGAATCAGGCAAAATGACATAGTGAACCTTCATTTTTAAATAATTGGCTATGGCATAGAGATGTGGAAAGCCAAACACACAGAGGAAAAAATAAAGGATTGGATTAAATTCTATTTGAGGATGTATATTTAAACCTGCAAATAAATCAGAATACAAAGAAAACGATTGCCATAATATTTTAAGAGAGTATATCTGTGAAATGACAACTTGACAACAAGAAGTAACCCAAACACCAGTATCTGGTTGGTTCTAACTATGACTCTTTTGGAAGGTGAATGTTAATGTATTCAGAATCATGTATATATGGGGGTTTTTCATCCATTTAGTCATACAGAATTACTGACTTGCACGGGGCTGATTTAGTAGGCTTTGGTGTTATGTAGAATGCCATCATCGGTTTCACTGACTAATGTATCCGGAAGAAAAAGTTAGGTGTACAATGTAAGTATATCAAATTACTTTTAAAAATTCTGGAAATCATCTTTTATTTCTACCCTTACAAAATTTGATACTGTATATGTACCTTCCTAACAGGATTCACAAAATTATAGGTTATGGGACTGAGACATTCTTTCTCTATGTGTATTACTGTAAATCTTGAGACACTTCTGTTAAAAACCATAAGAAATATAGCAAGAGAGACGATATAGCGATTGTTTAACATTTTTCAGAGGAACATTATGTCATATATATGTTAAGTATATCATTTCCCTGTAGCGCAAAATGTTGAGTATTATTAACTTCAGCCAAAATATGAGGAGCACGGCACTATTGTAGGGTCGGGATCACACAGTCATTCTGAACACAGTGTAACATTTTCAGTGTTTCATAATTCGTAAGATTCATCCAGCATAACAGCAGAAAGTTTGAAATTTTCAGAGATGAAATTTCAAAATTCACACAATGGATTTTAAATAGCATGGACTTTGTGACTGGGCAAAGAAATTGTACTAAATGAAATTGCAAACTACATTCTTTGAAACTGAGACTTTTCTATCTTCCTAATGAAATTATCTTTAAAAAGAGAAAAATCCTGAAGGAGAAACACATGTACTGATAAATAAATTTACTAAATGTGTAAGCTTTTGAATGTAAGTAACAAAAATAAATATTTCCTACATACCTAACATTTATTTAAGATTCCTTTGATCTCATAAGGATGTTAAAATTCTTAAAAGAGACCATTTGGTCACTTTTAGTTAATGGTCTAGGTGTTGTTCTCATCATTATAATTCACAATATACTCCCCTTTCTCGGTTCTGATCTTTGCTTCATAAAACACTAAATGCAAGTAGTACTAAAATCATTAGTTATTTATTTTGTTGTACAACAACAAAGTGTTTTCCTACAGCACAGTTCCAAAATTAATGTGATGAAGCCAAAAAGATACCACAAACTGTGCCTCATCTGGAGCCTGCCAGCCTCCTAAAGTGAAAATGTTCCCAAACAGTGCAGCACTGCCATATGACTTAGTTTTATGATGTGTCTCACAATATATGGCATTTTTCTTAAAACCTGCACCAAAAGATCTGCAAATTATCAGAATATTTTTTTTCTGTTTGAATAGATTTTGTCTCTGAAGTCTATGATTACAGTTTGTGGCTGAGCTGTAAGTAAAACATATACAAAAAACTCACATCAAAAGACCAATCAAAACATTCAATATTTATCCATTTAAAAAAAAAAAAAACAAAACTCATTACTTTGGAAGCTTGATTTGTGTTCTTGTTTTAAAAAATACAGGTTTAGAAATTTTATTATAATCAAGGCAATGCTGCAGCAGATTTTTGGGATTCATTAAAACTCATATATTTCACCTTTCACACTGCCACTGTGTTCTGTAACCTGCTGAGGTCCTTCAAATCAGTGTTCAGAAATAGAATAATTAATTATTGCTTCTACTTATTTAGCTGCATTCATCTGAGGAGCAGAATCAAATATTTATGCTCCTTAAACCTTGTTAAAATGGAGCTATTGATACAGTAATTAAAGTTGCATTTGTAATTTTTACTGTCTCTTTTATATTTATAGCAGAAACCTGTAAAATCTTCATAGCTTTACCATTTGTTTAAAAAATGAACCTTCAAGCATAATGCTTGAAAAAATGTTAGACTTGGAAAATAATTACCTGCACTCATCAACTCCTGTAGAGGTTTACTAAAACCTCTCTCCACAGGTAGATTAAAGTCAGGTCTTCACAGGGTAGAACTGTGCCCATTAATCAGAACATATTTAAAAATGCAGAAAAGTTTTAGATGATATCTCTGTTCCTTGCAGTCTTAGGAATTAAATTCAGTGTTGTGATATTAAGAAAACATTTTGACCATTATCCTTATCAAAAATGAGGAAAGGTGTCCAGTGTCTTTTCTTGTCCTTAACATCTTTGTGAAGATGTGGAAGGTGGAGAGAAATTTCACCTAAAGTAAACTGAAACCAAGGCAAACTGTTGTTTTGGTTGTTTTTTTTTTTTTTTAAATCTCAAATGAGAGAGAATTTCTTGTAAGGTATAAATATTTCACAATTTTAGCAACCTAGACTGGTAGTTAGTGAGTTTAAAGCACATATGCTTTCCCTCTATTGCCATTAGGTCCTAAATCAGAAAAGAGATCCTGAGGGTTTACATTCACCTACCTACCACATTTTTATATTGTCATGATTTCATTCACAGACCTGATGTGTACTAAGGTACTATTCTGCTTTCAGCACTTTTCAGTTCTTTCCCATGATTCTTTCAGTCTCCAGGATTTTTCCTGTCTATTATCTTGGAGATTCTTATGATGGTGTTACTGTAAATAAAGTCATTGCCTGAAATAACAAGGAAGATGTCCCAGCCCTATTTTACTATGTAGGATTTATGGATTTTTCCAGAAAAAAAAAGTTAAAAAGCTATACGAGTGTGAAATAATTTTTTATTATTATTTTTAGTACAGAGAATTTTTTTTTTCCAGGATCTTTTTTCTTTTTCAAATATTATTGATTAAAAAGAATAGATATTACATACAATACAGTCCTGTATAGATAGCACTTGCTGACCTGTAGTACTGAGTACACAAAATTTAGAAGCCACAGTTGGAATGACTATACCAAGGACTCATATTAGCCAATAGTAAAAGTCCATCAATACCAAATATATTTTCTTTCTCCATATTCTGTAACACACAGTTTCCTTTTTTTCTGTGCAAACATCCTTGTAATGATGAACACTAAAAACCGAAGGGATTTTTTGGATGACAGAATGCAGTATGCTCTGTTGTCACCAGCAGCTAGCGGTCTCTTCCATAACATGTTCAGGCTTCTCATAACTCTTCTGGGGAAGCTAATCCAAAACCTGACTGTGATAACTTTTAGGAAACTTCTCCCAATATCTCTCTTTATTTTTATATCTCTCAATTTATTTCTATATGTACTAGCACTGCTGTGATGATCTTTTTAATTCCTTGATGCATATACAGGCAATAGGATCAGATTTTATTTAGGCTAAAATCCCTGAGTTTTTCTGTATACTTGTGCTGTTTTGAATACCTACACTTTAAACTTAGGTATCTGGAATCAGGAACTACAGCACTATCAATCCCTTATCTACATCAGAAATATTTTCCTGATAAATGTTAACTTAGTGTTTTCTTTTTTTTCAGTATTTGGATACTTGTAGTAAAATTGGATGCTTCTAAAGTTAACTTCTGGACTGCACTGCGGCATGCCTTGGGGGCAGGCTACCCTCATGTACGGCTGCATCTTGAACAAAGGAGGAGGTAGAAAATACTTGGTTTCAGCTTATGATCTGTGATCAAGTTACGTACACAGATCTTTTAAAACAGATGTGCCACCAACAACACAGGAAAAAACATAATTAAAAAAGGGGAAAAAAAAAGAAAAAAAAAGAAAATAGAAAAGAATGTTTGGATTTTCCAGTAGTGAATTTTATCCAAATTCTTTCACTCCAGTGTTCAAGGACATCCCAATTTTCCTGTATATCTGTGTCCCCTGCATTTTTATAGTATCTCCTAATCTTTGTTTTCAGCAGATGAAACCCTTTAACACAATCTTTTTTTCGCATTTACAGTTCTCCTAATAATTACATTGTAACAAATACTTTTCTATGTAACTTTTTACGAAGTTCAGACAGATGAGAAGTACAACAATTCCTTTGTCTAGAAAACCAAACTAACCTTCAGTTCATTCCATTGGACTTTGGCACCACAGAACCTCAAATCTAGCAGTTGGCTATTTACCAATTTCCTGCTGTGACCATCACACACTATAAAATGCCCCTGAATTCCTTTGGCAGAATGTGAATACCTACATATTATTGTATTTTTATATTTGGAAGCATGACATTATCATCAAATTTTTGCCTTTTCAGTTTCCATCCAGAGTGTTGATAAATCAGTGTATAGATGCCTTCTCTTTTCTCCCATTGCTTCTATTGGGGTTTTCTAGACTGTTTTGCAGGCTCATTGTCAGAAAAAGGAATTCAAAGTCTTAGGCCCCTGGTACAGGTAAGGATGGCGAGATTAATTTTACATGCTAGTGTGCGTGCATGCAACCATGACTCTTAATTTAAAAGAAAAAAAAATAAAAAGCCAAGAACTGTAATGCTGAGACATGACAGCTCACCCACTGGTCTTATGCAGATCTAGTCAAAATCACATGTGTGTCTGACTGCGGCAACTGTGGATGGCTTTTTAATCATCTCCCTGGACATGAGCATGAACAGTCGTAGGTTCTTTATATTCCTTCCACAGTGCAATCAAAGGCACTAATCCTGCTTGTGTGGGTGAATAACATTAAATATTTGAATAATCCCTCTGAATTCTCTCTGTAGCTTCTGATGAGCCAACAGCTACTTTCATGTATCATCCTGGATTGTTTTTTCAATAACAATACAGACTTGATAAAATAAACACAGCAGCAAAAGGCTTTACAGAAGAGGAAATCCTAGTCATTCAGTAAAGGTAAATGTTCCAAAATTCTTGAATAGATTCTAGGGCTACTCATTCTTTTTAAGATGTGTATTTTATTTCCTGCTCCTTTAGATAACTGGAAATGTTTTGTGTTATTTTGAATAGATTTTTCCATTTATTTTTACCCATACTTTTTCTACCTATTCGATTTCTATGGACCCATATATTTGCTTCACAGCTTCATAATGTGTGGGCAAAGTAGGTCCCTAGCAGGTAATGAAACTAAGATTTTTTCCTTCCTTTCACAGGTAAATGTATCCATTATCCACTGTTCAGAGAAATGTATCACGTGCTCATCAAAAAAACCTAAGAACTGTCAATTTGATGAAGTACAACTCACATCTCATTAATGTTGAGCACAGAAGCAATATTCCACATCAAAAATGACTGCTAAAATATTCGCAATTACCAGTTGTTCAGCATCCATTTTATATAGATAAAAAACATGTCAAATTTAATTTATCAAATGTTTTCTGCTGTCATACTTCTTTTTCATCCAATGTACTGAAAAGTTATCAAGACCCCCTCACTTTTATTCTAGACAGGTATCATATAGGCAAAAAGAATGACATAAATGTTATGTATCCAAGCATAATAGCTACATAAATGGATAATCTTCAGAAAGCTTCTTCACTTTAAAAGTTCTATGAGCTATTTTATCTTTAAGCGTTTGTCTTTTCTGGAAGGAGGGTCAAAACTTGGTTAGTTTTGTTTTGTTCATTTTGGATACTGCTACCACAGGCAAAATAAATAAAGAATTAATAGTGTCTCAGTATACATTATTTGCTAGCTTTCCTGGAAAAAGAACAAAATAAAAAGGACAGATTTCTTTTTAACAGAAGACATAAAACACACTCTCATTTAAGTATGTGGGGCAGCATATTTAGGGAGTGCTTATTTAGAACTTTGGTGATGTTGCAGAGACAAATTGACTTAGTCTTGAATAGGTCACAGAGGAAGAGAGCACCTTTTCTAAAGGGAAAAACTACTAGTTAAAAAATAAAAATCATTCAATATGTGGATGAGGAGTGCTTTTGTTGCGTTTTGAAGACCTTTAGGTGTCTGGGAATGACTTAAATTGCACACCAGAGGTGAAGTTGCAGAAGTTAGCAACAAAGTTATACCAGCTCAGATAAGGTCCTGCTTTACACTGATGTTTTGGGGTAGTGAAATGGAGGTGATCATTCCCCTTTATTTTGTGCTTGTGAAGCTGCGTCTGGAGTACTGTGTCCAGCTTGGGGATCCCCAATACAAACTGGAGCAATCAAACTGGAATGAGCCCAACAGAGAGCCACAAGGATGGTTTG
Source organism: Dromas ardeola (assembly GCA_013398915.1). Taxonomy (NCBI): domain Eukaryota; kingdom Metazoa; phylum Chordata; class Aves; order Charadriiformes; family Dromadidae; genus Dromas; species Dromas ardeola. Next base: position 64,171 of record VYZM01013453.1, on the reverse strand, counting down.
GGGCCATGTAGGAGGCTGAGGGACCTGTATTTTTTCAGCCTGAAGAAATGTCTGTAATCTTGTGGCTCTGCAATAGCCCATCTGACCCATCTGACCCATCTGCCAAAGGTCTTTGGACTCACTTCAGCTATGCACCTAAACTCAGCTATACCACAGTGGTATAGATGAGGTGTCGCTGTCACTGTGGCCCTAAAGGATGAAGTAACCTCATCAGATTTTGGAAATGTATGCTTTAACGTTTTTTAAGTAACCTGTTGTAGGTATCAAAATGTATGGGAAATTAAATAAAAAAAAAAGGGGG
>VYZM01013453.1:50933-63834 GCA_013398915.1 Dromas ardeola | reverse complement strand
AAAAAAAAAAGAGAAAAAAAAAAAAAAAAAAAAGGGGGGGGGGGGGTCAGTTTGGTTTGAAGTGAAACTGGATTAAAAAAATCTCTAAATCAAAACCTCGGGTTTTTTCAGACAGTTCACATAAAAGGTCTCTTATTATTTTGCCCTATCTGACAGATGGGAATGCTGAGAAAAAACCTGCTGCCCAAGACACTACAAGGCTGTTAATAAATCTCCTTTATTTGTAGGTATCCTTAGCTATTGTTTCCCAAATCCATTTTCTTTTCCTTTTACATCAATAAGGTTTTTGTTCCAGAGTGAGAGCTCACAAGAGGAGAAACCATTAGCTTTTATGAGTGCCCAGTAGAGGTATTTAGTTTTTCCAGGTTTCCAAATGAAGTTGGAAGCACGTTTATTGATTAAATTTAGAGGGGATCTTCTAGCTATTCTCAGCATAGACTTTTTTGTTGCTGACTCCTAGCAGAAAGGTCATAGTTTATTTTGACTTCATAAAAGAAAGCATGCATAAATGGGAACTCCCCACCATCATGTCATTTTAAACCAGTTCTGGTGTGATTGGGAAGTTCAGTCTGTTACTCAGACTATTTTTTAAATAATAGAATGAAGGCTGTAGCAACTAAAAAAAATACCAGTAAGTCTCCAGTTTGTTGCAAGCTAATTCGATAGAGTTCTGTTTTAAATAAATAATAATGAATTTGCTTCTTTTTAAAAAGTCTCCACTTTTAGCTATAAACTAGAATTCAAATGTTTGGTATTTTCTCTTTATTTTAGGTCTGATTGCAGTGTAAAGCTGCTAGTATTATCTACAAATGCCCCAGTGATATGACCTATGACTTCAGACTCTCTCCTGTGGTTCGGCATTCAAGTTTCACCTTAAGCACTTTTCTTTCTGTAGCTAGAGACAATGTTGTAAAAATATGTTTCTCTACGTCTTTGAAATTGACTTTGTCCCTCTTTGTACTCTGGTTACCATTATTATTTATTTAGTATTAACAGTGGCTATATGTTTGCAACATGAGGAAAACTTTTTGACCTAGAAAGATTGCAGTCTAAATTGATGATACCCTTTCTTTCTGTCAATAAAGCATTACAAAACATGGCACAGTTACTGTACATGTTGTGTGGTCTTCGAAGGTATTCAGTAAATAACAGAAAATAATTCAATCTATAAATTCTTTGAATGTTGTTCAATTTAGCTTTGTGGTAGCCATTAACTTGTGTGATTGGCTTCCTTAGGCACATAACACTGTTTGTGCCTTCATTGGATGATTAAAACTTTTTAAAAAGGAGGATGACAAATGATGAACAATGGATAGCAAATATACTTGTTCCCTCTAATACGTGTGTTTGCATGCACATAAGGTGACTAATTCTAATAGACCTTCCCAAAAAGCATATGCAGGGCAAGTCACATTCATATGGATGCTCACAAATACCGAGCACGCTTGTGGGTATTGATTCAGTTGGTATTTTGAATTGTAACAAATGCTTACAAACATTACCTTAGCAATATCTCATATATACCTAGATGACATGAGATTGGAAGACCTTTTTCCTTTACTTTAAATGTAGCATTACCTTGTTCCTACTTTAATTCTTGTAACAAGCCTCACCTGGACAGTTTACCTTGAATGAGTAAAGAAATTCTTAAACACTCCTTTCTGTGCTTCTGATAATGGCCCTTCTTGTCTTCTTTCCTAAAGTAATTGAAGAAAATCTCACGTATTCCAGACATACCATAATTTATTTTCTAACCATGGTGAAACCTTGCTGCATTTACCAGTTCCTCGACCAACATCTATGTGGTTCACAAGCCACATTAAGTCCTGATTGCTTGTCTTTTCTGGGTGGGATGTTAGCATCTTGGGTTTCCTTCCCTGCATTGTATCTGGGTTCTCTTCCTCTGAAATTCAAGGATATGAACTCAGTACAAATATGGGTCCAACAGCCTATGCAAATTAGACCCCCACATAATAACATTTTTGTGTTGCAACTATTCCAAATATCAGCACATAGACAGTTGTAGCTATGGTATCAAAGAATGAAGATTTGTGGAAAAAATGTCCACAGTCTTGACATTCCCCTATTTTAGATGCCAAGTCATCTGCCTGAGATCTCAAGATGCAACTTTCTCTCTTTCTCCTTTTCTCTGTATGCTTCTAGCCTGAGCCCCTCTGCATCACACTTGAATTAGGTGGTCCCAGAGGTCTGGAAGGGAGTGCGTGATTACTGTCCTGAGCTCCCATTTCCAGAAAGATGACTGTGATGGATCTCAACTATATTTTTTTTTCTGAAAGTAAAACCTGTTTAGGATTTGGCAGATTTTGGTGTCCTCTGCAAGGGTATTTCCCACACAAAAGACCATCTAGCTCTTAGTTCCTCAGACCTATCTGATGGATTAAATATCTTATACTAGAAACAAAGTATTCTTTGTATTCAGGATGTCTGGCTTAAGTGTTTTTCTTCCAGGTAAATTTCTGCTGATGTGGAATGTACTTAACAGCTCCCGGTATCCTGCACCCTCTTTATGATTAATAAACAAAATATACTAAAATTCTTCAGTTCCATAATGCACTCTGCATATTTAAACTAACATTCAGAAAAATATAGCCTCCAGAAAGAGACTATTCAGGGTCTCCAAATCAGAAAATCACACTGCATTTTCAGTTGCTGACAATCCTTAAAATGAAAATGAGCAAGTAAAACCAGGCTTCAAGAAAATTCCTGGGTCATGGAGACTCTTACTAAATATTTTATAAAAGTTGTTACTGTCTAGACAGAAATCTGATGTAAGGGTTGCATACCAGTAGCCACAAATAATCAATACGAAAATTTTAGGTGGAAGCATAAAGTTGGCTGCAACAAAATCAATAACAGCATGAATCATCGTGTCCTGGTATGCTAATTACACTTCTAACTTTAACCATTAGTACCTGAATAAAATATAAGTTAAGAATACATCCTCTACAGCTGTCATTAGTAGTTAAGTGCCAACAACTAATTATCAACCTTTTCTGAAAGTGCTAGATGTTTTATTAATGCACTGCATTGGTAGATTATATGAGTAGATAAAAAGCCATTTTCTTTTCAAAGAATCCCTTCATAACTTTAAATCTGATAAGATCTTAATAACAAGCTTCTATACCTTATATGCTTTTATTCTTTATATGCTTTATATTCTTTATATGTTTTAAACAGAAATTCTTTACTTATATAAGAAGGTTGCTATCCATTTTAGCTTAACCAATATTCTGTTCTTCAGTTCATTGTCAGCTTGGAACATTTCACTATAAGTTATCATACAAGAAACTATTCGAACAGCCTTTTTTTAGCTGCCCCAGATACACCAGTGATAGGGTGGGGACAGACACAGACAAACAAGAAATTTATGTTCTTCTCTATGTAGTTAATATTTGAATAAAAGAATTTAGGAAAATAAAAATATCTGGAAACTCTAGATAACAAAAAATAAAACCTGTACCAGTGTTGTATACTGTATTCATCCAGCTACTGAAAGAGGTATCTTATAATCTCACTGTTTGTGACTTTGAATATGCTATGGTTGAAAAGTAAATTTTGCCTATGGTCGTCCCTGGACTTTTAGCCTGAATTCAGTGTATACAAGAAAAAATATTTTATGCATTCTCATAAGTATAATCAAATATATTTTTAAAAGTCATCGTTTACTTTGTTAGAAGATTATAACTATGGTTCAAGAATTTTCTGGTAGTTTGAAGCAAAGATTCTCTTGCAGATCTGTTTTTTTTTTAAAGTGACAGGTAACAGCTACCTGTTTTCCCCCATTTCAAGGACAGCATGTTAGGTCTATAACTATTGATGTTCAGCCTTCCAGAGACCTACTATGTGATGCAAGTGGCTGAGCTGAACCGGAGCAAAACATCAGCTCTAGGGAGCTGGACCAGATGATGAAATATTTGGGGAAAAGTAGGTATGCAGCAGTGCAGATTAAAATGACCTAGAAGTTATACTGGTCCACAAATTGCATATTGGACAAACAACGGCAACGTGCTATTGTTTCAAGAGAAATCAATGTCATTCTGACAGGTTTAAAGAGAAAAGTTTTATGAGGAACAGAGAGTCACTATGTCATTCTGCTTCACTTGGTGAAACTTCAGCCAGGAGTTGGGTCCCAGTATGCCCAAAGACAAATTGGAGGGATTCCAGGTATGTGGAAAACAGAGTGTGAAAAGCTGTCTCTGAAGAATAGCCATGAGCAGGTCGAAAGCCCATAGGTAACAAGAGACCAAGGCAACAAACAGAACCTTGTGGCTGGTATGTACTACATACAGAGAGACCAATCAAGGGGAGCCTATAGACGAAGCCTTCTTACTCCAACTCCTGGCATCGTGCTTGCAGGCTCTTGTCCTGCTGGCAGATTTCAACCACGCTGACATCTGTTGGAAAAGTAGTACAATGAGCTGTGGGCTATCCAGGAGACTCCTGGAATGCATTGAGAAGAACTTCTTAAGCCAGGTAATAGACAGCCCCATGAGAGGAGAGGCAATACTGGACCTGATCGTCACCCGTGCAAGTGATCTAATTGGTGATGTCAAGACTGGAGGTAGCCTGTGCTGCTGTCATCATGCTTTGGTGGAGTTCGCAGTCCTGAGGGACATGGGTCAGGCGAAGAGCAAACTCAGGACTCTCAATTTTAGGACAATAAACTTCCAGCTCATGAGGTTCAACCAGGCCAAGTTCAGGGTCCTGCACCTGGGCTGGGGCAACCCTGCTATCAATACAGGCTGGGGGATGAAGGGATTGAGAGCAGCCCTGAGGAGAAGGACTTTGTGGTATTGGTTAATGAGAAGCTCAAAATGACCCAGCAATGTGTGCTCACAGCCCAGAAAGTCGACTGTACCCTGGGCTGCATCAAAAGAAGCATGGTCAGCAGGTCGAAGAAGGCCATTCTACGCTAGTAGTCTGCTGTCATGGGACACCACCTAGAGTACTGCATCCAACTCTGGGGCCCCCAACATAAGAAGGACATGGACCTATTGGAGCGAGTCTAGAGGAGGGCCATAAAGATGATCAGCGGGCTGGAGCACCTCTCTGATGAAGACAGGCTGAGAGAGTTGGAGTTGTTCAGCCTGGAGAAGAGAGGCTCCAGGGAGACCAAATTGCGGCCTTTCAGTACTTAAAGGGGGCCTATAGGAAAGACAGGGACAAACTTTGTAGCAGGGCCTGTTATGACAGGACAAGGGGTAATGGCTTTAAACTAAAAGAGGGAAGATTCAGACTAGGTATAAGGAAGACATTTTTTACAATGAGGGTGGTGAAATACTGGCACAGGTTACCCAGAGAGGCAGTAGATGCGCCATGCCTGGAAATATTCAAGGTCAGGTTGGACAAGGCTCTGAGCAACGCGATCTGGTTGAAGACATCCCTGCTCATTTCAGGGGAGGTTGGACTAGATGACCTTTAAAGGTCCCTTCCAAATCAAACTATTCTATGGTTCTGTGATTCTATGAAATTATTGGAAGTTGATAAAACATGACCTGTGAACAAAAACTGAAGAAACTGGAAATATCCGCTGTGAAGGAGATGAAGTGATGACATGAAAGCAGTCTTCCAGCATGTAAAATTTTATTGTTACATCAAAATACTGAACAGTTCTCCTCTATACTCAGTAGGAATAGCACAAAAAGATTTCTATTTTGCAAAGGTATAAGATATTAGGAGAGGCTTTCTGCCTGTAAAGATAATGAAATGCTGTATCAAAATAATTAAAGAGGTTGTTGGTTCACTTTCACTTCATGTTTTTAGTAATATTTATATAAGTATACCATGGATGATGAAGACACACTTGATTTGACTTTGTAAGTAAAGCAAATGAAAACAAGAAGGATCTAAAAAAAATAAGTCACGCCAAATTTGTGCTCCAGGGCATGTTTGCAGACCCTGAAAAATACCCAGGATACACAGGTAACAGAATGTTGAGCATCTATATGATGAAATACATGAGCAATAGCATTGGCACTGGAAATTTTTATAAAAATTATTGCAATTAAGGCTATCTGGCAAAAAGTGTTAGGTGTATCTTCAAAAAGGCATGCTATTGAGTAGTTCTTTTAACATATTGGAGAGAAATAAATATCACTAAATAACTATATGTTTGTTCTAAATCACCACAAACATCTGCATGTCTTGTTTGCTATGAAAAAAAAATCACATAAACACATACACAGAAAACTACAATGCACTGTCCATTTTGTTGATATAGCTAAGCTGAGGGGCCTCCAACAAATTCATGAAGAGCTTGAAGTAAATAAAATCCTAATACTATGAAGACATTATCTTTCAAGTACATATTTGCTAAGAGTAACCTTTTTCCATACCTGCAATTATCATACTCTAAACTGATTGTTGTTGACATATGTAATTAATGCTTACAAAAGGACAAACCAGGAATTAAGGCAGGGAGCAATTATTTGAAGTGTAATGCCTGCCAGATTAATATTGCTGTAATGAATGTTCATTGTGTATTAAAACTGCATGACAACTACAAGAAGAGCCCTTGAAAAGCTGGTTCAGTGGAAAAAATTAAGATTATTTATATCAAATAAAAAAATCAGACTGAAGAGGTTGTAACCCACAAGTTCATTTTTAGTTCTCATCTAAGGATTAATTGGACCCTGTATATCAAAACGTCTTTTTGCCAACGGACTTCTCTGCATTTATTTATATTGTGCTGCACCAGGACATGACCTGTATCTACTAAATTCAGTGGAAGGACTTGCTTTTACTGAATAGGATTTAGACTCACACTTCTAGTAGACTCTTGTTGGCTGCACAAAAAATGATGGTGTGCTTAATTATCTGATTTTTGTTGGTTTCATACATATCCTACCTCTTATTGCCAGGGCTTTGCTTCTGGCTATGATTCTGAGAGGCTCAAAAAAGATCCTCTAAATAGACAAGCAAACATTTAGCAGTTCATTCATTCTTCTGTGTTTCAAAACGGTAATAATAATAATAGTAACAGAAAAAAGCTAACAAAAATATTCTGAACTATATGGAATTTTCTTTAAAATTTCATATATGCAAAAGAACTGCCATCTAGCTAGAGAAAAAGTGGGAATCACTACATAGTGTGTATCTTTAAAGGAGGAAAGCAAACTAAATAAAAGGATAAATACATTGTGTTAATGATTGATAAATACTTCTGCCCATAAGCAGCAAACACGGTTACCAAAATAATTGGTAGCATATACTGATACCACCCATTGCCTCTGCCCGGTGGCACAGAGGTTTTGTTCAAGCTCATACCTGGACACCCAAACCTGCCTTAAATTGTAGGTGTCCCTGAGCCCAAACCTGTCTTCCGCTGTTCTGGTTCGTGGGTTTCCTGGGTAGACCTTGCAACTACATTGTAGGTAGCTTTGTTTCCAGCCATGCCTCCTGCCTTTCCTGAAGGGACCCTTGGATTCACCTTGGACTTGACTTGTTACTTCACCTTGTCTGGGACTGTTGATGGACCCTGTCCCTCTCACCACCCTGCCCTGATGCATTATCAGGGAGTGCAGTGCCCTACCCGTGCCATACCTGCTCTCAGCTCCCAGCTCATCCTCCCTCATGGATCATCTGGCCTCTTCCTCCTCCCTGGCACAGGCATGCACTGTGGGTGCCTTTAAAAACTGCAGACCTCAGATTAGTACTGTTTCCCACCACCTCGCATTCATATCAATGAAGTTTAAACACGAATACTGCTATGTATCTCAGCTGCTTGTAAAGTCCACAGGGAGATGTGGCTTCACAAGCAAGCAAGTTTTCAGATGTGACTAGAATGGAAATAAGATGAAATAGCTGCGGCATGGTTGCTGTGGTGCAGCAGTCCCAAGTAAGTACTCACTGATCTTTTTCAGAAACTAGAAGCTACACAGCTCAGAGCTGGTTTATCATAGAATGGAATTAGAACTCTGATGACGCTCTAAAATCACAGAATTGTTGAGGTTGTAAGGGACCTCTTGAGATGATCTAGTCCACCCTCCCTGCTCAAGCAGGATCGGCTAGATTGTTTGTCCAGGTCAATGTCCAGATGACTTTTGATTATCTCCAAGGACAGAGACTCCACAACCGCTCTGGGCAACCTGTGACAGTGTTTGACCACCACACTTTCTTGTGTTCAGATGGAATTTCACATTTCTTAATTTGTGCCCATTTCTCCCATCCTGCCCGTGGCCACCACTGAGAAGAGTCTGGCATGAATGGAGCACACAGCATGCAGCCTGACATGCAGGTAGCATGAATGCAAGAATTCCTTTGAAAGGAGCCCAGGCAGAACTTCCTGGAGCATGATGGGTATTTGTTTCCATAAGCAGAGACTAAGAAAGGAACTTTTTGAACTTTAAATTGATTGTTCGTATGCTATTGCTTTTTTTTTTCAAAAAAAATTATGACATATTGTCAAGAAGCTTGGATGTTAGTTGGACTCCACAGAAATGAACAGGCTTTTCAAAAATCAATCAGTGAGAATAATATACAGAAAAATAGTTCTCTAACAAGTAAAAAAGATCAAAGGTATGAATTTGGTGTGTTCATAGTTTTGAGTATCATTATCAACGTTGGAACTTGATTCAGCAAATGGTCATCTAAAAGTCAACAATAAGAATAAAATACCCAACAGAAATATTTCGTTAAGCTACTTACATACTGTAAAACTAAAACTCTCCAAATGATAACTATAAAAGTAGAAATATTATTTATATCAGCCTCTCATATTCACACTGTTCTTTCTTCACCATTTAAGACTGTGGTAATTTTTTATGTAGCACTGATCTGATACAGTATCTTTGATGCAACTGCAAGCTCCATGCTGTTTCCTCTTAATAGACCTTAGAAGCATCTCCATGGGTGTTCAGCTGAGCTTTCTCAGCATAATGGAGGACAGGGCTTTAACAGCCAAAAATCAGTTTTTCTCTGCAGCATCATATTTAGCGCAGCACAGTGCATGGCAACTAGGCCAAAGTTAATGCTGTTTAAGCAGCTTTGACTAAGTGTTGTGGAGTCCTCTGAGCAGCAGCTGCTGAGCAGTCCTGAAGTCGGACTGGAACAGCCTCAGGACCACCTGTACACCAAGTGCTAGTTCCGCTGTCCCTGCATTTCTTGTTGAGCAGACTGGAGAGGGGAACAAGATTTTTCTTTTTATTTTTACACTTCAGCATTCTTCTCTCACCTGGCAAGCAACGTATGAAATTGAATCAAGTATAGATCATTAAGAGCCGTTTGACTATATGAACAGGCTGTTATTTTTCTCTTTCTGAACATACAGACTACATAATTTCTGAAATTTAAACAGTTATATTCATGGCTCTGGAAACATTTATGGTTCCAGACATGACAAGCTGGACAGTTTAACACTTTCATGGAATTCAGTTCTGAAAACAAGGTCTTCCAGACACATCCACTGTGGTAACTAAAAGTAAAACAGGGGACAGTTCTCAATAAAGTTTGGTTTTGGTTGTTTTGGTTTTTTTTAAATGAGATTTCTTTCTCAACTAGGTAAATGCACCTGTGATGCATGTGCATAAAAGAAAAAAGCGATTATACTCCAGTAAAAAAGCAGGATTTTACATTCTGTCAGAAAAGGTGGATTTGGCATGAGAACAATTTCTGCTTCATCAGAACAAAAGTAGGTTTCTAGTTGTCTGCACCACTGTAGGAATGTAAAAAAATAAATGTTTGTGATTTTAAAGAAAGCACATGATGAAGTTGCTGTTATAATTCTCTGATTTTTTTTATTCTTTTGTTTTCATTCTGCTCTTCCTCAGTATTAAATCTTTGCAAAACAGGCCCAGATTGCAAATAGATGTTTGTCTTATGGCTTTCTAAACATCCTATTGAGCAAAAAAAATTATTTAAATACTTAAACTTCAGTATTTTGAGGAGTTGGAAGGGTATTATTCAGTTGTTCAGGCATAGACTGAAGAATTTTATTTTATCAAGTCTAATACGTTTTGAAGTCATCTGCTTTTAGTGGGTTATTTTTACCTTAAATAAAAGATAACATGATTTTCCAGAGGCTATGGAGTTAATAGTAACTATCATACTAAGAAAAGCCGTTCACCAATAAATCCACTTTTGCAATTAAAACCAAATGTACATGAATTCACCCTTGCAGAACTATCTAATCATTGCACGCATCCGCTATCAGGAACAGGAATCCTGAGGTAGATTTGAAATTAAACTATGCAACACTAGAAGACTTTTTGTAAAGCGTGGGCTTGCAGTGTTGGAAACCAACTAATCCTGACATTTCCAAGGATACGGAACATCATCTTTGAATTGCTCTTGGCAAATGGAAGGAGGCAATGTTACCCTGCTACTGCCTGTGCCACTGGAGACTCTGGGAACTGTTTGTTCTTGGCTGTTCCTACTGATTGCTTCAGCACCCATGCTACTGTCGCCTCCATACGCTCCCTGAGTGGCATGAAGAAGAGCAGAAAGTCATTGGCTTCTCAAATGTCTATCCACGCTCTAGGAATGTAGTTGGTTTAAGGTTGGAAAAAAAAAAAGTTTGATTATCAGTTTAAGATGGTTTGAGGCTGGCTATAATGAAACGTGGAAATTTATTAACCCATTTATTTGTCCATTTTAAGCTGGTACTTTTGAAAACCTTCGATGAAGTTAAAGGAACTAATGATATGTTCTTTTTGATAACACTGAGCATTTAGACCAACATTTAAACAATTATCCTATTTTTCAACTTTTCAGAACATTGCTTAGTGCATGATCTCATTGCATCAAGAAATGAAGTGTATAGCAGGTTATTTTTGAAAATCAATGTGTTGGCTAGATGCCTTTCTAGAAAATAGCTATTGAGCCATAGCAATAATATGATCAAATGTTCATCCACATCCTAGTTGTTATTCTGATTTTTTTCTAAACTGCCCTTGTCTCTAGGTTTATTTTATTAAGGATTGGGACCTGGTGTTGACTACAAGCAGACCTATTAAATTCCTCCCTTACATCCAATGGCTTCTGGAGACCCTGATGCTAATACTTAATCTCTTCCTGTGTTCTTAAATCTCTTGATGCTGACAGTAAATGATGATTTGGATGCACTGTGTACTGAGGAGAATGACTACTACAAGTCATTTTTACTCCTTTGGTCTGTAGTTAGTGTTTGCAATAGGATTATAGTGATACCGCACTGACTATTTTATTATATGACCCCAAAGTACTACAAGATCTGGCTATACAAGTCATACAAATACTATCAAGTAAATCTTCCAGTCCTCCAATTTTCTGACCCTGTTACTAGTTACCCTTAAGTTTCCACAGTTTTTCCTTGTCATATTGCAATGCCATCACATTTTTCTATTCTCTGTGTTCTACCAACAAAAGTTCTTAGCAGATTACTGTATAATTTTTGAAGAACCAACACATATTTTGAGTTTTTTCTGGAGATGCTTAACTCTCAGTTTCTCCAAAGATAAAATTGTAAGACATTTTTTCTCTAATCCTACTCATTAGAATCATGATTCTTTTGGCATTAAAAAAACAGCTAAAAAAACCTGTGTAATGGTAATATTTGAACTTGTTTTGTTCCATGTCCCACATTCAGTTATGTTTATTTGAATGTAAGTACACAATATTTATGGAATTATTATTCCTACTCATATTAAAGTAGAAATAGATGAGGAAATAAAACCAGTAGAGGTAGTCACTGGAAGCATCTTACCTTCATTTGTGTTGCTGTAGGTAAATGGAAATGGCCATTTTTATCCTAAGAGCTGCTGAATTCAATCTAATAAAATTTTCATCTGAAATCTGATTTCAAATAATAAAATAACCCCTAGATTTGTAAAATTATAAAATTGTCCATATATAGGAATTAAATATCCTGGCTATGTCATTTAACAGGCATACTTAGTAAAATGGTTAATTTTTATCATGCAAACAAAAAGTCAGATTGAGATCTGAATCCTTAGTGATTTCAGTAGCAGAAACACTTCAGGAAAAAGTAGGACTCAAGACAAAAAAGCATCACTACCCGACTTAAGGAGTTTCAAAATCATGAATTATCTTGATACTATCTTATAAATTATTTCAGAACTTAAGGTAAAATACTGGTAAGTAATAATTAGCAGGTAGAACCTCTTTCAAGCACTAGTTTCAGGCATGCTATCTTCCAAGATTTTTCTCTTTTAAAATGGTTATTGATACAAGAATCAATATTTTAGTATTAATGCAGTATTACTAAATAGGGCATAGATGACCTTGCACACATGTTGCATTCGAAAAAAATTAAATGTTCATATATCTGTGTAAGTTAGTCATAGGCTGGTATATTTGTTGAGAATAAAAATGATGTATGAATTTTCTGACAAAAGTTAAGAAGTTCCTTATTTCAAAGTCTCACTTGTGACAAATTACTTTTAATAAAGAATTTTAGAAATTATTTTTCTCTCTCTTTTTTTTTTATTTTTTACTTTCTTCTCCACTGACTTATATTAAATTGCTGTCTTGGTTCAGTGTTCTTTGAATTTAAATGTGAGATTGATTGATAAGTGAATCTTCGTATCTCTCCTACCTACAGATACAATAGGAGTCTCAAACACCATTGCTCTGATCTCTTATTAAACAGCTGTAGGTAGCATGGTATAGCAGTTTCTCAGATAATAAAGACACACTTTTGAGTACTGGACTCCTCAGCCTATGTTGGGATAAGGGCTAGAAAACATGTATTAAACTTTGAAAACTCTGCTGATGTGCAGTGCTTTCCTGATCATCTTTCAAAAAGTAATTGTAAAAAGTACATTGAACCCGTGGTAAAACTATCAGAGGTCACTGGAAGGCATGAATTCCATGTAAACAGTTACACAGAAGTGGATGTTTTTTCCTATATTAACATAAAAAACATTAAAACCTAAGGAAAATT
>VYZM01013453.1:0-42558 GCA_013398915.1 Dromas ardeola | reverse complement strand
ATTCTCAGTCTTAACCTGCTTGATCTTCACAGAAATTTCTTCTCAATCCCTATTAAAACATACAGTAACTATCCCAAGAGATACATAATATGCTGATGTTGTCCCAACCTACTTGTTCCCGCCGCCCCAACTTTCCCAAAGCACACCGAGCTTCCTGCCGGTCAAGAAAGAAAACAAATGCCATCCCTCACAGATGCCAGCTCTAGCAGTGTGAGAGTAGTTAAGTTTTTCTTCTTCCATTAACTACTTCTGGGGAGTTCAAGAACCCCAATGCTTTAATGATCCAGTATCTAACTTCCCATCAGAATTCATTCTTGACCATTCTAGATCCATTTGTTCTACTGCCCAGACTAAATTATATTTCAGATGGCTTTCTTTTTTTTTCCCATTCCTTTGAGTTTGCATGTACTCTTCTACCTACACACAGCAATTCTCTCCCTTCTCAGCCTACAGTTTATTAGGCTAAATGAAACAATCCCTTTACCTGGTATCATAGGTTCTGTCTCCCTATCTTCAATTTTGCATCCCTTCGCTGCACTTATTCCAGTTGAACTCACATTTCCTAAGAAAAAGTATTGTATTTAAGATGAGGCCTTGCCTGTGGCTGGTCTGTAGGATTACTGGTCAGCAAGGTAGTACACTTGCTCTGTTGAAAACATCTCTGATAAATTGTAATTACATATTTGTCTTTCCCGTGGCTGCAAAATATTTGTGCCTGATAGTATTCCTGGGATGACCCTGAGATCCCCCCCTTTCTCAGTAATTTTTTTACTGATGCACAACAGATTTATAATTAGAGATTTCATTAAGTATGCCCACAATCCTGGCCTTGCCTTTTTACACTATTGTACTTCAGGCCATTTCTGTTACTCCAGTCATCGATGTCATTCGTTTCATTTATGATGTATTCCTTTGAGTTAAAATGATAAAGAATAGCCTTATGCTGTTAGCAATCCTATCAGATCTCACCTTTTGTACAAGGGTTGTGGACTGGAACATTAATTCAAGCTGATCCTGGAGAAGTCCCCGTGAGCCGCTCCCTGGCACAGTAGTTTCCATTCCTGCACTGTCTTACCACTGTCCTGTTCATTTTGCCTCAGAAATCCTAGTCCTCTTCTTCTCTTCACTAATATGATTCATGTGACATCGGTAACTTAGGGCAAGCAACTTTAAGTAGGCATCTAAATTCCATAAAGCTTAATATACTTAATTTGGTTGCAGCATGCACACATTGAAAGGAATTTTCTCATTTGGAGCAGAGCCTAAATTGCTACATGATAATGACAGACTTCTCATTGTTTCAGCAGTTTTGGGGATAAATCTGTAGGGATCTGCGTGGCAGATTCTCCTAACTGCCATATGCAAGTTTTCTTAGCCACCACATGTATACTTAACTACAGTCTGCTCTAATGGCTTTTTCCAAGTTACAAGCTTCTTAAGTAAGAGCACTCATTGAGAGAGTTCCTTTAGGTCAAAGAAAGGAGAAATACCACTTCTTAGCAAATATTTTGAAGATGCTGATCAGCAGCTCATTACTAGCTACCGATCAGCTATTACCTTCATTTCAACAGACACAATTTGAATAGCAGTAATATCACCTTGCATACCAAAAAAACAGACCTGTGTCTTAAAAATATGTGCAGAAATAATCTACCATTTTTGGACTTGATAGACAGTTTTGAAATCGGTGAGTAAGAATGAAATTGTATTTATAAAGAATTGATATCACTGCTCTTCTACTTTACATATAGAAAGTCCTAGACTAATCTGATGAAGCGAGTAATCTGAGACTTGTGACTTCTGCTGACAGGTATGTTCACAACAAATTGTATGAAAGTTTGCCTGGAATATAGTCTATGGGTCAAAGTGGTGATAGTCTTTAATGCAGTAATATATATATATAATAAAAGCCTTCATATTGGTGTGAACGCGTGGTTCTCTCTACATGCCTTGTTAATAAGATTATTGTCTCCGGTCACCACACTTACAATCTCCTTTCCTTACAATACGGTGATCTGGAAAGCGTGAAGTAAGGATCTTTTCTGAATCAGAGGAGGAATTTCAGCTAACAGAGCACAAGGGCACGGTTTGGTAAGCCCTTTTAGTGCTTGCTGGGCTGCTATTGAATGCAATTGTTGCCCTTCACAGGCAGGAGGCAAGCTTATAGCCCTCTGCACCCTTCAGCTCCCACAGAGCATTCAAAGTTAAACTAAAAAGGCAAAAAGTCTTTCAGCTTTATTGTGATATTTTTCGCTTTTCTTTCCCTCTGTTTTCTCTTTGCTTGCACAGAAAATGGTCAGCTAAAACCAGAAACCTTTCTAGCTATCTGAACTCTTAAGTTGGGGATAAGGTTGGGAGACTTCTGAGATTTCTGAGTTTTGCCCGCTGACTTTTTCCTTTTAAGTAAACTCAAGGCAACCTAAGAAATGTCAGATAGTTGTTGAAGGTTATTTTCGCTATGAAATGCTAAACATCGTGTTTTTTCTTCACAAACACTTATTGCTTCTATAAGGAGGTTTAATAAGAGAGGTAATTAAAAAAATTGCACAGAACTATAAATTTATATGAGGCTATAAACATACAAATAAGACAGAATTGCATTGTTTTGCCTGTGATATTTATGGTGTTTGAGTTTCATTTATCTTTAAATAAAAAGGAATTGTTAACCCCAGTAGAAAGGAGATTCTTCTTAATCTTGAGAATAAAAGAGGGTCTGGGGGCTTCATAGAGAAGATGCACTTATTTGGGAACTAATACTGCTCCCGAGTCAAGTGTTAAGAACATTTTGACTCCAGGAGTAAGCCCCAGGAAAGCTCTGTTCTGGCACACAACCAGAAAGCTGAAGGGAAAGTATCGCCCTCCTCACTTTAATTAAAAAAGGAGTTTAAATCTAGCTTTCCATGTATATTTATGAAGCAAGTAAAGAACACCATTATGGCTTCTAAAGTTATAATAGCATGGATTAGGGCCATAATACATTTATTGTACAAATTGCATTTGATATTTAATGATAAGGAGGATGGGAGAACGATGTACCATACAACACAATAGCAGCAACAAAAACTTTGTATTTTCATAGTCCTTCAGCTGTTCATTGTTGTCTGTGATTACTGGCCAAGTCATCATTGTAAAGTTTCAGGGACAAATAAATAAAGATCATATCCTCACTGTAAAAATAGGGAAACTGAGGCAGAGAAATGCTATGACCTCTGACTTCTATAGTCACAAGTCTCATGCTACATGAGTATCACAGTTAGGATTGATTATTCATTTGCGTATCTAAGCATTTAAGTAAGTACCCTATAATTTTCTTTACTCATTGCTGCATTAGAATTGTGGTTAATGTATTTTGCCTTTCTATCCTACTAAAAGTAATGGCAAGATAAGGAGCAGAATTAGCCCTTCTACCAGTTTCTGTGCTCTGTTATTCCTGTGGGCCAGTGGGCTGCTTGCAGTGGACACAGTGCTATTTTTATAATGAGGAGATTTTAGGTGTAAAATGTCAGAGCTGTTTAAAATTTTCCTTGGGGATTTCTCTTGCTCTGATGCACCCTTCTTGCCCGTTTGACCAGCTCTTGAAGACGGTTATTAACAAGTTAGTCTATTCACCCTTACAAGGTCATATTCTAGTTTCAGACCATTTTCATTTAGTTACAGAAATACAAACAATTCCCAGTGCTTCAAATATCCCCGAGTCTCAGTGGTAAAATACTGCATTCTCTGTTTGTAGAAGAGAACTCTTATTTCAGGAATGAAACTTCCAACAAATGCCAAACAGTGTCAGGAAAAAAAAAAATTCTTGTTCAAAAAGGCAGACTTCCTTTATCCATGTAATTATATTCAGGACCAACTCTGTGTTGAATAAAAAGACAGTGATTAAAATTCTGTCCTTCTCATTAATCTTTCTATTAGTCCGTTATTTATTATGAAGTGGGTTGAATATATTGCTTATCCCAAGTTCACATATTTCCCCCAACTGAAAGAACGCATATATGTAGAGTTACATTTTCATCCTCGACATGTGACTGTCAGTCATGTTTCAAATCACAGGTTCCTAGTATTTCGATTCTTTTCTAGACAAAGTAAAACTTCTACACTAGACTAGAATAAATCTAAACTGTTTCAGATTTAGTATCAGCCTTTATTCTGCCATCTAAATTATTCTATTTTTTAAAGCTTTTGAAGACTTTTTATTTGGGTATCTGTGGCTTATAAAAATCTCATAATGTTAGACAGGAACTGGCTCCACCTGAGCAGCCCTTGCAACATTTTGGGAAGAAAAGCTACTGCATAAATCTATAAGCATTGGCGAACATGGTGTCACCATTCCAGCCAGAGAAGTTACCAGAAAGTGAGAGATGAAGATTTTTACAAATATTTTCTTGAATTTTCTCTCTATTTTATATTTCTAAATTTGATCTTTTAAAAATGCTGTGGTGTGGGCTTTTTTTAAATTGTGTTTAGGAACAAAAGAAGGGAAAGAATGGGATTGGTGATTAATGGTAGCAATAAAAATAGCTAGTTATATTCCATACGAAAAGCTATTCCAAACAAAAAAGAATAATCAGAATGAACTATCAAGAGCAAAAGGCTTGTCATTTTTATAACAGTATCAAGAGGTACAGTAATATTCAAAGTAAAAGCAGCTATATAACAGCTGGTAATACTACTACATCTACACATGAAACTCCCTGACCCTGCCTTTCCATGCCCATGCTGTCCTGTAAATTTATGATCTTTATAACCAAGACTGTTGTATATTGCATAACTGGGCGCCAAAATCCCATATTTGTCCTAATTCTTATTTTTTTAATGAAATAGTCTTTTGGAAATTTATGGCTGGATATGAAAATTGATCCTTTGAAATCATAACATTAAAAGGGAATCTGTAAAAGAGCCTTGCCCGGGCTTGTATGTTCTGCCCTTGAGATTCCTCTTCTTGTATCTTAACAAATCTACCACAGGATGTGTGCTTAAGTACTGTACAAAGCCTGAAGCCATATTACC
The DNA here is from genome assembly GCA_013398915.1 of Dromas ardeola. NCBI lineage: Eukaryota > Metazoa > Chordata > Aves > Charadriiformes > Dromadidae > Dromas > Dromas ardeola. The sequence goes on along the minus strand of VYZM01013453.1, from coordinate 37,551 downwards.
TAAGATTCACTGGGCCTGCACAGCATGAGAAAAGGAAATTGTTACTAAAGATAAGGCTAATGAGCAATGATTCAGTCAGGGGAACAAAGTATGTTTGCTGCTGCAAATGTTGCCCTTTGGGTATGATTTAGGGGGGTTTGCCAGACCAGGTGGAAACAGGAAGAGTCCAGACCATTTTTGCCACCTTGTCACTTTGAACGTTCACTCTAGTTTCAATGGAATATGACTTTCAATTCTAGTTTTCTGGCACCAAAGCAAAAGGGAAATAGGACAAGCTAGTGAAAGGAAGCACTTTGGAACAGGCACTGTCTTGTTGCTCGGTGGGAAACCCAGACTCAGGTGTTTTCACCCTGCCATTCTAAGGTAGCCAACAAACATAAATTTTGATTTGCGATATTCAAGGCTACTACACGCAGCCTTGTGACAAATGTCAGCTCCTCTCCTTTTCATCCAGTGAACACTAGAGTAGTTCTATGAAGTGTAGCAGCTTCCAAAAGGAGAGAGGAAATGTATATCCACAAAAAAGATGTTTATGAATGCAAAATTATGCTACAGTGGCAAATTGTTCTTTTTGACTGCATTTTATATCAATTGTACTTTGCCTTTCCAGTAAAAAAAAAAAAAAAAGTTCTTGGTGTAATTTAGGTAGTGGTTTTTTTCTTGCACAGGTGTATCATGCTTTAACCTCCGTACTGACTAAAGCAGACATCTGGGGTATAGCTGAGATCTAAATAAGAATCAGCCATTTTCTATGTAACCTGAGGGTTGAAGCACTGATCTGTGATGTGAGATGCTTCAGAGCTGTGCCTGTTTGCAAGATATCTGGAATGGAAAATGAGAGCCTGAACTGAGGAGCTCTGAAACATCCACCTGATTCTCCTGTATTTCATCTGAACTTTCCAACCAGTTGTCTGGGCTCTCTTGTGCCTTTCCTGAACCCCAGAAATTTCCTGGCATCATTTTTTATAAACATAATTACATTCTCCCACTTTTTTTTTCACTTGCAAGAAGCTGGTGATAAAAAGGATCATTCAGAAAAGTCTGCCATTGTACATTGTACCATTCTATAATCCAGAGCATCCCTCCTGTATCCTAGCCCTGTTCCAGAAAGGTGCAGCTCCCCATAGCTCCATACTTGCTTGCATCTTGTAATGCATCTTCCTTGCCTTAGTATTTCCAGATGTCTCAAGATGCCGATGTTCAGGCAAGTAAATGCAATTCTATATGCAGACATCTTGACTTGAGTGTCTTAATCTGCAAGGTGAAACTCACCTTTAGTTTAACTAAATTTCTACTCTTTGATTTACTCTGCATATGCAGTTTTCCTGCAGACATTTTTTCCTGAAAGATTTCTCTCCTTTTATATGGCATTGAAGTGCTGAAGGCTAACATAAAACACGAAATATAGAGTTGCTATCAATTTTCTCAGATAGACCAATGGTGAAATAAGGTTCTTGTTTTCACCCTGGAAATGTGGGAGTTTCCATTAAGAAAAATATCCTTATGATGTCAATCAGACTTGCATATTTATTTCAGTTATGCTTTTTTTTTCACCTCTGCAAATATACCCAGGGATAAGAGGAGATATTATTCCCTTCTCCACCCTCACACTAGTTGTCCTTTTTTTTTCTGGTTGACATAAGTCCTCTGAGTCATTTGAGATAAGCCCATGACATAAGCACAACCGACCACGTGAGAATACCTTCAGTCATTTATACATTCAAAGGGTTATAAGCAGGAGAAAAACACTGTGTACTTTCTTGTAAGACAAACGTGATTCAGGTTTGGGGATTTTTTGCTATGTGATGTTGTATTTAGGGAATTTTTGAAGTGTTTTTATTTGGTTTTAATTTCTTTTTTTTCTTACATATTGATATGGTTTGCAAGGTTTTGGATGTTTAATAAGAGCACTTGGTTTTTTAACATCTTTGCTGTAAAATTTCCAATATCTATTTCTGCTTGAAACAAAGTAAAGAGTGCTATGGATCTGAAATTCCCAGTGGCTGTGTATGATGTTATACTTCAAAACTCCATTTAGAGGACAGAAAAACGCAGGAAATTAGAGTCCTCTTTACTGGTCCCTAAGTATCTCTTAAGCATTTGTTTCCTAATCTGAACAGTTCATTTATTTTGTTCATTTTTTATTTTTATATGGGGGGCCATTTTACAAAATGCCAAGGTCAGTATTACAATATTATGAAGAAATAAGTTTTACTGCTTCTAACGCCACTTACTTCCTCCTGTACTGCAGAGAACATGACATTATACATACATACAAAAAATCTCATTCAAACAGACATTTTCTGCTTTACTGCTTGACTTTCTGTGAATAAGTAACCTTTCCCATTGCGAAAAATTTTGTGGCAAATTATCTCTCTGAATAGAGTTTATACATACTACATGTCATGCTACAAAAGTGAAAGTGAATAAGAGGGAGAGAGATTGCAACCTGTCTTGTAAAGGTTTATCAGTAGGGAAAAAATCACATATTTGTTATTGCAGTTCATTATCGGTGCTGTATTACCAGTAGTGAATATTGTTATGCATTAAAGTCTGGAGATTGTATTTCTATTACTTTAAGATACTGTTGAATCTCTTTTTAAGTGTTAATCTTGTCTTCTGTATCTGGAACGTATTATCATGTTGCTTGAAAGATCNTTTTTTTTTTTTTTGCATATGCAGAGCAGCATCTGCAGAGTTGAGTTTCCCATGCTCAGGTAGAGAGCTATTGAGTACACCCACTTTCATGTCAAACAAGCAAACCAGCACACTAACATACAATTAATTTGTGGAATACTACCACAAGATAATACTGACATCAAATGCCTAGCATGATTAAAAAGAAAACTAGACCTTCACAATTCAAAATGAAACTGAACCACCAGCTGTTGTATGCTTTGAAAGCAATTCCCCTTATATGTAGCCTGGCTCTTCAAAGTTTCTTAATCCCCACATCAGCATGATTTCTTAAACCAAGGTAAAATATTAAAGAAAAACAAGGGAGATGTACAGTCAGACCACAGCTATCCAAGCACTCGCAGATGAAGTCAAATACATAATAGCATATGGATGCCGATATGGATTGAAAGCAAATGGGAATCAGAAATGTAATATAATCAGATATTTTGAGCATTCTACTATTGGTCTTACTTTGCAAAGAAGTCCTTGAACATTTTTAATCTAAATTGTTTCTGAAAGAGGATGTGACAGCCAGATCCAGAAGAGGGCTTGCAATGTGAGTATGACAGAATATAGGTATCTATACTCAAAGCAGTTCTCAAGCCTTGATTGCTGCTTCTCAGTTAGAAAAGAACTCCTGTAACTAGATCTGGTTTCAACATGAAAACAACCATAAATGCCTACAGCTCTCACATACCCCTTCCCCCCGCGCCCTACACGCAGCCTAGAAGCACACTTCCCCTTGTTCCCAGAAACTCTTTCAAAAGTAAATCCTGGGTTTTGGAAGAAGGAGGATTGAAATTAGAAACAACAAAAAAACACACCAAAAATAATAAAGGCTTAATAATAATAATTATTAGTCCCATGTAAGGGAATAAGGCCAGTGCCCTTACATAGGATGACATAAGTACGAATTCCCAGCCAATATTGGGCCAATATCTAGTCTCTCTTTCCCACAAAATGTTGGACTAGATGATCTTTTGAGATCCCTTCCAACCTGAGCTATTCCTATTCTATTCTATTCTATTCTATTCCGTTCCGTTCCGTTCCGTTCCGTTCCGTTCCGTTCCGTTCCGTTCCGTTCCGTTCCGTTCCGTTCCGTTCCGTTCCGTTCCGTTCCGTTCCGTTCCGTTCCGTTCCGTTCCGTTCCGTTCTTCTAGTTCAGTATTTTTTGTCAAAAGTTATTGAATAAAATACATTACCAGTATTTTTTCTAAGCTGCAATTCCTGAATTCAGAGAGCTCCTACCTAAAATTCTGAACGAGGAGGAGAGAAATGAAACTTAAGACAAATTCCTCTATGTTTGTGGCTGCCCCAGTGGGAAGCCCTGCAGATCAGGGAGTGTTTCTCTGGGCTGTTTTTTGTGTGTCCTTTGAGGCATTTAACCAGGGGGAGTCATGAGACCTGCAGTTCTCCGTCATAAACATCCAGTGTCCTATACTGGGAAAGAGGCTGCTCAGCTCTTCATTACCTCTTTGGCTGCATCCAGAACCTGTGTTTAACTCTTCTCAGATGCTGCCTAGGGAATATTTACTCAGTGAATCCTGGTTTTGTGCAATGGGTCTCACCTCAGTCCCTTAGTCCATGTCTACATGGCAAGCCATGGACCTTCAGCACTTGGCTGAATTGCAAGCATCAAGTGTCCTGCTCATGGACTTGACCGACTGCACAATGGCTCGGTGCGGTGTAGCCCATATATGCAGGTTTCTTCTTGACACAACAGTGGAACAGAGGGTGACCACACACAGCCAAGCCTCACAGGGCCACTGAGCCAAGAGCTGTTCACACAATTCATAGTTAGACCCAGCCTTACGGATTTAGAAAACATTGACCAGCAGGATCCATTTCATGTTCTTTCCTTTCTTTTACTGCCATGTCATTTCCTCTAAGAATAAGCCAGAGCTATGGTTTATTCTTGGATAACAATGTCTCATATCTTATGCTAAGTCTCTTAGCAGAATATTTCTGAAAATTATGGTGGTAGGGCCTGGAAGCTGAGGAAGTGGAACCATAAACAACCAATAATAAAAAGTGACACATGACTGCTGGTAATAAAATATAAGAACAGAACCTTAAGTATCCTAAAGCTCATAAAGTTCTTTCAGGTATTATTCCTTTTGCATTTTTACTGCACCAGTTAAATGGCAAGGAACTTCTTTTTTTTTTTTTCCTGCAGAGTGCATTTCAATTTCCAAGAAATCTCAAATAGCTTCAAGTTGTGAATTCCTAATCATTGAATCCAATATTTTTTAATCTTAACCCTAAATGAAAATTCATATTATTTTGGTGGTTATAGGATGCTGTGATGCAGGGAACATAATTATGAGAGGAGAGTACACTCCTACTCTGAGTCTGAATTTTAATAAATGGTTTCAGCAAAAACATATTCATTACCATGATAGCTCTTTTTCTTTCTCTACACTAAACTCCAGAACTGAACTATTAAATAAGTCAGATTTTTGAAATACTGAATTTATCCTACATTAAGCCAAAAATGTTAATTGCTCACCAAACTAAGTCAAGTATTCTATAAAGTCTTGTTTCCCTATAAAAAGATTTCCCATAAATTTAATAGACTGCTTTATTCTCATCACAAGAGCATACTAGAGGAGAGTCACAAAATAAAGGTGACTTTTATTGTTGTTTTTAGCTAGCTGTAAAATTATAATATTACCTCTATTAATATATTAAGCAGTAAACAGCTTCCACAAATGTTCTAAGAGCAAAGATTTTATACAACAGCCATTGCCACCAAAATTTAGTATAAATGATAATGTAATTATGTAACAGATTGGTAATACAAAGAAAGACTCTTTACAACTAGAATTTGTTAGACTGAGAACTATAATATACAATAATTTCATACACATGATAGAACGCAGATTTCCTCTTAAATACTGGTTTGATCTCCCCCATAGAAATCTTACATGCACAAACACTGAAAAGCTGCAATAATATAAGAGTATAGGTTGCATCTGTGTAATTTTAAAGCTGAATTATGAACACATTTATTCATGTGTCGAACTTCTAAAAAGTTACTAGAGTGCTCTTGAAAATTAAGCACACACAGAGTCCTACTGATTAGTAAAATTATGTGTTCAAAGTTCAGTACGTGGAGACAGTTTTGTGCATAAAACTCTTCCAGAATATCAAAATGTTTTCGTAGGTTTGAGACAAAACTTTCTCACAGATTCATAGTTCTGTGAATAGAACATAATACATAACATAATTTAGTGTAACTCTATATAAAAATCACACAAACTATTTGTTGTCTTTCACTCCAGCATTGCTTATTTTGATGCTTTTTTACATAGCTTTAAATTACTATTAATTAGATTCTGTTGAAGTAAATTGTCTTCATTGCTGTTTTATGTTTAAGTTCTATCTTTATGGATCATCATTACTTCTATGAAAATTATCAATAAACAAATACTAGTTAATTGGTGACCACCCATCTTTTTCAAATATTATTGTAAAGATGTCATAATGGTGAAGTTGTATTGCTCAACAGCACTAGATTTCTTTACATAAAAATAATAATTAAAGTGCTTGATACATGTTAAGTAGATTAAAGAAGTGACTTTGATGGTATTCAACCATTGCTAAACAGTCTGTGCAATTAATTAAAACTTAATGACCTGAATCTTTCAGTTATTGACAAAATGTGGTTTATAATTACACAAGAATTTAAATAACACAGCTAAAGTAATGTTAAAGGGCAAAACCTCAATAGTTTGCTTACTCTCAGAATGAAGTAAGATTTCATAACTAAACTTGTCTTTTTAATTAACAATAAACTCCGTAAGTTTTCCCTTTGCCTAATAAAGTTGATCATTTTATATGCTCTTGTTAATCAATCCAGACCAAAAATTCCGTGGAATTTTAGGCTGTACGTTGCAGATACAATGGAAACCGTTTTCGAAGTCATTGCTTAAATGGCCACCAGGTCATAAATTTCAATTCAATTAGCTTTTTAATGTAACATATTAAGTCTTGCAGGTCCAGTCTTAATGTGCAATAACATAATTCTTTTGCATATTAATTATATTGTTTCTATTAGAGAAGCACAGGAGATACTGCCCTTGAAAACAGCTGTTTGTCACTAGTCTAGTTGATAGTATAATGTTTAAGTCAAGCTTTTTTTCTATTCTACACTGAATCTGGAGAATGAGACAAATTTTTTTCCAGCGGGCCCTGCATTTTCACTACATAACACTTTTAGGGTCTGCTCCTATGATGTGTGAGGAGCCAAACTGAGGAGCTCAGGGCTCCTACCTATGACCTACAATTCATCTTATTCCTGTAACTTAAAGTGCTATCACTCCCCTCTTCCAGACGCTACCTCCTCACAGCAAAGACAGGAGAATTTATCATAACACTTCCCCCCGGCGTGACAGGGCTGGGCAGGGGCGCAGGTTCTCACCAAGGTTGTGCTGGCTCCATCCTCGGAGGTTTCCAAGCCCCAACAGGTCCCAGCCTCATCTGACCTCACAGCTCTGAAAAATAGCTTGGACTAAATGATTTTCAGAGACCCTTTTTTTGCCTGTTTGGTTCCGTCCTCTCCCACCACTTTTTTTGTTGGTTAGTTTGTTTTGTTTTCAATAGTCTGTATAAAAAAAAATGAATATTAATTTTTCTCCCTCTATTTTGTCCTTCAGCTTCAAATGAATCCAAATGAAAAACATTATATTTCATCTTATTTATTAGATAAATCCAAATCAGTGATGAACTAGACAATTTTCACTGAAGAAGGACATTATGGTTACGAGTGAAAAATCATGAATTCTGAGGGTTTTGGCTGTTGTAAGGTATAAAAAGAGATACAGAATATGTTGATTTTATTCTAATTTTGCATGTAATTGAATTGATAATACCTGATTTTCATTTAAATAAAAATTGTAGGTAAATGGAATTGTTTTATCCATTAATGTAACTCTCAATATCAAATTTTGTTTTAAACAGATTAATTTTTAAATTGTATTTACTCATGAATATAAATATATGATGTTGGTTAAAAGAAACAAAAAGACAAAAAGCAATCACCTCTTAAAACCTTGGTTTCAGGGAAAGAGATTTACTAGAGCTAGGAGCAACATCTTGAGTAACCTTCGGCAAGACCGTTGACATTACTGAAATAAGCACTGCTTAACTGCTTCCAAAGATTTCACGGTTTTTAAAGAATGTTTTCCTGTGCAAATTGCAATCCAGGTGTTAGTACTTGGCCTACAGGGACTCTTGCTCTAGTTTCAACTGGACGTGGTACCTTTTCTTCCTATTACAGACTTTTTCTTCAGACTTAATTAAAGCTGTTTATTTAGAGACGCTTCTTCAGATTTAGGTTCACTTCTTGCCTGTGGTATGTGGCTTTTGAAATATTTCTGGGAAAACCAATGTGGTGCTATCAAGCTCTATTTTAGGGCTAGATTCCTGTAGACAGCCCCACTGTTGGAAAACTGGCTGACAGGGGTAGGCAGCTGTGGCTGGCTCTTGGCATTTCCTCACCCAACTCTGTCTCTTAGGTTTCACAAATGGCAGATTAAAAGATGAGCCTGATTCATTATTTATTTTGGTAAAGGGAGAATAAAATCCAATGAGATGACATACAACTCCTCACGTAAACCCAAGAAAGTTTGTAAAAAGTTCCAGCGAGGGAAAAATATGAACTTGCAAAGTTCATACACAAGAAATTAAAAGACAACAGAGCTAATAATAGCTAGAATAACGATCAACAGAGACACATTAGCAGTAATACACATTTTAAGCAGCAACAGAAAAAGTTGTAAAATTTTTACAAGTTTGTTTTTTTTTTTTTTCTCCAATTAGCTCTGTCCAGGAATTCCATTATATAGGTATTTTAATTTATGGTGTTTTCTTTACTATTTATTGACTGGTCTTCTAGAAAACAATGACTTGAAATTTGTTTCAAGAAGCCACTTTTATAAGATAAGGTTTTTTCCATCAGCTTCAAAACACATTAAAACCTTTCCTTCCTCTTTATTAGAAACATTAATTAAATTCTGTCATTGTTCATTGCTCTAAGTACTGCTATTCATTTATAGTCAATTCTATCGGTGCTTTATGCCAATAAAATATAAATTATGATAGAATAATTTTAAAAGGATGTAACGTGTATATAAGGGTATATGGGCAAAATATTATAATGTGTTAATAACTAAGTATCCTCACTAAATACGCATGCATTGGAATTGAAAAATAAAGCCATTGCTAATACCAAATAATTTTATTTCTAATTTTTCACTTATTCACTTAGAAGGCATTCCCTCAAGACATGCAAGAAATGGAAAATTATTTGTATGATAACACCACTGTATACCTGACAGTTTTAATCATGTGTTGTTTGAGATAACCCATACATTACAAGTAATCTCTTGTTAAATAAATATAAAATTAAGATGAACATTTTCCATTATACAATCCAGTTAGTCATATTTCACTTTTAACCTTTAACCTCAGCTTCTTATTAAAGCTTATAAAAATATTTATCCCAAATTTCAAGAAAAAGATATATTTCAAGTTTCAAGATCTTTTTCTTAAAACATATTAGAAATTTTAGTATGGAGGGATGGTGGAATATTCCTAATACTTTAAGAAGATCAAATATTTCCAACTCATTAAATGAAAGTAATGAATCAATACATGTTCTGGCACTGCTCATTAATATGTCACTGAAGCTGAGATTTTTCCTTACATTCTAGGACCTAGAATAGAAATATCCTTCATAACTAATTAATTGAAAGACATATGATGTTGGATTGCTAATCTGCAAGTAACAGTTATTCTCAACAAAGTATTTTTTAATTGGGTCAGAAATGAAAACTGAATCTGCTGACCAAAGTGACCTATTTTTCCCTGTAACCACAATGGAGTTACTCTCTTTGGCACATAGTTTCAATTAATTGTTTTAATGACACAGTTGATTTTGCTTTTATCTCCATGGATATATATGCGCTGAAAAAATGAGATGCTAGAACAGAAGAGAGGCCACCTAATCTCTCTGAAGGTCTGGACATTTGAAACCACTCCTATTGCAGGCAGTTGCAGCCTCTTCTAGCACAGAGCAAGGGTCATCCTAGGGCCTTTTCAAAAAGTGTTCAGTATTTACTAAGTCTTTTAAATTAAAAGTCCAGGCTGCTGACAGGAAGCTCAAAACGTGCAAAAATCTAGGCAAGGTGTTCAGATTAGTGATGCTAATTTTCTCCCTCCCAAAGGCTCAGAGGAAGCAATTGCCACTGATTGGCATTACCTGCTAGCTATGGAAGCTGGGTTCCAAACACCTTTACACCATTTTTCAAGAATTTTTGTTATTTTTATCCCGAGCCTTTAATTGACTTTGACTGCTTATGAAAATCCCATTGGGAGAAATCTCTGTTACAAAGCGAGATATTTCAAGTAGCTTTGACATTTCCCAGTTAATTCTATAGTTCAAACATGAGATGAAATTTTGCATTAATGCCAGAAAGAAGTGATGTCAGAGCTCACTGTAAACAAGAAAACTTCAAATGGCTTCCACAAAGACGTGGAGCCTTTTTGTACAATTTTAAACCGGGGCCATGCAACAGGTCAAAGACTAACCTTAGGGCACTCATTATCATTCATTCGCAATTCAGTTTGCCGAAATTCTGCTTTATGTTCCTGAAAGGTGGCAAGGCTTAGAGATACCACTGCTCCATTACAGGAATCTAAAGTGGACTTCAGAAAATTCTTTTTGGATATACAAGCACTGAGTGTCTGGATGATTATGTATGCTTGTTTCTAGTATCACCTACAGAAGGATGTTTGCAATCTGCAGTTATCAGTTTAAGATTGTACAGATTGCATGAGACGGAGCAGAATTCATTAAATTTCAAAGTCAGAGATGCCCTCTATAACCAAATTGAACTATTTTGTAATGTCAGAGTTATCATATAGAAGTAATCCTTCTTTGCCACCTCGTTTACCATATTTCCTGCCAATTTAAACCAATTAATCAGTGAAATATTATTAACATTCATTATCCAAATCTTAAGCAGAAATGTGAGCTACAGAAAATAAAAAAGTACTGAGATTTGCTAAGAAAAAAAGTTATCCTTTTATGTCTCTCCTATGCCTCTAACTCCTCTGCCAGCGGTTATATATGACTTTGAAGAGTTCAATGCCCAAAAAAATCACATGTTTCTTCATGGCTTGCTAAAATGGACATTTTATTCATTCTCAGCTCTGTAAAAGAGAGGATAATATTATTACTGCCTTGACTGCCTTCCTTTTCTTACACATCTAACTCCAATCTGTGTTTTCTGTACTGACTCCTTTGGAAAATGAATGCTGACTTCCAAGAAACACAAAGCATTCTTCATATGCAGTAATTTTCATGCTATTTTTCAAGAAACATTTAGGGAAACCAGAGAGACAACTTATCTGTACCACCAAATTCATTGCTAAATCCTTAGAAAATCCCACTCTAGCCGATTTTTCTTAGAGCAATAATGATATCCCTTGAATATTTATTTCAAAACAATCAGGTTCCACTCATCCAAAATAATTTTCTCGTTTTATGCACAATTCTTACTAATTGGATATAAATTATTGGATATAAATTATCCAATTATTTCAAGAAATATAGTTTTGAGAAATATAATTGTCCTAGTGATAACAAATAATTATGTTAGTTAATTATACTTCTGTTCCTCCTGATTATTCCCGTCCATTTCCCAGCTCGCTCTTTTTCCCCTCCTACCTGATCCACTATGATTTTTCTTCTTAGCCCTGAGTAGACAGCAGAAAAGGAGTCCTAAGGCAGCACAGATAATTTGCTGTTGACCAAGAGAGGAGGGTTGGGGATTTTTTTCTGAAATTCTGCCTATGTGTCTATCTGAGAACCACAGGAAAACAGCATCTGACGTCATCATGAAAGGTCTCCATGAATTCCAAATCACTTCATGAAAGCTGGCGTGCTCTTTCCATCCAAAAATATTTAAAAGAATATTTATTAAGTTCTTTGATTCATTAAGCTTTTGGAATGATAGTTCTCTTCTTCCAGAGAAATAAGGTGGGGGACCTAATTTAACATTTGAATAGTTTTTCTGTTCATTTTGTCATTTCTTTATCACTTCCAAAAGTCACTCTTCACCTCCACAACAGCCTTGCAAATTGTATATCTAGCATTTTGTTAAATGGACTTCAACTCAGCAAACCAGGTTTTTCTTTCTCTTGCAGCGTGTGAGATAGTTGCTCTTTTGTGCACATGAAGAATACAGCTCACAAGCAAAAGGCAGCTTTGGGGACCAGAGACCTGTGAACCTTTTCAATATAGATACCATTTACATCAATCTTGTCCATTAACAACCTCAGGATAAGTTTCAGGGTTTTCACTAGTTCTACACCTTCAGGGGTCTGTCTTATTCCGGTATTATTGCCCAGTGATGTGCCTTTATGATGGGCCAAACTAGATTAAATTCATCAGTGTGCCTAAGGGCCCGCTGTCTTTGAGCAGGCACGACCTGAACTTCATCCTCTCATGGAGAAATGAAACTGTCTTACTGATCAGTGGGTGCAAGAAGAATTCAAAAGCAGCTACTGTTCGAAGGGTTGTGACTACAGACTTAGCTGTGGAGAGCTGTAGTGCTATTTTTGAGCTGATTTGACACCTGGCACTTGTCCTGTCTGATCAACACTAAGGGGGGAAAGTTTTTTCTTTAGCATACCTGCAACTCACCTGTACTTGCAAGAATACTGATACCAAAGATTTTTTGAAAAAATAAATATGCAGATATGAATAAATGTATAGGCTTCCTAAACTATTCAAGAATTACATGAACTCTCCTGTACCTTTCCAGGTATTTCTGCAGGTACTCAACAACCTTATTCTTTGCACAATATGCCTCTCGCTTTATAACTTTAGCGAAACTGCAAAATCAAATGAGTTAAAAATTGCAACAGAAAGAATTTGGAAGCTACTACTATTCAAAAATTCTGCCCTTCCAAGAAAGGTTAAAATAATTCAGTTACTAATGTGATAAATGGGAATTAGTTCTGATCTGGCTCTGGTTTGAAGGTATTTAATATGAGCTCATGTTATTTTAGTATACGCAACAGAGAGAGCCTAGACAGAGATGTATTAAATTTATATATATTTTTCCTTCAGCTGAGTTCAACTCTTAAAAAAAGATAATGCTAGTATCTCTTTCATTTTCAGGGTTTTATACAGTTGTTCTAATGAGGTAGGAAACATATGCTATTTTTGTATGCATATTAAAACTATGAATGACACAAGTTGATGTCAAGAAGACAGAATGCAACTATTTAAAGATGCTTGTAGGAAGAAGTGTTGTCACTTTTGTATTCTTTTACTGTCACAGCCACAACAATTCTACTATTTAACAAGCTATTAGAAGAGATACTTAACTATGAATTAATATAACACTCATTTTGTTAATGTGGATGAATGTAGTACGTATGCTGATTTTGCTAAAAATGATGCTTTCTTTGATTTTTGGCAAGGACATTGATTTCTACAATGGGTGACATTCTAGGATGACAGTTTTAACACCATATAGCGAATGATTTTCAATCAAATACTTGCCACGGCTGGGAACAGGCAGCATTACAATCCCTGCTAAGACTGTAATGGTTTAAGTTACTGGGAGAATAATTTTTTTGCAAAACATCTTTTCCACCAAAGTGCAACGGAGCACTCAGTGAGATATGCCAGTGCCTGTGAGTTGATGACTTCTAGAAAAAAGGCTTGGGACTGCTTCAGCTAAAAGTACTTTAACAAGCAAAACCTCTGCAGGCTCTTCACAAAGATTTTCTGTGCAGAAACAAAGCTGTCTGGGGGAACATTTCCCATACCGTCACACACCTCATGCTTTCCACTACACAGTTCTTCATCCTGCTCTTACTAGCAGACACGGACCAGTAGGTGCAGCTAAAGAACCGACAACAATCATCTCACACTGTTGTGGATGACCTGGCTTTTCAACAACAGAACTGAAAAAAAAAAAAAGAAAAAGAAAAAGAAAAAAACCATCCAGAGCAGAACAGAGTTCAAAACATGTTAGTATAATGTGGTTTTGGTGTTTTGGTAATTTTGATGTCTTTGATGAAGTCAGTGAAACGCTCATAATTTGTGTAGTGTTACATTTACATATACAGTTGCATGTAATTCTTCTTCTTTGTAATTTCTTAGTAACATGGTAAAAGAGGTACAGAATCATTAATCACTAAATTTACCTGCTACTGCCTTACAGAGTAAAGTAATATATTTTTTAATAAATTCTGTGGCAGAAAACAAGGCATAATGCTGCACTTGATCAATGACATTTATCAAAACTCATTAAGTAACAAGGGAGGCATATAATTGTGTTTTCACACACAGATCTTCAGATGTGAGCAAGAAAAAGGCTTGCTATGAGAACCTGTTTACTGTAAACCAGTTGGAAGTCTTTAATCTGCTCCATGGAGCAGACATGAGGAAGAATGAAACAAGGGTAGAGGAGAAGATCTTTTGCCATGTAAAGATCCAGAGGTGAATGGAGACATAGAATGCAAAAAAGCACGTCGTGGTGGTGGAGTGAAAGACTGGATCAAAATGAATACATGTCTGGGGTGTCATTCAGGTTGCCTGAGTAACCTTAATTCAGGTGTTTCATAATTTCTGGTTTCTTCAGTTGCAGCCTTTGGCACAGTTCAGAGGCAGTGTGATAATAAGACTTTACAAAAAAAATTAACCACATAAATCTGGTGAAAGAAGCTGAACCCTTTGGGTACTCAGCAGGGATAGTCATGCTGAAGTTTCTTCAAGTACTAGAACCAGAGATGACACTGGTAACACTGTCAGCCTCCAGCTGGTCCCATCCATCAGGGAATGAAGGCATACTTAAATTTTTCTGCTATTTTCTCAACAAAAGAAAGCAGACATTCATGAATGATGGAATTAATTTCTATATCTTAAACAAAAAAAAGTATATTCTGGCGGTTTTAGACACTTCTGCACCAATTTCCCTCTGAGTCTTTCCCTTACCCTGGCTCCTGTTTATTCCTTTCCTATTATAGCTCCCAAACTGCTGTTACCCCAACTAACTCCTGCCTCCCTCTTCCTGCTCCACATCTTTACTTCTCTCTCTTACCTCACACCAGCCCACATTTTTCCCCTTAGCATAAGTGCTGCTATCCCCCCCGCTGCTATTCAATGTCTTGTATCTTCCCCAGGAATGTTTATTTCATCTCTACCTGCGTTCTTCCCCTTAACTTCTTTCTTTGCCTCAGTCCCTCTTGTTCCTGTCCTGTCCAGCCATTACCTTTCTCCCCTTCATCCTTCCTACATGGCATGAGGCAACTTCGGGGGAAACAGAATTTGTATTCCTAAGCTCTTTTAGGAAAAAGCTTATTTTAATCAAAACTTTAGCAAAAAATCTGAGGGATATATTCAGCATAGAGTATTAGAGCCACAGTGGTTTACATTTGGCAGAGCTTTCAGCAACTGAAAACAGAGGCTTATGATTGAAAGCCTCTGGCAGCCTCACTTATTGGCATCAGAACTCTGCCACCTATTACAACATGCTGTTTATTTAACAGTTTCTGTTAAATTAAATTACTTATCTTTAATCATGGCAGATATATTTATATCTATTTTAAATAGCCCTCCAAATGTTTCTTTTAATTCTTGCACATAAATTCTAGTGTAATGAGGTAATGCTGCTGCATTTTCATGAGTATAATAAACCTCTTATGGTTTGGCCCAAGTTGAATATATCAAGGAAGAGAGAAAGGGAAGGAGGAGTTAGTATAATCAGAAATTAAGTCACATTTAATACATTAAGTTTTAGAAAGTACCGAGCAAGTCCACAATGTAAGGAAGATGAAAATAACATGGAAAGGAACAGTACCTTAATTTTTACAAATATTAAAACATAGGCTTTATCTTTATGAGTCTGATTCTCCTCTCATTTATCCTGGTATATCTTGTTTACTTTCCATGTAGAAGAAGTAGAGAAATCAATGAAATCAGTGGAGATAAACAGAAGTAAAACTAGAATCAGACTCCTACAAATGTAAATGAACTGCATAGAAAAATAAAGATGATCTTTTGGATGGTGCTGGGGTACTTATGTAGGAAAGCTTCCATCATGCAAAGTTAATCATGTTTAAGGATTTAAAAATTATTAGGATGGTAAAATACCAAAAGTAATAGTCAAGATTATTTTCTACCTGTAACTGCTGCTTGAAAAATGGCACTCGTTTATGTGCAGTGATACTTTAAGATCTTATACAAGGTTCTACTGAAAAAAAGATACATTTGGCTGGGACAGCTTGAAAACACCTTCCTTATTTTATCAAAATTTTTTTCTGATTTCAAATACAGCGTAACTATAACCCCCCCACTGTTGCCATGAACTATTAGTGATTCACAGAAACATAAGCAGTGTGAATGAAGACTAGAAGCAAAAAGTTTAATTATAAAATCTTGCAATAAACTTCCCAGTGCTTGTAGATTTTTATTAGGTGCATAGGATGGCACTGTATAACATGTTTTTTCTTTACTCTCCTACCAACATTGCTCATGTGAATGTGAAGGTCTTACAGGCTGAATCCTACTGACAATAAGTTTAATATCTTTGCTGTAGAGCTTCTTGCTTCCTGAAATGATTTTCACCGCAAATTTATGAGTTTTTCAATATATAAAGACTCTCATCCTTATTGTTCTTTAAATAAAGATTACAAATCAAATTAAATGCTGAAAAGTGAAAAGGAGGATAAGTGAGAGCAATCATTTTCCAAAATGTGTTTTTAGTATATTTCCTTGCACTGACCAAAAAGTCATGATGCCTGGAATTGAATTATACAGTAACTTGAGACTGAAAAAATACCAGAAGACTGCAGAGCAGTGTGTGTTTAAAAATTATTTCCTAACAGTGCAATATATCTACTATTTTTCTTACTCCTCCCCATCAAGAAGACCAATGCAAGCCTTACAGAAGGTCACATCGTTCATTTGCTCCCATCTGCATCTAAGCAGAAAACTGTGGTTTGCGAGCAAGTGCAGCCCAGCACCAGCCCCTAGTCCCGAATGAAACAAAGCATCTGCCTCTCTGCCTTGCCATGGGCTCTGCTCACCTTCCCAGCAGCAATTACAGGGGTTTCTTTGTAAGTCTGCGTATAGGCCAATGAAGAAGCAATTGCTCCAGTCAATACACAGGGGGGACTATTTTAGACAGTTTGCTCCATCACGTCATAAACAGGACGAGGGGTAACAGGCACAAGCTGGAACATAGGAAGTTCCAGTCAAATATGAGGAAAAACTTCTTTACGGTGAGGGTGGCAGAGCACTGGAACAGGCTGCCCAGGGAGGTTGTGGAGTCCCCTTCTCTGGAGACTTTCAGGACCCACTTGGATGCAGTCCTGAGTAATGTGCTCTAGGCAATCCTGCTTTAGCAGGGGAGTGGGACTAGATGATCTCTAGGGGTCCCTTCCAACTCTGAAATTCCGTGATTCCGTGAAACCCTTGACCACTGTGCTAAAGGAAATACTAGATTTATTTGAGGTGCAAAGCGGCTCTCCCTGAGCTTCTCAGGAAGACCCAAAGCAGAGAATCTGTATGTAGATGAGGCCAATAATTAGAGGTAATATGTCTAATATATTAAAGAGAAAGTTCTTTAATCCAGGTACATCACAAGAATAAAATTATTCTCCATTTCTAAGTAAGGCATTACCAGTAAAACGATAGCATCTTGCCATAGTCTTTTAATGCTCATTTTAAATCTTTCTTGCAATTATCCTGCTTGATACTTCCTTTGCTTATAAGTGATTTTAAAAATATAATCCAGCTTTTTCTTTTTCTAAAGCAATTATTTGTCATGTTAGAGATGTAATGAATATAAATCTAGGCTGATAACTAACATAGCAGTGCTGCTGCAAGCTTTCTGTCAAGCATACCTAACATCAGCAATTATTTCTACTGATAGGCTAATTCAGTGATGCTGAGGTGCTATTTCCTTATATTATATCCCCATCCTATTCCTGTATGGTTCCAAAAGCAGTTCCCTGACAAAGACATTAAGCTAATTAAAATAATAAAGCCCCATTTAGCTGAAACAAAGACTGTACCAAAAATTCTCAAGAGCAAAGGCAAATGAGCTCACTTACAGCTGTTTTGCCTTACCTACCATTTTCCTTGTGCATATTTAGTTGGAATGTCATTGTCTCCCTCACAGTCCACTGAAACTTGTGATTTATAGCGTACTGCCCCATCTCCACTCACATAGCCAAATACAGTCTTATTAACATCTTGGAAATCTTTTTATCAAATAAATTGATAGAAAAAAAAAGAAGGTATTTCCTCACAACAAAATCTAAACTAAATTCCACTACATATGATCAGCCGCTTGATTAAAATCAAGCATCCTTTAACTGAAATCTTAATACTGAAAACTATGTAAGTTGTTAGCGCTGCTAGATACTAAATGGCATGCATCTGTATCACAGGCATGTTAAATCATAGCAAACTCTTCTGGGAGACATCCAACAGTCAAGACCTGACCACTGATTAGGCAAAATTTATCCTCTGTGTGCTGCTTCCCAAACAGCAGATGTGTTGAGAGACACTTGTAACCCATGCATTTTTGTTTTTGTAAATGAATTGGGAACTTCAGTATTTTTAGTGTATGTCAGAGTTTAGACAGCACATTAACTGAAAATCCTTAAAGGAAAATAAAGGCCAATAACCTTGTTGCCAAATTTAATTTTAAGGAAAACTTCATGGTTGAAGAAAACTAAACAAAGTTCTATTCAAATTCATATATTTATTAGAGAAAGATGGCTTCAGACCTGAAACAATCTTCATTTTTGTAAATTAGCATCATAAATGACAAGAGAATATCCAATATCAACCAAAGATGCAACCCAATCTAGGGATAGGAGATTTACAAAAATCAAGAAAACAAAAAACAAACAAATTCCTTTTCATCAGTTTGGACAGCTTTCTTCACAACACCCACAAAGACACCCTTTTATTTCAGGAGCACACCTGAAATGTCTAGGATACATGTAAATACCATACCCCACTTTATTTTCTCACAAACAAAATATTAAATATATGGCACTAAGCTGCATTAATAGTGGAGGTAAAAAATCCATTTTAATGGATAGGCTTTAGGCTACCTTAACTGCAAAGTCAGTGAGGCAAAATCTTTCAAAATAATCACCTCAGCTAACAGTCTTTTTATTATATAAGGTCTGTGACCTTATTAGAAAGCAAGACTGGATGCTCAGAGAGCATGAATGTAGTTTATTAACAAAGCATCAACGAAACCTGATAATCAGTGTATAAGAACGAAGGATGGCAAGTAGTTTAAGTCTTATAGATATATTGGCAGAGGACAGAATTACTGTTTTTTGAAGAAAATCAAGGGAAATATACCAAAACAAAACAAAAAAAATAGATTATTTATTAAAAGAAAAGGTTATTTAAAGAGGAGAGGAGGACGAAAGACAAAATACAATATTTGGGGGACTGACTGCTACTGGTAGCTATAATTTCTACCTATCTAAAAGCTCTATTTGCAGACCTTCACTGTGCTGTGCTGAATTCTATATACTGTATTTTCCCTATTCCTGCATATAATAGAGATGCCAGGCCCTTCTCTTGATTCATCGTCTTTGAGAATACAGGTGGTTGATGGGGACAGGGTTAATTAGTTCTCCATATCCTAGACAACTCTTAATGTGTGGTCTCAAGTATGGCTGAGAATGCATTGTACTTGCTTGAAACACCAGTGGCTGGCAATGTGATGGGCCCTCCAATATTGTACCAATAGCACCCCATGCTGCTGAGCCCTGAGGCTGGCATGTGGGATGCTTTGGAGGACCAGAAGTGAATTCACAGGCATGAGATTTGCAAAGCTAATCTCAGCAATGGCCTTGGGAACCCTCCCAGGGATGCTGGAATGGGGGTCACATTGTCAGCTCATTCTCTAATGCCCCTGTTGACAAGTTCCCCTTTATCAGTTTAGCCAAAAAAGTCGACGCTTAAAATTCCTTAGTTACCTTCCTTAGATCTGTTGGCATGTTTTTTGTTTGTTTGTTTGTTTTTATCCTGTAGCAGCCTCCTAAAACATGGCAGATAACCTCAACAGCAAGAAAAAATGTGATCATCACTATTATTGCCAGTCTTTGACATGCAGATTTTTATAGCTCTGGCTTATTAACTCTGCACAAGTGGATTTAGAGTGTGTTTCTACAGGAGAAGACATAGGTGCTAGACAGAAAAATCCACCAGGACTTTGCCATGCCAGAAAAGGAGCGGGCTAGCATTTGGTTAATAAAGCCAGCTCCCAAGGAAGCTGTGGATATGGACTGCATACGAAGTACTAATTTTTTTCAGAGCCAATGAGAAAACTGCCTTTTAACTGGACTAAATTAGCTCTTTCATGGGAGAGCAACAAACCAGAGCAAATTGCTCAACAGTATCCCTCTTAAAACGTCAAAAGTACTTTGTCAAGCAGAATCATTATTTATATCACTCAGGCTTCCTGCATCTGCTTTTACTCTTACCATGGCCCAGTTCAGAATTATGCACAGAAAGCATCACCTACAAAGAAATAAAGATAAATGATGTAGTTCACAAAACAGAACAACACCGTTCCATCAGAAACTTATATTTTGCTTAGCTCCGGGTTTTTACTTGGCTCAGATTTCTTGCTATCTGTGAAAGATTAAACCTCTAGGGAACTACTGAATCTGCTCTTTGCAGGTAGAAATTTTCTTCTATTTTAACTAAGAGCGCGTGATAGCAAGGAGAAATCATCATTACAAATCCCTGGAACAGTCTATTTTTTTCAGGTGTTCTCACTATTTCTAAATCTGCTTTCCTTTTTCATGAGGACCCTTTCCCATTTCAAGGAAGATTATATATTGGAGGACAGGGGAGGAAATACTTTTCCTTTTTTCCTGTTTAGGTCAGATTTTGTGTGTGTGTAAATCAACATAATTACACTGATTTCAACAGGACTTCCCTGTTTGAAAAACCGAAACTTTGTGAAAACAAATAACTTTCTGTAGTTAGCCTATTCTTTATGCTTTATTTTTATGTTTCTTGTTCAATTTGTCCATACCACTATAACACAGCTTTTTGATTATCTTCATCTCTCCATCATGCTCTCATATCCCTTGATCCTCCATGGTGCTGAGGAATTCAGTATACAATGCAGTAAATGTGTGATAAAACACTTCAAAAATCCTTGAGCACAACCAACTCCGCTAGTTTTTTTTCTAATTAACATTCTGTTTCCACTGAAGCTGGGCAGTGCAACGGAGGTGGCAGGAGGCATTAGTGGAGGTCTCATTAGTCCCCATTTCCTCATTCGTCCCCAGATGTAATTAATGCTGGCAATCAATCCTGTGTACAACTCTGTTGCATTCAGGCCTTCCTTATGGTGCTCCTGTCAGGCGTAATTAATCAGCCCTTTTATTGATTGCATTTTGTATGTTGGCTTTTAGACCAGAAAAAGTACAATGAATAAACATCTCTCCTGAATGTTGTCCTGCATCAGGACTTCGTCACTTGGTCCAACACAGAAACCATTCCCATTGCATTACAAAGGGTAGATATCTTAGACCTTAAGCATGTCATGCTTCCAGAGCTGGTCAGGATGCTCTCCCATCCCCACCTTTGACTCCAGGGCTGCATATGCCCTGCTTAGAGAAAGCTCTACATCCTGTGTCATGAATTCTACAGGTGGATGTAGTAAGAGGACTGACATAAAAACTTACCACTTATTGCCTTCCGACGAAAGGGAACCACTTACAGGAAGAATTTACTTCACCCCAATTCAAGGCTTATCTAAAAAGCAATTCTTGAATAGTACAGTATAAAAAAAGACTCCAGAGTTCTCTTCTGGGCTTAAAGCTAGGCACTTCTATACTCGAAGTCCCTGTTTACTCGGATTGCCCTGTAATTTGGTGTGCTTCAAAAGGTACTCCATACAGTTAAGGTTCTCAGCTTGTAGTCATCTTAGTCTGATACCCAAACATTCTTAATATTTTCTTTCCAAATTGTCTTATTATTGACACATTCACCTATATTTTCCACAGGCATAAAGCTCAAGCCATAACTTTGATAATACTAAAACATTTCTTAATATTTTTTAACTTCTATAGTTACTCCACAGCATGTACTTTTACTGAGAATTTTGCTTTTTTTGGAGGGGAGCAGAGATAAATTTAGAACGGGAAATGAGTTAGCATGCTGGATCTGTTGCCTGCGGTGCAAGATGAGGCAAAAGAAATGAAAGAACAAGGAGCAGACCTTGAACTTGCTGCTGCGTTCTTAAGGCATAATGGTCTAAGTGGATGAGAATGAGAGAAGAGGAAGGGGAAATAGTGACAGAACAGTCAAAGGATGTCACAAAGAAGCATAAGACGGAGATCCACACATCTCAGCCTGGTAGCAAACACCATGTCTTAACACTTGTTTTTGTGATTTTTCTTTCTAGTCTGTCATAGACTGCTCATTCAAACACTTTCTTGGAAGATGATTCAAGAAAGGGAAAAAGCATTTAATAATCACATAACATCTCTGCCTTTAGCTAATCACAGGCATGCCTCAACTGCAATCTTAAATGATAAATATAATTTCATAAATGATTGCTCATGAATGTGACGTTACACTGATTAGTGGAAAATTGTACACATTTAAAACATCAGTCAAACCAAAACTTTTGAAAAAACACAAACGGTGGAGCTGATGATCAGCCTTATCTCTGCTCATAGTGCCTCATGCCACATGCACCTGTGGCACATGTATCCTCATTTCTTCATACAAAAGTGGATAAGACCTGTCTGCTCTGGTTGCCTACTCCCCATCTCAGGGATGAAGGTTAGTGCATTGTATCTTCGTGTTCACTCTAACTCCACATCCCTGATTTTCAAGGTGTCTTTTTTTATTAACCTCATGTTCAGAAAGACACAATGTAATGCTATTGCCTTCTGTGCAAGGACACAAATTCCCCCAAATTGTGTGGTGGGTTAGATTAATTGTTCTGGTGTCTCAACCCAGATTCCCAACGCTGCTGCTCATATGCCTTCAGTGAAGAGGGAGAAGCCATTGCATGCAGTCCCGAGTGCTTCAATGAGTCAATGCAGCCAATGCAATGTGAAAGACCAGGTTTCATGTGGTGAGTGATGCTCCTGGCTCGCTTCCCGTGTTCCCGTGCTTAACTGTGGGAGAACGGTCACATGAGTGACATTTTCTGCTAGCCCTGTGCCACCAGCTATTAGTGAGCCAGTCCAAGACAGATGTAAAAAGAACAAGGCAGGCAAAGAGACCACAGCCAAAACGGAACATGCACCCTACCACCACTGCATGTGAAGAGTCTACCTAAAAGGATATACAAACAGTAACGATGTTCCTAGTCATCATAACTTTTCATTGAGCAATTCTCAAAAAAAAAGTCTCTTTTCCTTTTAAGCTCCTAAATTAAAACTTAATATGTATCAGAGAGCTATTTCATGGCCTTATCCGTGACTTATACCTTGTTTTAAAGATTTAAATAGATCATTATTGACATAGGGGGATTTGCATGTAGCAACCAGCTTTTTCATCTGATTAGTCATTCAGTATTACAACATAAGAATGATAACAAGCTACTCAAGGGTCCATCATGGGTGAAGATATGAACCTGTAAGGCATTAACTTTTTTTTGGAAAAGGTTGTCCTTTTGTTCACATGTGCTAATTTATACAGATAAAAATAAGACAAGTGAATATTAATTCATTTTTATTGGCTAGAATCCAGAAAATCCAGGTTCATTAAAGTCTTACTATACAATATAATTAAACTATCAAAGTTTTTTCTATTAAATAATTAAATACAGTATCAAACCCAGCATTAACAAATTAGGTATCATGTTTCTTCCTGGACAATTTGACTGAGGAGGCTTTGAACCATGGTTTCAATTTCTCTTATTCAACAAACTGGTTTTACTTCTCATTCAGTCATCAGATGAATTAATATTATTAGTCAGTGCAGATAGTAAGCTACATATATATATATCTATATATATATATATATATATGGTATTATGACTTCACAGTTACTGTCAGTCATGAAGATAACCTTGCAACACTTCTGACCTGCTCCACATATTAGCATTAAAGGCTCAATACAAATCTGATGAAAGTCAGATTTATCAGTAGATTCAGTGTTTTCCAGTTCAACCTATCACCACATTATGTTAACTGAAAATATATAAGCAGCCTAAGTCAAAAAATTATAACTGCTATTGCAAATAGTAAAACAGAAATTATGGAAATATGATCACAAAGTCGATGCTTCAAGAGTAGTTTTCAATTCCTAAAGTAGTTGCTACCATTTTTCTACAATATATATTTCAGAGCCTTGCTACTTTGCATGAACCGGGGTGATCTAAAAGGAAACAATGACACAGGAGAACCCAAAGAAATTAAAAAAAGCAACAAACAAATAAGATCTATTTTTAAACACAGAGATTACAAACTGTATTCTGTCTATTAAGAAATTAAGATGGTCATTTCATCTACAAGTACTAAACAGGTCCTGGTGGGTACGTTTCCACTGTACACGCTGGTTTTCTGGAGTGAATTATGCCAACCACCAGAGGAAGGAGTGGAACCATGGATCTGCTCCTGGGAACATCCTCATGCCCTGGGTGTCTTGCTAAGTGAAGACATTCAGTCTGGGTGGTGACTGCAGCCCATGGACTGTAGTATCAGTTCCTGAGCAGACCTGAGCAGTAGCTCTTGCTAGGTGGGTTGCATTTAAACAGTATGTCCTGGCAGCATCTTGTCTCTGTTAGCTACTTTGATATGCACATGCCTTCCCAGGGCTGCTTGCACTGAGAACGTGATTTTGCTGCCATTGTGCAACATTCTTCGCAACACAAATATGTCTGCACATCACTGACACATCAGAGGCCGGGTAGCTGGTATGAGTCTGCTTTTACACCAACCCTGTGTGATGATTTAAGCTTCTAAGCCATACAGTGTTTCCCATCAGCTTCTACGTGACACTGAGTAGTTAGAATTTCTATTGTTATACACTGCAAGTTCTCAAAGCAGCACATTCGATAATATTTCAGCAAACACAGAGCTCTGCTTGTGTCCTTGCAAAACTTGATCAATATGCTGGACCTACACTGCCAGAAAACAACTTATATACTGGAATCATCCCTCAAATTATTAATTAATTAATCAATCACAGAAATGTCTGTCTATTAAGATGAAAAATAACTTGGCACTTCTGACTTCTATAACCAAAAAAGTTATAATTAGATAGAAAACTTTTCCATTTAAGCTTTGCATTATTTGCCCAGATCAGTGAAATATTAGGATTTACATCAAATCCACAAAGAGGCTTTGCAATATCTTACCATGCTCAGGGGTTTAATAAAGCTATTTCTGCAGATTGTCTTGAGGATTCTACTTAATTAATTAACTTAATTAATAATGCTATATGAAGACTTTTCAAGAGAAAACGCACTCTGGTTAATTTCTTAGCACAGCTAAGGTTGCGAATCTGCAAGAAATCCTACTGAATGCAGTACTCAGGAAAGGAGCACCATTGACAACAATATCTTGTTTTGCCAGTTCGAACTGATCTGGAATTCCTGAGTTCTGCTCAGCTTCTGACTTCAGACTGGGTGAGCATAGGAGAACCATCTTACCTCCCTCCTTGTTTCTGCTACCTCCATTAGAAGTTAGGTACAACTGAAATCTTAACACTTAACGACATCAAAGAAAGTAAATTTGCACAGCATTGTCCTGGCAGTCAAACTTGTTCTGCTTACACCACCACTACTAGCACACAAATTAGTTTTGAATCAGGCCATAGCTGTTGTGTTTTTCAAAGTAACAGCTAAGCTCAGCTTAGTGTCATGCTAGAGAAAACATCCATATTTTTTTAATATAATCAGTCCCCTGTTACAGGAAAGGTGCCCATGCCAAGCACTTTCAGCTTCCCAGGATTAAACCATTTTGGCAATACTTTGGGCAGTATTTGATGTTCTCCCTCAAGTACTCATAACGTAAAAATGTTCATGTGTACAAATATGCATTCTTACCAAGCTACAATAGTACAAACAAATTAGTGAGAAAGTTAGATATCAAGCAGAGCTCTAAAGATTAATGCTATATTTTTCATATATAGAGATGTAAGGTGTCATTTCATAATTTTATGTCAGTTACCTATGCAGGAGTCAAGAAAACATCATATTTTTATTTTCTGTTGGATTCTGAAACAGACTTAAAACAGTTAAATAAAAGGAAAATATTAGCATGGAATATGCAATCGTTCTTTTAATTACTGTATTTGGGAGATATATATACACACACATATATCCTTTTGTTACACAGGATATCTAGTATTATTACTTGCATTTTAATATAAATGTTATAATAAATTGCATTATATTTTCCCTACAAGATTAATTTATGAAACCATATTGTGGTTGATGGTGGCAGCTGAACCCCTCAATGGAATTAATTAAAGGATAATCTCCATTGCTTTGTAGCATACAAACCAATAAATGGCTGCTGAGATTAATAGCTGAAGCGAAGCTAAAGTGTTTAAGGAATTTCAAACCCCATTTATTACACACACCCTACAAAGCAGGAGAGATTATAGCTGTACAGCAAACTGGAACATTAAAAAAACCCAAAACAAAATCAAAAAGAAGCCCACACAAGGAAAACATCATTTCGTTCCCTTGTGAATATTTGAAAGTGACGCTTCTTTGTTCGACAATTCTGTGGCATACAGATGAACTTGGCTAGAATGAAAAAGAAACAGGGATGAAGCTAAAAATATGCATTGGCTCTTTTGATTGTTCATCTAAAACAAGGAGTACCCAGGGAAAACACTTATAAAAAATTAGAATGGGATATTATTGCCGAAAATACAAGCAAATGTTTTAAAGAGAGTTTGTTTGCAAAATCTTAAATTTTCATATTCAAGACAGCATTTCCCAAACACAAACTGTGAAATGATAAGGCTTGCAAGGTGTTTGGAGAATGTTTTCTGTGACTGTGGGATCCTTTAGGTGAAATTGCTTCTGCATCTTCACCGAATCTCTTAAGCTGACAGAAATGAGTTTCGTGTAATATTCAGGCGTCCTTTTGTCTTTGGTAGGAGCAAGTGGGATACAGGTGTGTGCTACACCAGATAGGATGTTGTGCTATGAAAGTTTACCCAAGTGACAATTTTTCAATGCCATTTTCAAAGGAGTTGTATAAAACTTCTTTGACAGCAACCAGCTTATTCTGGTTTTTATTAAGTGAATTGAAGGCTGGTTTTAAGTAACAAAACACACTACTTTGTCTCATTCCCTTTGCAACAAATGTTATCCTTAGCTTTGATTTCTTCCTGAATATAAGTAAGTCTAATATGCACTCCCTATAAGCATTTTATTTTATTTTTATTTTCATTTTATTCTTAAAAAAAAATCACTGGCAAATTCTGAAATTTCCATTTTAAAAGTGGTTTTCTGTTTATTATTCTGGCTATAGACAATTAATGAAGTTTAAAGTTAATGAGGTATAGTGTATGGGTTTAACTCACTCTACTCACTGTGCATCTTTAAAGCTGACGATGACTCAGCATTCTAAATAAAATATATTAATTGTCATCTGAGGACAAAGACTTGTTTCAGGATAACAAATGTATTTAACGGAAAGGGAAAAAAAAGTGAAGTATATGCATCACTGCCTGGTCTGCTAGCATCTGCTCTGGTTTCACGTCTGCCTGAGAAACCTGCCTCAAGAGCACCTCGGTCTCTCAATCCATCTGTGCGAGAGGGAAAGGGAAAGAAACGGAAATCTCCCAGGATGTGTGGCCACTTTATCATTCCTTCTGAGCTTAACCCTTTGGAAGGCAATGGGAAACACCAAGTCTGGAATGGAAGAAGCAGAATACAAAGAATCTCACTTCTGTTAGCCAGTAATGTTTTGAAGGTAATATAGTTACACTAATCAGCTGACTGAGAATTATAACCAATAATGTTACGTCCGAAGATATATTTATAATAATGAGCTGAGAAAGTCATGCATTGCATTCTTTTCAATATCACTTTCTCAGCATTAAATTGAGGATTAAGTTTACTTCAGCTTCTTTTTCTTTAGCCCTCATTTACAAAGGAGGAATTTTACTGCATTACTGCAAATTATTCCTAGATGCTCTGTAGAATTGTGGTCTTCCACATTGGTGGAAGGATGGTGTCTTTTAGATTTCCTTAAACCCACACTGCACTAACCTGAACTTAAAAGCAAGCCTTTTTCGTATAAAAGCCTACCATAATGCAAATAATTTGACAAACAGGAATACAGAACTAAAAAAGGAAACATAAAGATGCAAAGCACCAAACTGTTCAAAACGTCACAAAAATGTTGAGGTTTGGAGTGGTTTCTTTATTGGCCAGATCCTAAATATTGGCCAGATCCTAAATTGATCTGAACTGTGAAAAAAAATCTCAACCTTTTTTTTTAAACAAATATCAGCAGATACTTTATTTAAAATATTTTACTTTTCCCAAAAATCAAATTTCTGAAGTCTTACATTAAAATGAATGTTTAAAAGACTATCTTGTGAATCTGGAGGCTTGAGTTATTTTGTATACTCAGAGTTGAATCTGGTGAGGCACCGAGAGTTTCCACCTCTTTCTGCAGAGCTGAGGCCTTTTTCCTACTTTACTGAGTGAGGTCTTTCTCCCTCTAAAGATCATATTTAGTCCATAATTCTCATATAAACTTCAATGTATCCACTAACCAATGTATGATTGACACGGCCTCATATGAGAGGTCTGAGTTTCATCCCCAGCGATAACTTTTCACTTTGTAAAGCATTTTTAGACAGCTCAGCTGAAGTATAGTAGGTATTATATACTACAATACTTCTATAAACAATATGAATAATAATTGTTATCCTCTATATTTAATCATTATCATTTGAGTCCTAACTTTAGGAAGTTCCTTCCACTGATGCAAACATGCCTATTTGATCTGAAGATTATTCATCTATGATACGAGTACTTCCCTATATCCTTTTATATATATGTACCTTTAATGCATTGTTTATATGTGACAGAAAACAGTTGAGAAGTTTTCTGTTCATTATGCGAATATTATATCACTTACTAGCAGCATGGCTTTTTGCAGTCCCAATGCTCAACCCTATGGTGTGCACCGCTTCTGAGCCAGGTGGGATTCATCCCAGTTTTTGGCATTTGTCGGACAAGAATCTTTATCTGAGCTTAACTGAAATTCAAACTTGAAAAAGCCTGGTTATCTCTGAAGAGCTATTGAATATGCTTAAGAAAGGCTTTGAAATGAAGACAGACACCTGAGTATTTAAAATAAGACTCAATGAACTATCTATCTACAGACTCTTTTCAGTTTAAATTTGACTTGGTCTTCTGATGAGCACAGCAGCAAAATGGCCATGTAAACCAGCTGCACAGGGCTAACCTGTTGCAAGCAAGATAGTGAGATGGGAAAAATAAATTTCTTCCTCAGAAGGGACTTGTGCGACCGGTCAGCAGCAAGAGCCGCCAGGGTAGTGCACAGCGCTCTGGACACGGTCCCCCACTGCCATTCCTCCGGCCAGTGTATTACACCTGCACGGGACCTGCCATCTACTTGGCTGTCAATGAAGAACACAGACTCATTCCTTCACATTTATGTGTTGCTAAACGCAAAGCTTCCACCAATTTCTGTGCATTCTTATACTCCAAATCAAAATCACAGTGATCATTCTGGAAATGGTGATGCAGAGCCTTCTCTTTCTTGACTATTTGAGCTTATAGCTTCTCTTTGACCTATTACTCTTCACCTTCTCAGGCAATTTTATAGTTTGGCACCTGTAATATACTTCTATGAATTGCCTTTAGCAAACAAGATTGCTGGTTCCATCTCTGAGTGCTGAACTAGAATCAGGTGAATCCCTAATGCTAAACCAATTTTCTATAGTTACCTTTTGCCAAGAAGCACCATTCCTGGGAGACTGACACAGTTTCTCAACACCGCTTCAACACTGCTGCCCATCCAATCAGATAAAATAATAGAAAAATACTAGGGAAAATGTACTTTAAATATTTTCATGCATTATTTATGTTTGGCGCTTCTATTTCATAATAGTTACATAAATATGTAGGGCAAATTTCTTGATTCTGATAAACATTGCAAACCCCTGTAGTTGCAAATGCTTATATTCCATGCAAAATTCCCTTTAGTGGCCAACAAGAAAATAATAAAAAAATGGTTTACACATTTACAGGTCCTTTCATCCAAGAGCCTCCAAGGGGCTGCAGAGATATGTTCATAGTAACATTTTCATCTTACAGCTAAGGAAATCAAAGGCTAGCAAGATTAAAGCCCAAACCTTTAAAGATGCCTTTGGAATTAATTGGAGCCTTGAAAACCTTTCAGGATCTGCATCTAAGTGACTTGTCCAAGGATGCACCCTGCACACAACTGGAAAATAAAATACAGGTGTCAAGAATTCCTTTTTCATTATTTCAAGGCCACCAAAGAGGAATCATGCACATAGAACAAGCATAGCTAAACAACTTAATGCAATTCATAGAAGAGACATTTCCCCATCAAATGTAGTCCCATAGTACTCACATGACACTCCAGATAAGCTTGTTGCCTTACGATAGCAAGTATAGACAATCACTGTATATAAACATAAACAGTCTAAGGTTTAATGTACAGTCTTGTCATACATTGCATTTGGAGAGACCTCTAAACATGCAGGAATTGCCATTACAGGTCACGATCAGGTGTGTGTGTGCACGTGAGTGTGTACGTGCACACGCGTTCAGTTCCAGAGGGTTACTTGCCCAGTGAAGGGGAGCCAGGTTCTGAAGGTGTTGACCATTTGAGCTTGGAAGACTAACTTTCCTATCTGAACAGCAAAAAAAGGGCTGCTTCTTTCAAAAGGTAATCAGAGTCCCAAAAGGAGTTGTCTGAAGTTGGATGATGTGAATACATCCCTCAAGAGATCCATATCCTGAATCAAGGCCAGCTGTTTAGATTCTTCATTCATGTTCCATGCTGACACACAGGGAATCATATCAGCAAAAAGGGAGGGGAAGGAGGAACCAGGTTTGAGTAAGCTACTTTTTTTTTCAGGATTTTACAGAAATTTAGAAAACTTCTGTACTTCATAACATGCTGACATGGTTTCTGTCAATGATATTGACTAAAACATGATCCTGCTTCTCTTGAAAACATCACTATATTTAATGGTATAATATTGGACTTTAAAGGCATTGTATATTTTGTTTAACATTCTGGTATTAAATATTCTGCTAATCAAGTCAAAGGCTTACAAGATGAATTAAATTTATATTCAACATCTATAGTCCTCTCTGTACTTTTTGTATTTTACATATATAATAAACATATGTTGCAATATAGAATTTTACTCTATAGGATTAAGTAATTTTCTTTTATATATAATTAAATGTCTGCATTTGTTTTCAGGAATTTTTTTTTTTTAATTTCTGAAATGCTAATATTCCTCAGATTGGTGCTTTGAAGAAAATATTGACCTAAAACAGTACAGCATGCTTTGAAAATTACAGGTATGAAGAAAATTGGAATGAAAAAGAAACCTCCTGGGTGAGATCATTCACCAGAAAACACAGAAATACTAAATAGATCATACTTTTTGAAAGAGGAAAAACCCTGGAGCAGGTGAGATTTGCATACTAATTAGAGACAAGGTTTATTCAGGCTCACAGGCCAATCTATCTTCGATCACAAGACAGCATCTGTTTTAGAAGATTCAACTCTTTTTAGGTTGGCTGCTGGTAATATAAAAGCTGAAATACTTTTCAGCTTTCATTGTATATTTTTGCTTTTGGGTGTTTACAATTCAGTGAGTATTACTTTTTTCATGTTTAAGGTAATTCTGTTTAGAAGTAATTTTTATTGAAAAAATAATTTCATCATTTTCCATTTGTGTTAAAAAAAAGCGTGCCTAAGAGGTGTGATTTGCAAAATAGTTAAAAATCAACCAGAGGCCGCAGGAAATATATACTATCTAAAATTAAGAGGAGCAAAAATATACAGCACTGGAAGGGATCTTATTGCTGAAAACTGATGTTAATAAGTGACCCTCACTTAATATTTAACTGCATTTCTATTACCCCAATCCTAAAGGCTATTCACCCTCTCCTATATGATACCGACTCCTCTGTATTACTGATGACATTCTGCCTGTCTGACGTGAGTGAATTTCACCAGCACGCTCCCAATATTTACCAGTATCAATACTGAAATTATCTCTGGACCATTTCCATAAAAGTTCCAGCTGTAAACTCCCTGCAACACAATATCTTCCAATTTGACACTGCTGTCATCTGCTCATTTGAAAATTCCTTACCATCTTTATGATTCTTTTTACTAAGCCCCGTGTTTTCCTTTCTACCTATTTCCAGTGCGTCACTGTACTTGACATATATATTAGCTTCCACACCAATTTTAATATCGAGAAATATTCATTAATTTGGGCAATCTTCATTTCTGGATATCTATCTTGATTTGATTGCAATGAAAGATGAAAATATAGTTTTAAATGTTTCAAAGTGAATATGTACAAAACTGAAGGTATCTAATACCTTGTGAACTCAATTCAAAACTTGTGCTCAGTCCCACGGGAAGAAATTGCATCAGAAAATTCAAAAGAATGAAAGGAATTATGGTGTCAGTTACTTTAATCATTTAAATTCATATTAAAATGAAATATTATATATGGGAATGTTCTACTACTAGCATGGATTCCTTTCCCAGACCACAGCTTAGTCACTTATGAAAATATACTGGCAAGTCTTTCTTAGTCATAAAACACTTATTACGGAGAAAATTAGTTTTCATCAGTCACATACGTATGCACAAGATGCACCTGAAATAGTTGTTTGACCAGTCCTCCAATTTTAAACAAACATAATGCCAAGGGCTGTCATGCTGCTTCTTCTCCTAGATGGACTTTCTGTTTCTACCTGATTTTTTTGTTCCCGATGACACTTGAAGGCTATGGTCTTCATTTGGAATTTCCATCTGTTCACTCACAGACACGTGACAGCTCTAATTTGAGCATATTTGGCAAATTTACTTGACTCCTGTATGCTTCCTTGGAGATTATGATCACTTTTGCACCCAGCCTCAGTAAACAAGGGCTTCTCACCTGCTGGTGAGAAGGAAAAACACCTCCCCTTCTCTCTATAAAAGCAGGGATTATAGCAGAATTACTGGAATCTCATATTCTGTGAAAGCAGTTGTTGCCTTTACTGGACTTGTATTCTGACCCAGAAAAGCAATAGTAATAATGGGTTTGGTTGTGCCATTCAATCTGTCACCTTACTTTGCCCTCATACAGCTGACTTTATGGGCAAAAAACCCCTGTGCAGTCTGCCCTGTCCCCTATTGAAGAGCAGTTTCATGAAATACAGGTTATTTCATTCATCAGTCAAATCTCCATTTAAAGCTAAAGGGAGTTTCACTTGAGTAAGACTTGAGACTCAGGTCTTCCTCAACTACTGAAATGAAGTGCTATATTATTGCACCGATTATTAAAAGGCTATGATAAGAATGTTGTGGTTCAGAAAACACAGATCCATGCAAGACAATATAAGTTTTTGCAGCATTAAAGGGAATGACAATTAGCTCAGTACAGCTAACGTGGAAAAAGTTCCCTCTTTACAAAGCTACATGTTTCGAGAGAGCTGTAGTAATTCATCTTGCGACATGATGCCATTCCCAAAACTTCTGCTTGTAGGAGTGTTTTGCAGATCTTATTTACCTTGGATTTGCATAAGCAAAACAAATTTGGCCAATGGTTCTATCTCTACAGAGACTGATCCCAGTATAAATCTGTCTGGAAGCAGCTTCAGGCAGGAAGATCATCGCAATACAGCCAAGCCAAAATCACGGGCTCTCAGATGTTAATGGAAACCTTGCCTTTAACTACACCAGAATGAGGATTTCACTCCCTCACTCTGGTTTAACACTTGTATCTACAAGGCTTATTTTACAACTGTGAATAAATGTTCACCTACATCCAACAGACAGGCTTCAGAGCGCTGCAGTTGCTTCACAGCGTGCTAACGGCAGAAAGCAGGATGCAGGGATGATGAGCACAGCGCAGAGAGATCCTGCAGTGATGCCGAGCCACCCGAGCAGGGACCAAATAATTTCCCTTCCTCGCAACTAGTACAGAGAGTGGCCAGGGGAAATAGGACAGGGCTCAGGCTCCCCAGCAGTCTCAGAATTTGGTAATAACTCCTTGGCTACTGGCAGCAAAAGGAATTTTTGAGCAGCCCTCTGGCACGGAGAACCACTTTAAGGAGTGCAAAGATAACTGTACGCCCTTTTACACAAATAATGTCACACACAGCTGTTGTGAATGAATGCCAGGTACGAAGCAAAATACTTCCTCGTGACTGGGTATTACACGTCCTCCTCAGTTTGCAGCAGTCCCTGTATAATCTCTATTTTTAACACTTTCTTCCAGTCACAGTACAATCTTCATGAGATAACCATAAATAAACTGTTTCCCCTTTAATAAATCCAAGAATATCATTAGTGAAACATGTTCTGTTATTTCAAATGGAACAGAAAACTATACACTCCAAACTTTAAATATAATTAACAACAAAATGCCTGCTCGTGATATATATATTCATTTATTTCATAACACTGCAATGGTGTTCAAAGGCATAACTGAATTACACATTGCCGAGAATGCTGAACTTCAGGACAACAGGTTTTCAGCTCTTTTAATCACAAACTGATTTTTCCTTGCTGAGAAATACTCATCTTCTTGATGGCAAAATTTAATTAATGTTGTCTTGGGTTTCTGAGTGTAATATTGGTTGGTATTGTTGCTGTTATGAAGTAAAACAACTGACATTGATAACATTGTGCACTTCCAAACTTTTACAAAGGAGTGCAATTCTAAAAGGACAGAAGAGAAAAATAAACAGAATAGACAAATATATAGCAGATAAAATATAAACATGGTCATATACTGTTGACTTTTCACAGGGGCTGCCTGTAATCTTTTACAAACATGAAAATGCATTGTATTATTGATTACTTCAATTTAATTACAGAATCATGAAAGCGAATTAGAAGAGACCTCAAAAAGTCATCCAGTCTATGCCTTGACATGTGATGTCTGACCTGGGCATTAGTCTCAGTACGTAATGGATCAGCTTTGCAAATTGAAGAATAGACACAATTTTCCTATATTACTTACAAAATCTGTCTCAAAAAGTGTGACAAAACCCACCATAGGACAACTTCATATTTTAAGTATGGAAACACACATTAACTACTTGTGCTGGCCATGATTCATAACTCCTTTTTATTCAGGATAAATTATCTTGCTTCATCTTTCTCACCCAGTGGTATAAATTGCTGTATGACCTAATTAATATATTCTGTACAATAATAGGTCTAGGTATTAAATACAGGCTATAGCAATTTATAATAAATGAGGTGTCACAGATAGAAAGCAAATTAAAGGAAGTATTAGTTATTAACCAGAGAAAACAATATAACAATTAAAGAGATAACAATAGCCGGGTTACTTACCTTCCAAAGGGATGTTCCGCAAAAAAGGCATACAAGATGCAGTCTGCATTTATTTCACTTGGTTGAAAATTATTACTTAGCTTAATGGATATTTTTCATGAGGATTGGGCTGACTGATATTAAATGAGGGCAATTACCTTGACGAAGTATTAGGTAAAGAATTTCAGATGCATGATGTCAGGAACTGAGAAAGCGCATTCACAATAATATTAAATCTGATCATTTTTTATAATGTAACATATTTTAATTTCCACTTGAGTTATTTCCTGATTTTTTACAGATAATGAGCACTATCAGCTGCAAGTAAAGTCAATAGTATCATAGTTACCATTTCTGAAAGTCTGACTCTTCGCCTACACTGGAGAATTTACTCCATGGTTAATTCCACACCCAGCACTGCAATCCACAGCATTTGCACCACCTAATAAGCTCAATACTGCAACAAAATGCATGGATAAGCACAAGACATACGGAATTAGGTTTAAGAAATAATTTCTAAACAGTCTCCCCTATTTATTGCCAATGTTTCTATAGCAGAGAGCTGTAGTGATGTCTACTCATAGTTCTTTACTTTCCTAGAATATGCTTACAAAATGTTTAAAGCATGATATTAAGTGGTTTGTCCTACATTATTAAATCTGAACATTCTATATCAAATCAACGTAGAAAGTATTTTTCAGAAAGATCATACTTGCTGCAATCTTTATTTATAATCCCCAATTCACAAAGGGTGTCCTAATCATTCATGCAAATTAGCAGTTGTAATCAGTGGTGTAACTTTAGAAATGAACTTGTTTTATAAATTACACAAAATGAAATGGAAAACTCAATCCTGAGCTT
The DNA here is from genome assembly GCA_013398915.1 of Dromas ardeola. Classification (NCBI taxonomy): domain Eukaryota; kingdom Metazoa; phylum Chordata; class Aves; order Charadriiformes; family Dromadidae; genus Dromas; species Dromas ardeola. The sequence continues at coordinate 1,407 of VYZM01013453.1, read as the reverse complement.
ATAAATGTCAAGTGTAATTTTGTTGCATGTCAGAGACAACTACACATTCTATGTATGTAAAGAATTTGCCATGAACACAACCCACTTTTGTGGCTGTGGAAAATGCAATGATGTTCAGTACTAATAAATAAATACATTAAAAAATACAGGTACATTAAATTTAGCTTCCGCAGTGGGACAGATCTAGCACAGGAGTAAATCAATAGAACTCTAGAGAAGCTAAACTATTTCTGACAATTTGCTCTGGATCTGGCCCTCTATGTCTCATTGAAATAATTTTTTTAAATGATTAAGTAAAGTACTGCACATACAAGGCATTGATTTTTATCATTGATTTTGTGCTGGCATTTGAGCCAAGCCTCAAAAAAAGCTTGAGCGTTTTATGTATTTACAGCTGTCTGTTGGCAAGGAATAATTCATTCACTCCAAATGAAACATGCTCCTGAAGCTTATAAAACCAGCATTTTTCTAGACTAGATTTACAAACAGCTTCTTCAAATAAAAAGTTAGAAAATGTACTTTAAATCACTGAAACAAAAGCAGAAGTCTGTTTCTTGACTTTTTTTTTTTTGGCTTGTCAAACAAATAAGACAGATATAGATTATATTTTCCTCCCAAGAGACTGTTTCATTGGCAGAGAGCAAAGATCAATGATGAATCATCACCTCATAACAAAATATTTCCAGTGACAAAACGAAGCGCATTGTTTAGTATTTTTGGTTAAATATATATGTAGGAAAATTTTGGTTGCCTGTCACTGTGTCTTTTCCTAACCTGACAAATCCATCCATCATTTCACAGGGAGAACAGCCTTTCCTTTTTGGCTGGTCAGAGGTGATTTCAGACACAGGTCCAGCATGAGCAGAACCTACCTCTGATTCATTTCAAAGCCTCTCTTGTGTCACATTCTAACACGACAATAAAAAGCTATTACCTACATATATGAGAATAACACCCTCACAGAGACCACCGCTTATTCATTTAAACCACTGAGCTCCCCCAAGTCTCAACTGGTTAATGTGTTATGCCAGTAGAAAATATTTCTTTCTTCTCTCTTTTAGAACATATGTCCACCAATGCTAAAGTAGAGAATACTGCTAGCTATAAGGGCTTTGCTAAAAAGGCAAGAATGAGTAGTAAAGACACTTATTCCACACCTTCCAGCCATATATTTCCTTTTTTTACCCATCTGAGTGACCTTTAGTGAGCACAACACCTAGAATAGAATGTAGGTCTACTAGTATCGGGGGCTAATTTTTCAACATATCTATAGTGGTTGAAAACACAGCTGCTAAAATATTAGCTTTGAAATTTTACAGAGTGATGGATAACTCAATTTATTCTTAGAATCATAGAATCACTCATGTTGGAAAAGACCCCTGGCATCATCAAGTCCAACTATCAACC
>VYZM01013440.1:17492-32759 GCA_013398915.1 Dromas ardeola | reverse complement strand
ACAAACTGATCTGTGAACACTTCATTTCACAAGATATGTAACATCTCCCACATTTCTAGTTTGGTATGTAAAGAATGGTGGAATCTTCACATAGAAATGAATTTTCAAGCTGAAACAAGGTGGAGTTACAGAAAAAAGAAAAAACTCACTTAATTTCTCCCAAAAGGAAATGAATAAGGGATCACTTTATTTAATCCCACTGCAGATATGATCGCCACAGCATCTTATGTGGTCTCTCCATATTGATGTGCTCTTCTCAACTGCCCAAGTATTCCATGTCATAACAACCATTTTCACAAAATCATTGAGTAGACTTTTTACTTATGCCTCTTCCCAGCCACAACAGCTTCCACTGCCTTTCAGTGATCCTTCTCTTCTGCACCTTTTACACTTCTCTATTAAATGGCGCACATAATTTTATAGTGGAGAGACAAATGGAACATCCGCTGTTCTAAGGATGCTGTGCAAATAACTATTTTGTACTGACCATGAGAACATGTGCTTTGACAAAAGCATATAGTTTGTAATGTTAGATTTATTTGTAATATGATGAAGAAGAGGAGGGGAAAAAGAGAGAGTACATAAATCAAATAAACTGACCACTAACTTGTAATTAATATAACTACTATGGTTTTGCAATAAATTGAATATAAGAAATGTACATGAAGAGGTGTAGCAATTACTGTAAAATCATTTGGACAGGATCAGTATTTCAGAAGGAAACTCCAGCATAAATGTGCAATGCAGAACTGCCACCAGCTAACTACAGAAATCCCATTCATGCTTCATTGGTTTCAGATATATTTGAAATGACAGAAATTGACTGCCTCCTGGGTTAACAAACAGAATAACAAATTACATGCCAGCCCATTTTAGACAAGGGAAAGGGCATCTTTACCTTAAAGAGCGGGATAAAAAGTTTCCAAGTACAGTATAGACAACTGACTGCTTCACGAAAGAAAAGTGAATGCATATTGTTAAATGTTTTATATGTCATATTGCTATGCCAGCAGAGACCACTAGCATCTGCTCTGGGTAAGTTATGTAGAGCAACTCCAGGTTCATGATCATTTATGTAAATGCAAATCAGAATATGATGAATGCAATCACCATTTTCTGAGCTTTTGTTTTCCAAACTAGCTAGTATTTGTATTTCAATGATGAGAATGTTTTGCTGGAATTTTCACTTTCTTGACAGGTGATTTTAGCTAAATGTTAAATTTGACACAGATCACTACAGTCTGTCAAACACTGAAAAAGTTATCACTTACAATATAGAAAAAACAATTTATGGAAAGGTTTTTTTAGTGTGTATGATCTTTGGAGTTGAAGGCTTTCTCTGATGTGATAAAAGTCTATTCAGAATAGATCTTACTCCAGAGAAATCATTCCACAACTTGTGCATGAGCTGGATTTCCTATATGGGACCGGCAGATACTTCACTACATGTAACACCTATCCCCACGGAAAACCAAGATGCCTCATGCTGACAATATCAGAAAACAGGAAAGCAGAAAGAAATTCCTAACTTGCATAGTTTGATTTTCCTTAAGTCTCATTTTTCCTGAACCAGTCTCCCATCAGTAATGTAATGGAAATAAAAAGAGTATATTCTTCCCTTAAAGCATATTTATGCTGGGACATAAAATATGGATGTTTATGTTGCTGCAGGGCTTTAATTTTACCTTTCTGTTCTTTAAATATTTTTTATTTTCTCTTTGGGCAAATATTTACAGTATTTTTTATTTGTTCATATTGCATTCTTGAGAGCAACGCTTTTTCCTTTGTTTCCAGTATTTTTCTTACAAAACCAAGTTTGTTGTATTAAAAAAAAAATTCTAGGGAAAAGGCTTTTGCTTAAAATATTTGCATTTATGTTATGAGAAAAAGAAAGAGGAGGGAAGCCAGAAGAGCTTCAATTTTTCATCATTTAGAAATGCAATAAAAGTATTAGGTAGGATTTAGACAATTATCTGTATGTGTAACTTATAAAAGTACCTTATCTGAGTTTCCTCATCTTTTCACAAAACCTGGAGCTCATTTGTTCTTAAAGATCCAGAAGGCAGCTTCTGAACCATGCTGAACTTCATCAGCTTCCACAGTGGGACTTGGATTTATCAAGTTATTTAGAATATGTCTACCTTTAAGTAGAATGAGACCGTTTGCATTTAAGAAACTACTGAGGTTTTGTGGAGGATTTTTTTTTAATTTTGTCACATTTTCATCATCATGATTTTAGCAATTCTTGGGAGCTTTAGACAAGAACTTGACTATAAAAAAAAAAAAAGGAACAGTGTTTTCTTTACTCTAGAGAGCAGTAAATCGAATATGAGAGAAATGTCCACAAATAGATATCAACAGAGATATGAGCTAAAGAAGACAATGAAATGCTATAGGCTAGCATGACAAACAAAAATCTTAGGGCCTCAGTGGCTTAACTACTAAGAAAGGATATAGATAACTTGATAAAGAAGTGTTCTTCAATACGGAGGAGAGCACAGAAATGCTACCTTTAAAATTTAACAGGCAGGTAGAGAGGACATCTTTCAGGGCTGACTGGTGATGGAACCTGACTGCTTGCTTAGTACTCTGAGTGGATAAATGAGTAAATCAACCAACCAAACCCCCTATTTTATGTGATAGGGTGCTCCTTGCATCAGGTATGGGACTCAAAACAAGGACTCTGTCTGGGCTAGAACAAGGATGGGATCCTTTCTTCCTTTCTTTCCCTGTTTTCTGCCAAAGCACTTGTCAGGTATTACACAAGTTGATAAATTTCCTCTACGCTTTTACTAAGATCCTTATTCTACCTCTCCCTGTGCTCAGTGACCCACAGAAATACTGAAAAAGTGGAACTGCCCTTGCCAACCAAAATGCACTTGGGCAGGAGATAAAAATGTGAAGCACAGAAAGAGACATGTAAGAGAGTGCTATGGCATCAGGAGCCCATCTTTTGTTCCAGGTGGTGGCCAGAATTTAGCTGACTACTAGGAAAAACACTATCACTAGATTCCCATCGTCTGGTAAGCCCAATGTACTACTCAAGATCAACACAAAAAGACCTGACTGAAAAATGTGGGTTCCTGGATCGCAGTAAACATTACAGGAGTAACAAACACCATGGCTGGCACTTTGTCAGTTTTTACTTTTCAGTGAATCATTCTTCCAAGACACCTAAGAAGAACACTTGTGATTTTATCCTGTTAATGTTCAATACATTTCAATGATTTTGACTGCAATCATTGTCTCCTTCCTGGAGCCTTTTGTTTCATTGTCATGACAATTTGTGACTACTTCCTATGCCTCAATTATGCTATCAAAACCTTCTTTGATAACTAAAGCAGATATATATGTTTTAGGTTATGTGCCTCCAATTATGATTTTTATGGGAACTGCACATAGCAAAATTTGAACAAATCTTCCTAATGGTTTAATTTCATTACACCTAGAACAATCTTATAAAAAAATTGTATTATCTTTTCGTGCCTGATTCCAAGTTTTCCTCAATATATTAATCTTGTTCTGATATGAGTCACCTGTTAAAAGAACCAAATACTTAAATTTCAGAACATAGGAGACAAAACCAAAGTGAACACCCACATATGCTCTTTCAAATAAAGCTATTGATTGGTGAGTTTATGTGCAAAAACTTAGGGAAGAGCTTCTGTCAGAGAAAGAACTCCAACATGCTAACACTAACACAAACACAAATGTGGTTTTTTAGTAACATTTTTACGCTTAATATGCCTATGTGCTATCTAGAGTCAACAAAGTATGTACAATGTAATGTAATCAAAGAACAAACATTACCCCATGATTTGCAAGGCCAATATTTGACACTGGTCTAATGCTAAACCACTGAACCACCCTTACTCAACCCTTCCTGTGAAGAGCTGATCATCATTTTACAGCCTACACTGTGTCCATGTGAAAGGGCTGTTGATTAACGCGTTTTGAATAAGCATATAAACTGTTCAGAAGTGATTAATTCCACAGGAAAACAGGGCTCAATCTACTACATCCATTTATTAATCCATTTTTCCCATAGATGGTGGCAAACTATCCCACTAGAGATTACTAATACAAACAGTGAATATGAACTACTCCATTCCAGGTATTGGCAAAGTTATTTAGAAGAGATGCTTCAGCCGTTAGGATACGCGGGGGAAATTAAAAGTGTTCAATAGTCCTCAACTTCATACTTTTACCAGTGATAGCAAAAATGTGCTGGACTGTAGTATAATCACCAGGGGAAATTCAGTGCAAGAGGCAGACCTCATTTCTCTAGTGCTTCCTGCTCCCATATATAGTTATGCTCCAGAAACTTGTACATTATAGGAGATCATTTTGGTCCTACATCACCAATGGGATGAATTCACCAAGTCAGTCCCATGAATCCTAGCCATGAAACCTTTAAATTGATAGTCTCATTAAGAGAACTGGAATTAACACAGTGTTCTAGATACAGAGACAATGAAGATAAATACCGTAATATTAGGAGTGATGTAGCATAAATGGTTTATCCTTTCAGATTCACAAATCACTTCCATGGCCATTTGTATTAAGTAGGCCAGTCAAAAGGTTTTACAGTGATTTACATATATGGTTCTTTACAGAAAATAAATATTTAAGCAGAAATACTACTGATGCAAAATTAAAAGATACACTTTCTAATCAGCTCATAAATGACGATAATAAATATGATGTGTGTGATTGTGTGAACAACAATAAAATAGCCAGGACTGAACTTCACCATCCCTCTAGAGAAACACAGCCAGCTTTAAGAATGGATGCCATGACTATTTCAAACTCCACAGACACAGTGAACAACCACGTCACCTGGGATCAAAAAATCCCTGTTGAAATCACAATAGAAGTATCAGTGAGAACAAAGTAATTTCAGGGAACCCCAAAGCTGTCTTTAGCACAGATCTAAGATGTTTCATGTGACTGTGGGACATATCGAAGTGGATATTTTTATCTTTACATCCTTCTCCCTTGAAGTTCCATTTTTAATGAGAAAGAAGTGGCAACAGATGTAAATGACACAAAGTGACTTTGCTTAATCTTGTCTGAAGGGGACTGAGCAGACTTGTCTGAGCAGTGACTGCTATGATTTTCTTCACATATCTACCCAAGATCTAGCAGCCTTTCAGTATTGGATGAGATTAATAAAGTCTTCCTACTGTATGTGCTACAGAGAAGCTAAGTTGTTCAATTAAGTCAGACATAGACACAGCTCTCCGTGCTTTGAGCTGAGATGATGTGGCTGCTCAAAACACTATTGTTTATTTTTAGACTGCTGCTTTATTCTAGTGTTTATTATTTAAAGAAACAAAGTTAAATCAAAACTTATTTTTCTACTTCATATATAAAAAACATTTTTACCTGTTCCTTTTACATTCTCCCAAACATCCTCAGGGGATGATACAGCATAAAACTTTTTAGAAAATAATTTGTTTTACCCAGAAGCATTTTTTTCAGGAGGAAATTTAACAAGACATGAAGCTGCATCTCAGAGAGCTTGCATTTGACAACAATATTTCCAGTCAGCTTAATTATATGTTACCAAAATACAGAAGGCATTGCAACCTTTTCAGGATAATGATACTTTGGAGTAACCAGTGTACTCCTCACAGTGACTGCATAATAGAGAAGAAGAAGCAGAAGCAGAAGAAGCAGAAGAAGCAGAAGAAGCAGAAGAAGCAGAAGAAGAAGAAGAAGATGACCCTAGCACCAAGGAAAGCATAAAAAACCCATTAAAATTATAAATCAATCCTTTAAAATAGAACTCATTCTATACATTTGTTTGGAGTACCTTTGTTAAATGGTTACATCCAGATACTCATTTAGGTGAAGTAACAGTTTTTCGACTAACAGAATAAATTTGGATTTATTTTGTAGAAAAACATAACCACTCCTGGCTTTCTCAGTTTCAAAATATATATTCTAATATAAAAGGTTTTTTTGAACAAAGCTTCTCTGAATCATGGATTGATTCAGCAAAACTAAAACACAGTAAAATGATCTTTGAAAATAAAATCTTCTTTTTCATCTATCTAATAATTTGCTTCAAATGAAAAGAGAAGTCCCTTGTGATATGGCATAGTTGGAAGCAGACATGCCATGGTCAGACAAGGAATTTGTTTTATACATATCTATTTCCTTTATCTCTCTGCATGAAATAAAGGAAAGCTGAAAACAGAAACTGCAAAACAAAATAGTAACTTATAAAATCAATGTACTATCTTATCAGCTTCTACATCAGCCTTTTTACACCTTTTTAGTCAGAAAAAGATTTTTGCAGTCCATCCTCCTGCCTACATCCCATATTAGCTTTTTTAAGACTACTTGTTCATCCTTTTCTCCTGAGTACTTACAACATGAAGAAAGGCAACATCTTTCTGTAAATTTTATTTTATTTTTTCCCCTTCACATTTTCTGAGCTCTTTTTGACCCAAAGCTGGCTCAAAGTTTATCAGAGGTGTATGACAAAATCAATTTTGACCCTTCTCCGAGCAGGTAAAGTTTTGGCACAGAGGCCCAGGGCAGCTGCTTCCAGGAGTATGGCCATGCAGCCCCCCACCTGCAGCCCCCTTTCTGCTCACTCTCATTTCCTCCACAGCAGCATTGACTGCTGCCTGTTTGGCTCTCCTCAGCTCCGGCACAGATAAATAGGGCTACAGGGACATGGCTCTTTTATTCCTCCCTACCCAAGCAATCCATTGCCTTCTCCAGCTGCCAGCTTTGCCCATGTCTGCAGCCAGCTCTGATTAGCTTAAATTTTGCCTGTATTTATCTCTAGAGTTAACACCCAAAGTTGAAGAGGACTGCAGTGGGTTTTGGATGAATTCTATATATTAAACTGGAATCTACAGCCCTCCACCTCCTGGCCCAGGTGAGCTTCCAGGAAGAAAAGGATTAATTAATAATTTATTAAATAATAAGTAATAAATAATAAACAATAATTTTATAAATAATAATTTGGGGGTTGGAACTAGATGATCTTTAAGGTCCCTTTCAACCCGAACCATTCTATGATTCTATGATTCTAATTAGTATTATCTACACCTCTGGTATTCACAACGGTCTCCCTTTGGAAAGGCACAGAAGCAGCTATGACGGGATCGAGAGCTTGTATAACCTAGCAAATTAGTTAGAGGACTTGAACTTTAGGAGTCCCGTAGGACCAGCACACATCAGGGTCTGGCAGGATTTAAGTGATTTGGAAATCCTTACTAGATGCTGTGTCTGTGTCGCTTCTCAGGCAGCATTGTTACACAGGCTGTATCATTACAGGATGGGATAATATTCTTTTGTCTCTCCAACCAACATCTTCTTCCCAAGGCTAAGAACCATCCTCTGGGTCTTTTTTGTTTTCATATCAATAATTTCTGTTTAATAAATCTTAAACAGAGCATGTAGTTTTATAATTATACTAACTATGAGCTGTGTTGTCCTTTGTTCCCAGTGTAGGGGAAGACAAATTGCCATACAGCACAAGGTCAGCGGCTGTGCACACCGCCTTTCATGTATCCTAAATACTTCATAATTAGACTACAACAATAATGTGCTAGGAGGGATACTGCAGTAGTGTGTCTAGGACACTATAGAGCAGTAGTATGCAGATCTACTGCAGATAGATCTAAATTCTGTGTGGAAAAAATGAGAGAATGCACATGCTCAATCAGCCTAATTCATACCAGTTCTTCCATTCAATGTGTGTCCTTTAGCCTTCTGCAGTCATTAGTAATTTCTCTGTGTGTGCGTAGCCTTTACGTGTCCTAAAGAGGACACTTTCTCTACAAATATCCGTTTGTGAAATTCATGGAAAAAATTGTTGCTGATTTAGTGTGGATGTCTCCTTTCCCTGTGCCCCTGTTGCAGCACTAAAATCAGATTTGAGACCAGAGGTATTGATGTGAAAATAAGATTTTAGTCAGCTTAGCCATTTTCATATGGATTATGTTCTCCTTTTGTAAATGATGTGTCTGATTTCCTCACTTCCTTGCTAAACAATTCTTCACTAGGGGTTTTATTTTTTTCCTTTTTTATATTTTTAACAGTTCCAACTTTGGCAGAGTAGTGACTGTGTTAAAGCGTGAGACTGTAGCTGAGAAGTGTGTAGGAAAAACTGAAGTCACCATGGCACCCAATGTACTACAGTGGCATTGCAGGAGTGATAGTTTGGCCCTATCTCCACTGCCAAAAGAAATCCAGTTCACTCTATGTCTCCAACACACTAGAATATTTTCCACAACTACTATATTTACTTTATGCTAATAAAGTCCGTTGCCAGGGAAACCACCCCTTTTCCCACTCATCAGGCTATGTTTAAAAGGCAGTAACTTGCAGAGATTATGGTGTCACGACTAAAAACTCATCCTCGTGCATAGGCGATGTTTTCTACTCCAGTTCACCCGTTGCTCAGGTGAGGTACCTGACCTCTTCAATAGGTCAGTAGAATTTCCTGCCTTTTTCCAAATGAATATTTGATCTATTATTCCCAACAGAAAAGTTTTCAACTTATCTCTTGCTAAAATATTTAGCTTGATTAAAGTGTATCTTGGTATGAGTTAAAAGTTCTTTCTGCAAAAGCTGGGTGACTTGGCTGATGTCTTTCACATCTCAAGGGAGTAACACAAGGAGGCATGTAACAAGCACATGATTTTTTTGTGCATTCTCCCATAGACAGAAGAAAAGAAAAAGCTCTCAATACCTAGCTTGAGAAAAAAAATCTAAGAATAATAAAAAAGAGCAAGACAGTTTCTTAGCTGCTGAGGTGGCCAATTCGCCTCTTTCTTTACATTTTCCTCCTGACTAGTTTATAGAATTCACTGCTTAACTAACTATTATTATTATTTAACAAGACTTCTTTGCCTCGGGTGACTAACTCTGTACTCCCAAAGGGGACCCTCAGGGACTAATTCAAGGCTGCAAATTCACTAGAAAGCTGGGCAGCCAATGTAATGCTCAGCGGTGAGCAAACTGAGTGCTTCTGACAATCAAGCACTAATTGGAGCTGAAAATGTTTATTTCCTAGAAAGAAAATTCAGATGACAAGCGTGATTCCATTTGTAACTCACTAGAACCAGATCTTCCTTCTAGAATACTGTTTGCCCTGTGCATTAGAAATGCAGTAATCTCTTCTTCCATTCCCTTCTCTTTGTAGATAGATCAGTTGTCAGTAAAAAGGGTATAGTTTAGACGTGAAATGTTAAGATTCTTCATCTTAGTCTTTTTTCTATAGTTATTATACATTTGTTTTACATTCAGTTCTTGTGAATATTCATGATAAGTAAGAACAGTCACTTCACTGCTTGTATATTCACACAATCATTTCTAGGCAGAGATTAATTCTTATTGACTTTCATCTAAGTTTTGAGCCCTTCAATTAGGAAAAAAATAATTAAATTAATGTAGCTAAATGGTGTGGAAAGAAAATAATATGTAGTTGCATTAGTTCTCAGTTTTAGAAAATTCTCATAAATCCATAGACTTTTCTCCCTCTTTTTCAAAGATCTGTAGGTTTACTTCATATTCAAGGTGGACTGAAGGGAATTAAAGATTTCAGTTGTATTGGTTTACATATATCTGTAGCAAGTATACCTCTTTTGGGCATGGAAGGATGCTTTTGCTAAGAATTTGGTGAGTCTGTTGAGTTCTGAACAGATTTGATGAATTCAAAGATATATCCTGCTAAATTTTAATAATTTTAAAAAGGGAAAATAAGATAATGTTGACAGCCAGGTTTTCTAACATTAAATCTGAAATGGGCGTGACAGTCAAAAAGACCTGGAACTCCATTTTCCTAGACATAATAGTCTACACAGTGCTGCTACAGATACTTTATCAGAAGCGTAGAGCCTTGATTTGACTCAGAAGTCACTGAAAATATCTTTTTTTGTAAAACAGAGAAGATGAGTTAACAGCTGGGGACTACCATATGTGAAATCTTGTGCCATTACCAACTCTTATTCAGCTATCTCAAAGGACCATGCTGCAGCAGAGCTGTAGTATTAATATGAGCTGCTGTGCCTATGTTTAAATACTACTCCGTCTTCATTCCAAGAGGGAGTGGGGAGCTTAGTCAACTTGTCCTTAACGCAGCCATTAAACTCCTCTCTTTGCAGAATTAGGCAATCTTTAGTAAGCAGTTGGAAAATTAAAAGCAAATACTTTATATGCCACCACAGCAGGACTATCAAGGATACAGTAGCAGACTAAACATGCAAATTTCTAATGGACTTCTCTGTGTGCTCAAGATTCAAGGGACCTATATGAATGATATCACTTGCGTAAAGTATAATAAAAGTATCATTATGATTGTCAGTATTAGTAAGATTTATGCTGCTTTTTATGTGCAAAATTCTGGCTCAAGTCTAGGCAGCACTTCAGGAGAGTTTAAGTCAAGGCAAAGGTGTAGCCAGGACCACGGTAGCATGGCTAACATTATATCCACCTGCCCTGATACTTGATGACAAGGCAGTAATATATGTGTATAGTATTCTGCAACTTTTTTTATGCGCTGCCATATTAATGCAGTAACTGGTAATGAAATAATATTTCAATTAACATTATACATCAGATAAAATGCATATTTATTTGCTTTAAAATTAAACATCCAAAATAATGTGTGCTTATAAAAATGGCATTTTGTATTTTATGTATGTTTTCGAAATATTTACTCATGTATTTACATATATAAAATTTCAGCACATTCAAATGAACTGTCCCTTATGACACACTAATGTATTTTCTCTTGTGCTCTGATAAAACTGGTAGGTTAACACAGCAGCCTCTGTACTGGGGAAATTAGAACACTTATACAGTTTGTTAGAAACGAAGGTGGCTTCCTGCTGTTGACAGAAGCAAAATCCCTGTGCTCAGTATTCAGATTTTTCCATAAGGTACCTCCAGGTTATTTAGTAGTTCTCTACAGTTCATTTCCTTCACTTATTCATGCAGCAGGAGATTTGCCTCCCAATTCCTATCAGTAGAAACAGAAAAAAAGATTAAATAAATATTTACACTGAATATTTTGAGGGATTTTATATTTGCTTTTTGTTGCCTGTTAAATGTTTATACCCTCAGTTTCATACTGCATGGCAGATTTCTAGTTTCCCAAGAAGTGTCTTCATGTTAGCTATAATTTACTTGGCAGCTAACATATATTATGTAGGTCATAGCATGTAATTTTTTATTATAACCCTGTAAGTATGTTTATTTCTTACTGCTTTTTATGTGGCTCTGACAGTTTTGATCAAGGAAATCTAGTTTACATGTAATGCAATCATGTTCACTTAAAGTCTGTCAGAAAATGAAGCAAATCCTAATAAGTATTACGTACCATATGCTCGCCATACGAAAAGCAAAAAAGAATAGCTTCTCAAAGCAATATTTAGTCAAAATTTTAGGCAAAGCAATGGCCCCTTTTTCCTCCTATTGTTCTTAAATTACAAGGAGAACATCCAGTTTTTTGGATACAGAAAAGAAATGATAGACACAATTTAGTCTGGGCATTTAAATGTGTTCCCTAGGAGAATATTCCTTCAGTATCTCTCTCTATTGGATCAGATCCTGAAAACAGTGAGAAAAATCTGTTCCTCTGGCCTCACTGAAGTTGACCCTCTCTTTCAGCAGGTTTTCACAGCAACATGAAGCCACGTAAAACTGTTGGAGCATCGATGGTGTAACCTGGTTAAATCCAGAGAGTAAAAAGAGCTGTATGCTCTCACCAGCTGCGACTATTACTCATTTTTTCTTTGACAATTCTCCCATCAAATAGGATTACAGCTCTGTATGGTTCATTTGTGTCTTAGTGGCTACCTTGAATGGTTAAAACAAGGGTGAAATTGGCTGTCATCTTTAGAAACTGCCAGTTGATGTATTTGAGCCTTTTAAGCAGGACTCACCATTGCTTATGGTTTTATTGACAACAAAATCCCAGTATAAAATTTGGCTTTAGTTGAAAAGCATTGAACCTGTAGAGTCAGATTGGATACATGGCTGCAGGAATTAGAGATAGAAAAGACAATTTAAACCTTTTAAGATATGTAGCTTTGTTGCAATGGAGGACCTTAAAATACACTGGGGCACACAGCCTCAAAATATGGCTGAGATCAAAATATATATATATTCAGAAGCAGTGTTACTGGTGTTGGGTTTGGTTTCCTTAAATGGGGAAGACTAGGTAGGTATTGGTCGTTCATTCATTTGCTGAATAGGTATGTTAATAGGACCATATTCAGCACTTTTTTGAACAATTTCTTATGGATTTAGAAGTGCTCAAGTGCTTTTGACAGATAATTGTGTTTTAAAGTTCAAATACTTTTATGATGAATTTTTGAAGCAGGTGGTGGTTTGATTAAATTTTTAAGAGCCTTGATTATGGAAAGAATGTGAAAAGTATTGCATACATTTGTAAGCTATTTCTCAATAAAATTTAAACACTATTTTCTTTGTGAAGAATGTGTTGGGACTTAGCAATTTCTATTTTCTTTTTTGTTGTTTGGATGTGTTTAGGTGACTTAAAAATGTTTATGTCTAATATCTGAAATTCTTTTTGGTCTGAATGCAGAGTTTTGGAAAGCTTGAAGAAGTTTTTTTTGTTTGGTGGTGTTGTGGGACTTTTTTTTTTTGTGGTGTTCTGTTGTTGTTGTTGTTGTTGTTAGTTTTTTTTAAGTAATGTGAATGATTTAATTATCCAGATTCTCTAAATCTGAATTGAGCTTAATGTTATTCAAACTGTATAGTATAGCAAGAATCTCATATACTCAAATATCAGCAAACCTGATTAAACTGTAAATTATCATACATATAAATATCCCGGTGGAAAGATTTAGTGAAACCAGCTCCTTCATATGGAGTATTGAGCAGTCAACTTTACCAAGACCAAACAACATCTAGATACTATATAAAGAGTTTGAAAGCAAATTGTTGATCTGTTGACAGGCTGTGATTAACGCAGGAACACAGACATTATACTCCTAAATTTGTTGTCTCTGTTCGTGTGAGATTTGACTTGCCATAAACCATCTAGAGACAATGTTTACATGAAATGATCAAGGACCAGAGGTGGGAGGCCAATAGTGGGATTTGTCTGTTTATTTGAGCCATTTAAGAGTTCAATGACCAGTCAGAGCCCGTATTTTGTATATTCCTTTACAGTAAACAAAGAGAAAAAGACGCCATAAAAATGCAGTTCCTCCAATCCCTTTATTGCTAAAATAGATACACAGAATAAATTGCCATCTGGAGCTAATAAGTCTAGAGGCTACCCCTGCAGTAACTACCTTTTAAAAGCATGAGAGCCCAAGTTTCTTCAGGTAGAGAAGGAGAAGTAGGAGACTCCCGGAGCAGGATTACATGGTTGAGAGACCAAAAATTGTCTTGATGTAGAAGTGACCTTGAACCAACCTGATTGTTCTAGAAGCAGAAAAATCCCTATTGAGTAGTTAGGATAATGATCAGACTGCACAATAATGTTGCCAACTCTCAGTGATATCCTCATGTCACCGGGATACCAACTATGGAGCAAAATGCTGACCCCTTTCCTAAACAAATCTGTCTCTATACTATGAATCTCCTTAGGCTTTTTACAAATACCTATTGGAGAGAACACATAAGTCATAAAACCAGCCACATGTTAATGGAGCTGCCTCAAACAGCAAACTCATTTGCTCTGTAAAGGTTGCTAAGAGACTGGTTTCATAGCTACATACTTAGAGTACTCATCTCAGACCTGAATGAATGAAATTCAGGTTCTAGTACAGTCTGAGCTGAAATAGTAGATGATAAACTGTTCTGAATCAGAATTCTACAAAGTGAGTTTCTGAACCTGAATCTCCAACATGCCTGGCAAGTGCACTGACATGATGCACAGTGCTGAATGAAATAACTTCTATAAAATTTACATTTCCAGTCTATAGTGGTTATGCATTTTTTGCTGTTCAAATTTTTTTGCTGTTCAAATTTTTTGCTGTTCAAATACATTTTGATGTATCCACTCTGAGCACACGATTCTAGCTGCTGGATACATTAAACTGATCCAAGAAACAGCTACAAGGAGTTGCATATCCTTATTTGTGCATAAGATGAGTTACATACCTACTGGCAAATATCATGCATCAAGGTGACAGATATCCCAGTAATATCTGTTACATGGAAGGCAATTCAGTGCCAAGAAAAGCGCTGGAGGAAAATGCTAGATAATCTGTTGCTGGGGATACAAGAAAGGAAAGAACAAAAAAAAATAAAACAAAAACTACAAAAACAGCTGTTCTGATAATGGTTACAGTCCTATTCTAAGACAACTGGAAAATCACTGAGATAAAATTGCCAAAGATCAGAGAAATCCCAAAAGGTGGGCAAAAAAAGATGACTAGCACAGCACAGTATTGACCACATTAGAGAGCAGAATGAACAGCAGCTACTAGATTGCAGGTGAAAGTAGGGCTGCAAAGATATGCAAGCAGTTCCCATGGGTGACAAAATATCCCAGATAACTACGCTAAAAAAACTTTAAGACAAAAAATCCTTTTATTTTTTCAGGTTATTAACCAGTCTTGTACCATGAAAGCTTGGGTTTGCCTCTTTTTTTTTTTTTTCCCTTCTTTTTTTCACCCATAAGTGTCTTTGGCTATTACGTTTTCTGTAGAATATGAAGCATTAAACACCTTAGTGAAATATTTTCCACTGCAGTACAAAATACATTCATATTTATGAAATCCCATTAATACAGATATATTATTCACGCACATACTTAACATCTCCACAGAAAAGTAGACTGAAAGGAGTCTAGACTGCAAAATATTCCACCTAGATACTATGAAAAGTAGGAAATAGTTTTGGTCCGGCATCCAGAGATTGGCACCGTTGTGTTTTTGCATCATGAGGTGGACCTTAATTAAAAAATTGAATGCTCTTTATTTCTAACATATTTTTGACTTATTTAGGATGAAGATCATAGCATCATAAAATGGTTTGAGTCAGAAGGAACCGTTAAAGATCATCCAGTCTAACCCCACTGCTGCGGGCAGGGACATCTTTCACCAGATCAGGTTGCCCAAAGTCCTGTCCGATGTGACCTTGAACACTTCCAATGATAGGGCACCATCAGCTTCTCTGGGCAACTTGTTCCAGTATCCCACCACCTTCATAGTAAAGAATTTCTTCCTTTTGTCAAATCTAAATCTATCATTTTTAGTTTAAAACCATTGCCACTTATCCTAACACTCCAGGCCCTGGTAAAAAAGCCTGTCTCCG
>VYZM01013440.1:0-17042 GCA_013398915.1 Dromas ardeola | reverse complement strand
CCTCTGGATGGCATCCTGTCCCTCAGGCATGTCAACCACACCACTCACCTTGGTATCACCTGCAAATTTGCTGAGAGTTCACTCAATCCCACTGTCTGTGTTGTTGATGAAGATACTAAATAGTACTGGTCCCAGTACAGACCCTTGAGGGACACCGCTTTTTACTGGTTTCCACTTGGACACTGTGGAATTAAGATGATGTGCTGCATTCTTATAATAGCCAGGTAATTAATTATTTATTTATTTTAACTGGATAACAGATATATCAATGCTTTATTTACTGGATGCTGCTCAAATCCTGTTTTCCAAAAAGAATTGTTCATTTCTAGAGCTATATGAAAGACTATCATTAGATTATTATTTTCTTGAGAAATGCTATACCAAAGAACCTTTTTCATTTGCAGAATTTTTGTTGATGGGATTAAATCAATTTCAATATGCTTTTTTGGTTCACTGTCAAAATCACAAACATCATAGAAAATGAAAGTTTATTGTTTTTCAAGATCAATTAATTCAATTTGTCAATTTAGAGATCCCTCATACTTAGTAAGTAGTCACTTAAAGACAGTCACAAGAATGAGTAGAGGAAAAAGTTTGGAATTGAACTCCCAGTCTTCTTTGTGGTGCTAAAACCTCTTCCAGAGAATCCTTTGCAGAGGTGGATGGTTTATGAAGCAGGTTGCATTTCAAACAGCAAGATGATAGTCCATGAGACTTGCTGTAATATTCTAATGATTAGGAAGAGGTGGTTTGGACTCCCTCCTCTGCTTGAATTAAGTAAATACTGCATTTCTTACCATCAAACTGTTCTCACACCTCCCACAATTGCAGCTGTTGACCATATGTAGCAATAACAGTCTACAGCTGTGGGGCTACAGAAGAAAGAGGGACATATAAATCATAGTCTAAACTATTTCGATGCACACGCTGGCACAGATGTGCCAGCACCTCTGCAAATAGCGAGTATATTGTCTCTAAGGCACAGTTGGCTCTCTGGGCTTGCCTGACTTCATTGAAAGCAGACAAACTCTCCGAAAATCAAACTCATTGCCCAGCTGGAGCTAATGTTACCAGGAACAACAACAAATATCTCATTGACATAAAGTGCATTATTGTCAAGTCTGAAGTCTCTTCACTAGACATGCAGGCAATACAGCTAGTAAATCTTTAGTCATATAGGTTGTTTTTTGTGTTCAAAGATGACATGGGCACCTTTACAGGGTGATTCCTCCCTTCCTAAAATATTTGATGTTAGATGACTTACCTTTCAGGGGTGCCTATGCTTGAGATGAGAAATTACATTTAATGTGAAAGGGTAAAGCTTTATTCCATTAACCTTTTTGTCACAAACAACTGAAGCAAATGTATGTTTAAAACTCTGTTTCAGTAAAGAAAACCTATGCAACAAAACAAGAGGCAGACACATGGAATGGGAAAAATGAGAATGAAAGCCTCTTCAGTCCAAATGATTACCGTTTGATGTTAGAAGTAATAAAAAAACAATCTTGTAATGCAAAATGCCAGACAAACTTAATAATAGGCAGTGGCATCATCCTGGAATTCTTTGTTTGCAGTTTGATCAGTGGATGGTCATGATATAACTGTCAACTACATAGAAAAGAGACCAAAACTTCACCAGCTACGAATTTACAAACTGCAGACTTCAGTACATGTTCAGGTTCTTTTTTTTTCATCCATCAAAAAGTGGAGTTGCAGTGTTTCTGAAATATGCATTATGAGATTTTAGTGGAAATCTGCTGAATATTTCATTTTCAATCATCTGAAATAGTTAAGTTACAAAAGAATGCCTTTAAGCTGAAAAATGTAGTTTTACAAGCAGAACAGCCCATTTGGGGGAATGACCAATGCTTTTCTTCCATTTTTGTGTTTCCAAGAGGACACTTTTAACAGCTGGGTGTGCAGTTTTTATTTTTCAGTATTGTATAAGACCCTGCTTGCTGAATAATGCTGCCAGTTGCTGGTCACATAATCTGAACAGCATGTATTTTATTGATGGGTGGCAGAATAAATTATCTTAAAAACTGTTGCAGGCATCTTTGTTGTTACTTTGGAAGCAAGTATAGAGCGTCAGATATGCAATGAACCAATTTCAAAGATGTCTAGGACCAAACTAAGTTGGGTAATTGTGATATCTTAGAAGGGCTGTTATTATGGCACTCAGGCCTGAATATAATTCAAATACACTTTCATTTATCTAAGTTTCAGCCACTGTAAGTGAAGAAGTCTTAACAGCCTTCCTCTGGAGATGCCTCTTGCCACCGGCCACAGAGGGAAACCTAGGTGCTTGGCTTTGAATAGAAAATTCTAGAAACTTCTAGAAAAATGAAGCCAGCTGAGATGAATCTCACCCTAGGTACAGAAATCTTCAAAGACATAACCACTTTCGCTTGGATTCAGAAGTATATTGCTCTGAGCAATATGATACCTAATTATTAAGTCCTTTTTCTCGGTGGAGAACTGGTGACAGTGCAAGCACGGATGTTGGCAAAGTATCACACTCAGAAAGGCTGGGAACTTCCAAGAAATCAGATGTGCATGTCACAAATAAAATGTAGAGACTTTATGTCTGTTATCCCATTTGGGCACAATGCTGAGACTGCTAAATTTTTACAGCAAGCAACTCAAGAGATTCTCAGCCACAGTCTCTTGAGAACCATTGACTTCCAGATCTTTCAGAGGAAGTTCCCAGCAAATGGGGACTCTGGGGTTGAGAGAGACACATCCTAAGGCAGGCTTTAAAACCTATCATTACTGAAATTCAGGTGTGGTTGTTGCCCAAATATCTGTGTCTGAATGTTTGCAAAGCCCAATAGTTGCAGTGCCTTTTCCCTTGCAACTGTAGGGACTGCAATTAGCAAAGGCTTAGACTTTTTTTTTTTTTTTTTATAAATCCAAAATTCTAGGGCTTCATCCTCCATTAAGTACCATAACAATGATCTCAAAAGTTTAATTATGTCATCTGCAAGAACTCCCATTTATTGTATTGGTTTCATACTGCTTTCTTTTCATATTCTTTGCACATGCTTTTGTGCTTTATTAGAAGAAAGAGTAAGCAAGGACTTCTGAATTTATCTTACCTGTGACACTCATTATCCTGTATAGTTTTATAACGTTCTGTCTTAATCACCTCAAAACTAAGTAGTCTTTCCATGCCCTCAAGAACTTCATCAGGCTTCTTTGGATCCCTTCCATTTCTGCTTTATATTTTTAAGGTGAAATAATGGAGAATGAACGGTGTTACACAAGGCCAAGCCAGGAAAGTATGTGATGATATTATAGTAGTTTCAAGTTTGTTTTCTAGAGTTTCTAGACCTTCTTTAAATGCCTTATGTTTTGTTTGTTTAATTGCAGCTGCATGGTGAATTATCTGCAGACTTCAAGGACTTTTTTCTGTAATGATTTGAATTGTAACTAGGTTACATTGTATGCTTGCTACTGTATTAAAGTTTCTTATTTTCCTACCCACTGTTAAATATTCATATTCTGTCATGCCACATTTGCCTTAAGCTTTCCTAAAACTATATTTTAGTGCAACCACAAATTAATAGCATTAATATAAGTATAGAAAAACATATGATCTGCAGAAAAGAACCATGGATAAACAGATGAGGGTGCTGTTAGAAGTCAGCTCCCTTCACCAAATAGCATCAACTAGACCTAGATCATTACTGACAAGTTTTTCTAAATGGTTGTTTAAAACTCCAATTAAGAATGCTGCAACACTTTTGCACAGGTTTTCCCAGTGTTTAAACTCTTAATAACTAAGACACCAGTTGAAGCTCACTTCTACTTGTTTCCAGCCAGTGAATATGTAGTTCTATTGCTCTTTATAACAAACACTCGTTAAGCACTTGAGGACTGTATTCATTCAGTCTTTTCTTTCTCTTGAACAAGAAGACTGTTCTTTCATCCCTTTGTCACAGAAAAACATACTAGTTGATCACAGTGGACCTGGTGATCTTGAAAATATTAATCAGTAAATTTAGTAGAGGTCCCTGAAAGATCTCACACACCTGTCTGATCTTAATGGACTCAGAAATATTCTATGCTCTTGACAATGTTCCTGCTTCACGAATAACACTGACAACTTATAGCCATACCACTTTAAAACAAATATACCTACAAATGTCTATGTCATAAGCAATTAGAGAATAAGGTTTTAAAATGCATGTCATAGTTGAGATATGCTCCTATATTGGATTCCCAAATTTAAGTTTCTTGATCCTGTGTTTTCCCTCCTTAACACAGAATTTCAGATTTTGAGGGACAAATTTCATTCTGAACTTATTCTGAGAAACCACAAACACAAGGGCCTAAAGAAGCAATTGTTTTATTATCACTTTTCTTGGTTTTCTGTAATCAGTAATTTCCTGAAATGTCCTTGGTTGTGGAAAAAGTGGATGTTCTTGCTGTTTGGAGAACTCAGTTGTGCAGCTGAATACTGAAACAACAAACAATAGCTGATAGGATGAGAAAGTATCTCCAAATCATTGCCTTTAGTATTTCATTGTAGGGAAAAGAATGGTGTCCTAAGTTTCTGAGAAAATGAGAGAAAGTGATTTGATAAAAAAGTACATACATGGGATGAACATAATGGTTATCTGAAAGACATCGTAGTCTTGAAATACCCTTTAGACGTTCAAAACTCTCAATGTGTCTGCTGATTCAGGATGGTAAATCCATATTTGTTTGCAGTTACATAAGAAAATGCATGATGATTCCCAGCAGCTCAATTACTAATCTAACCTTTATCCTTTTTTATTTCTCATAATTACAGGAAAAGGTAAACATTCACACATGACAGAAATAAGACTTTCATTAGTTTTATTCAGGCTGGCGATATTAGCTAAAATATTTTCTTATAAATAAGTAAAAACTTGGAACTTCAGAACAGATAGATTCTACAATGGTTTTAATGTTTTTAATGGGTACATCATCTCAGTGTAGGGACTATCTTTCTTTGCCCGTTCTTATTAATTTAAAAGTACAAAAAAGGCAAAAAACATCCCTATTTTCATTAGTAAAAAATTAATATTTAGTAGGCTGGAATAAAACCCAACATCTTTCTATTTAATCTTGGACTATTCTTTGGCAGAGAAGAGAGCTTTAACTAACACCTGTGAATGAAAGGAAACTAAGGCTGCTTTCAGATGACTGTACAAAAGAAAGCATGCAAGCCACACCATGAGAAGGAGATGTACAAAATGATATATTACCGCAGGAAACACCAGTGTGTGTACCAGACAGAAAAAGTGAAAGAGAAACCTTGAATTGTGTATGCTTTGTAACTGGAAGCGCAGTAAAGAGAGAAGAAAAATTTTCTGCTTTCCATTCGATGTTATAGTCCTTTCCACTTATTGCTAAAAGGTGACTGATACTGTAAAGTCTGTTTACAGTAGTGTAAAGATTAAGTATACGAACAGGGGCCATGAGCAAATGAGACTGATGCCTCCATTTGCACTCAATGAAGGACCCCAGAAAAAAGACCCACTTCTCAGTTCTCTCTGATGCTCATGTGCTTCAGTCCAGCATCAGGATTTAGGATGTTGAACTCATCTCTAAATCAGACTGTGCCAGGGAGAGTCTGTGAGCTCAGCATGTGCCCAGTTTCCTGAGATAAAAAACAAGCCCTTGATTTCTTCTACACCATTCATAAACTACCTGAGCAGGAAGAAAAGTTTATCCTAAGGATGTGGAGCTCTTGCCATGCCTCTGCTTCAGAGGGAAGGAGGTGGTTAAACAGGGGATCCATTTTAGTGTAAGTTTTGAAGAAAGGATTGAGCAAATCCTACTCAGTTTCCTTCTGCTGGTATACACTGGGTATATCCTGTTGGGTACCCCAACAGGAACCTCCTGTCAATAATGTTTATATTGATTCTTCTTCTTCACATTGAAGCCTTATCTAAAGGCTCCACCTGAGACGGGACCCCTGTGTAGAAACTGTACAAATAGAAGAGATGAACAAAGCTCTCTTGCTGATAGAGACGGCAGCACAGGATCACAACTTCTGCATGGCATGAAATTGGCCTAGGGTCATGATAATCTCAGGGTTAGCTGTCACCTTTTATATGCTCTGAAAAACCACTGTTGCAAAAGAAAAATCACTTCCCCAAGCATCTTATACCTGAGATTTTACAAAAGTAGTAGTACCATGACATTGACTTTACAGATAGGAAACTGGAACAGAGGAAGATTTATTAATTTGCCTAAGGCTGCAGAATGAGTGTATGGTAAAGGAACAGAATTCCAGGAGTGAATTTACAGCGGTAAATAAAAAGAACTACGCCTTGTCTCTGGCCCTGTGGTGAAAAGCACAGCAAAGTTTAATGGTGGCTGAACTCTTTTCTTCCAGATAACAGGGCAGCTTCAGCTGGAGCTGGAGGTGCACATTTGAAGGACAAGACTCAACAGGCAAGCTGCAATAAAAGAAATTCTTATTAGATATTATAATTAAAACTATTCCCATAGGGAGCAGGGGGACAGAGATGTGGCAGAATTCCCATCCACTGAGATTTTCTAAACTAGACTGGACATGCCTGTCTATTCCGTGGGACCTGATGTGTATCTCAACCTTTGCATTGATTCAATGTTTCAAACTAATATTTGGCTGTAGTTCTCCAGTGTCTTGCTGTTTGCAAGGCTGTTTGTAAGTACAATTTTAATTCTGCTATGTGCAGCCGAAGCAGCAACACACACAACATTGCTATTGTCGTTCTTTGTTTATAGCAGAGATGGCCAACTGACAGCTCAGAAGATGTATCCGTCCCACAAGACAATTTTACCTGGTCCCTTGAAATGCAAGGCAGTTAGAAGACAAAAACAACTCATGGTATAGTTTATGTGTCATAAAGTTGAGGATGAGATAGATCAGGTATGGAAGTTAGGTGAGCTGTGCACCCCATAATATGATTGTGTTGATCCAACCTTCAAGCATGTGATTAGGAAAAAATAAGACTCTTCAACTCCAAAACATGTCCTCTCCGTTTTATATCCAGTGGCAGGTTATACTGCTAGACTAGGAAAATTTTATTTGAATCTTAACTCTCATTTAGTGAAATTTCTTGTCTGAGGAATGTAACAAAACATGGAGGGCGTACTGGAGCATTACAAACCCCACAGTAGTTCCATAAAGTCTTAGCTGACAAAACATGAAGCTAATGAATTGATTAATGCTGTTATCAGAGTGGGCTTACCCTTAGAAAATTCAACAGATCAGGGCACTAATTTTATGTCTTCTCTGCTAAATGAGGTGTGCAAGCTTTCAAAAATTCCCCCTTCACATAGAGTTTCGTATCAGCCAGAAACAGATGGGCTTGTAGAGTACTTTAATCAAACACTTAAGCAGATGCTAAGAAAATTCATCAGCAGTGAACCAAAACATTGGGATAAATTGTTACCTTTTGTTTAGTTTGTCTATTGGGAGGTCTCTTAATCATCAATTGGATGCTCCCTATACCTTTCCAAAAATGCTCAGGAGGCTGAAGTTGTGTTGTTTGCAAATTATCCAACATTGGCAGCATCACGTTTTCACCCAGATAACATCCTTTTTAATTATGTTGTTCAGATATGTAAATGAAGGCCCTGATCCTGCAGATAGATCCATACAACTGGAAGGATATAATATGTACATGAATGACAGTAACAGTCAGAACTCAAAAGAGGTAATCTTTATGTAATATTGAGGCTGAAGACTGAAGAAGCTGAACAATTCTCAATACAAAAGCAGTGACATTGAGACTAAGGTACTTATTATTGTCTTTTATGCTTCATTCTTACAAACCGCATCCTGGGCTGCATCAAAAGAATTATGGACAGCAGGTCAAGGGAAGTGATTCTACCCCTCTGCTCTGGTGAAACTCCACCTGGAGTACTGCATCCAGTTCTGGAGTCCTCAGCACAAGAAGGACATGGACCGGTTGGAACGGGTCCAGCAGAGGGCCACCAAGATGATCAAAGGGCTGGAACACCTGTGCTATGAGGACAGGCTGAGAGAGTAGGGGTTGTTCAGCCTGGAGAAGAGAAGGCTCCGGGGAGAACTTATAGCAGCCTTCCAGTACCTAAAAGGGGCCTGCAGGAAAGATGGGGAGGGACTCTTTATCAGGGAGTGGAGCTATAGGACAGGGGGGAATGTTTTTAAACTGAAAGAGGGTAGATTTAGACTGGATATTGGGAAGAAATTCTTTACTGTGAGGGTGGTGAGGCAGTGGAACAGGTTGCCCAGGGAAGTTGTGGATGCTCCATCCCTGGAAGGGTTCAAGACCAGGCTGGATGAGACTTTGAGCAGCCTGGTCTAGTGGGAGGTGTCCCCGCCCATGGCAGGGGGGTTGGAACTAGGGGATCTGTAAATTCCCTTCTAACCCGAACCATTCTATGATTCTTTCAATGGACAACCCATTCACTGCAATAATTATAGTAGTTTTAGGACAGGGGATAGATGGCTTTGCACATGCAGCAGTATCACGTGATCCATTTCCCAGATCTGAAAACTTTTCATCAGATCTGGGCTTAGTTATTCAAGGTTAACTCAACAGACAACAAGACATTTTAATGTTCAAGGTTTTTGGCTTAGGCATATAGGCCTGAATTTATCTCTCAACGACTCATGCAGACTGCATATGGTCCTGGAAACGTAGTCTCATGACACAATATTTTTCGTGGCTCAGATCCTTTCTTAGACTGCTGGGTATCTAGAATGTCAGTCCATTGAGCTATAATATTGAGCAGAGAAGCAGTGCTACTGTGTTGTGATGGCCAAAAAAAGACACGTGAAATATTATTAACTCTTTCTAATTCAGCTATTTAATTTTCAGTAATACATTATATCTGACTACCTAGGAGGCTACCCAGCCACTGTGAGAAAATTTAGTTGATGATTGAGATGTCTGTAGAAATACTAATGAAACAGTGTCAAGCAAAATGGTGTATGTGTGTGTATATATATATGTGTGTACAGACACACACAGACACACTGTCTCACACAAACACGGTCTTTAGGCGCCCCAGTTCTGTTGAAAAGTATGGGAATGTACAAAGGTGTAAAATTTGGCTCTATGAATGCTCTAAGTATATATTAACTTACATCAATGCAGTGTACAGTTCAAATTACTCTTTGCATACAAAAGGTTGTTGAAGTTCTTCAAAATGTTGGTCAAAGTCACAATATCATAAGGAAGAAGAAAAGTTGTTCTATGTTGTTCTAAGACAAACCTTTCAATTTTCATTCCCTACCCAAAGAGAAAATCTGACAACTTTTTTTCTTTTACAAAATTCACATTTTTTAAATTTGCATCTGGTTAAGTTTGGTTCCATAATGTCACACAGAAATTGGAAGAAAACAAAGAGTTCCTTTCTGATCTATTGCCGTAAAATGTTGTAAGAGGACAGTGAAGAATCAATTCTTTTAATTTTGGAAAGCAAATGGAGGAAAAGAAAGAGGAAAAACTGTCCATTCAGCAAATATTCATGAATGATCTATGAAAACTTCAGGTTACAATTAAATTGTATTTTTTGACGCCCAGATAAAAATAAATGGAAACTAAAAGCAAGGCAAATGTCGTGTAAGGGGACAGTCATCAGGCAAATAAATCTGAAGTCAAGTTTTGAAATGAAATTTGGCACCCTTCAAGGCACACTGGTAACAAAAGAGTGAAAAAAGGGATAATTAATTTTTAGATACCTTTCAGAAAATTTAAAACCTATAACCCTTCAGGTACAAATAGTTTCTTCCCCTCTTATTTTTTGTAATTTTGTGAAAGAAGTATGCTGTACTGAGAATATCTATTTTCTTTCCTTTTTCTGTATGTTTCTCTTCTCGATGTTTTCCTTTCCTCATTATTTTGAAATGCAAGAATTCTGAGAATTCTGAAGTTAAATATTTGAACTCACTTTACAAGATCACAGGAGTTTCTTCTTTTTTCATTCTTTCCTTGCTTCATTCTATTATTTAATGTTATCAGGTTGAATAGAAAATTCTTTAATAGCTAAGAAGAAAAAGCAGATGGGGAAAAAATAGATAAAATTTTAAAAACTTGTACATAACAGGATTGTGGCTACCTCAAAAAAGTTGCATAAGAATATGTCTGTTCATCTGTGATAAATATTATCTTTGCTTCTTGTTAAGGAATCAAGTCAACTCTCAGAGGACTTTTGAGCAGCTCTACTTCCCGCTGTGAAGAGATTAGTGCAGCTCTTAGCAGTGCAGCCCAGAGTGAAGTTCTTTGCAACTCACAGCTGCCTTAAGCTGGGTAATATTCTGTTTTGGGCAGCATATCCAGAGCCTAATTCAGCACTCCTTCTCTTTAAGCAAGGAAAAGTCAGCAGAACTATACCTCTCCATTTCTCTGGAGGCAATGTGAAAATGGATCTTTAACACCATTACGCGTACGCCTCAGGATGGTATCTTGTGCAACATCTAGGGGAACTGATTGGGAAAATGGCTGTCTTCAGTCTGTCCCATCTTGAAACTACATGATTTGGAAAAATTTAAAGACAAGACAGGAGAAAATGATCTTTCACCAGTCAAATTTAGTCCTATAAACTATGGACAAATCACTTGCCAAGATATGTCCTTTTATACTCTTGTTAGAAGTTATTCAGTGATGTGATGTTGGTGCAAAAATATATAATTATGAAGGTGTCTCAGGAAATATTTGCTGTTACTGAAACAGTAATATTCTGCTAATCATCCCTAAAATGCAGAACCGGAAACAATTTTTTGCCTACATCAGCTGAACTAAATGTTGACCATGAAGAACAGTAACCTCACTGTCTTTCTGCCATCAGTATGATTTGTTTACTTGGCCCTGAGCATTAGCTTTTTCTTTTCTCCATTTTATGAAAAAAAATGTTTGCATGAAAGTATTAAAGTTTGTGTATAAAGAAATCTGTCTACCAATATTAAACTGACAAAGGACTAAAAGCATAGGAAACTTCCTTTTTGTAATAGTGCTCGGTCCAATAGAGGGAATGAAAAACAAGACCTAACCTGCAACCTAGCACTTCTTGACAGCTTCACAAACTCTCTGTCATCCAGGGCTAACCCAGCTGTTTCCACATGGCACAAATTAGGGCACAGAAGGGTTGTAGGTAGGTGTAGACTCATCCATCTATCCCTGTCTCACTGCATTCTTATGTCATGATTGGATTATGAGGGAAGTAGAGAGTTTTTCATCCATCTACATTACTTTTAGGTTGGGATTATAGTTAGTGTTTTACTATCAAGGAGAGATCAGAAACGTTTCCTGACTGCATGTGTCCCGGAATTGGAAACCAGACCCATTCAATCCAGAAGTTATTTGTACTCCTGAGTGGAGTAGATAAATAACCATCAGTCAGCATCACCTACCTCAGTGTCAGGATAGCTTCTCTACTCCCCATCATTGTCACACAGATGATTTTCTAAATTAAGTTCTGAATACTGTTGTTCAAAGACATTTTTTCTGTCTTTGCAGGTAATTCTCTGGCCAATGTTATGCAGTAGGTGAGACAATGAACAATGACAAGAGGTCCTTCTATGAACCTGTTCAGTTCATCCAGGAAAATGCAGTCATCAGGTGTACTGAAAGGTTGGACTCTGAGGTAAGTAAAGCCACACATTTCTTTTATAAATTTTCATCCTTCTTATCCTCTGTCCTCCTTTTATAGACCAATGCTGTGTTCAGCATAGCTGGGTTTATTACTCTTTCTCCATGTTATATACTTGTTTACCTAAGAGGCTATTGCCTTCATGCTGAATTATCCAGTTGGACATCTCAGACAGCCAGCTCTCACAATGGTTAAATTTCAAAATGCACAGCTCAGCAAGCAAAGGACAAAAACAGAAAGAAAGCCCTAAGTACTTGACTCTCCACTTTAATCGCACATCTCAGGCTTTTATTTTAAATGCCCAGAGAAGTTATCTTTATTATACTGTTTAACTTAAGTGTTGCTCCCAGATTAATATCTAATTTAAAAGCAGCTATCGTTTTCCTCTTGTAGAAATTATTTTTCATTGTAACAGCCTTCAAAGTAGCTAAAAATATCCTTGCTATACAGAGCAATAAATGTTTGCAGATATGAATCCCATTATGGTTTATGGTGATTAAAACATGAAATAGGACTTGGTGTTTGCTGTAACTTGAAACAGACAGACCTAGAGCAAATAATGATATTTATGTCCCCTTTACCTCAAGGTTTCAAACTGTGAGGGGATAGCTAATATCTTTTTAAATAGAGACTAAGAAAATATAAGATAAGAGGTTTGCTGTTATCCTCTTCTTTACCTTTAGTGTGTGTTTCATTAACTATTCTGACCAACATGCTACCAAAAAAGGGGTTAAGATAATCAGTGGATGATGACAGGTTTTTAAGAGAAGAGAAAACATGGGGCATCTGTTCTTCACAGGTTAGGGGTTTTTTTATTTTTTCTTTTCCTGCAGCAGCATATATATAAAAAGATTAAATGTGCAGGCTAAATGGTAAAGACTGCAGCATGCACTAGCCTCCTATAAACTACATTTCTTGTGGGTTTTTTTTGTTTTGTTTTGTTTTTGTTTTGTTTTGTTCTAGTTTTGATTATTTGTTTTGTGGGTTTTTTTAAAGGAAAAAAACTATATGCATACTTCAAAGAAGAATCTGAAGGATCTGTGTCAGGTTATGTTCTCAGGAGAGCCCTGAAGCATGCCTATCAATCTTTATCTATGCCAGGCAGTAATCAGCTATAAAATACATTACATAGGGAAGATTCTCCTCACATTAAGCCATTCTTAGACACTCATGCAGAAACCTTACAAAAAGCTAACACAGCTTTCTTCAACAAATGTTCTGAGTTAGAAAGTGATTTCATTATTCATCTATGCAGCTTTTACTTTGTACTGAGATGGACTGGAAAACTTACACAGACGGACAATTAAAAGGTGATTATCCTGAAGTTCTTGCTTAATTTCTTTTAGATTTGTCATTTCACAGTGATTGTGGGAATTTGTTTGTCTTGGTTAACAGATCTAATTTGAACATATATTTGGTATTCAGAGAAACTAACTGTAACTAATTTCAGGCGTAAGGGTTCAGCTGTATTGCCAGGTAGATGTACCTGAACATATCTGACTATTCCAGGCTTTTGTCTGTCGTTTTCCATAGTGCTACTGATAAGTGGGTATGGGCTTTATGGGGAGGGAACAAACCTTTTATAGCTGCATAGTCAACACATGAAGCGGTTACTTGCGCCATCGGCTACACGCCATGAATCAAATTCACTTGAAGTCGGTGGGATTTTTTCAGCCACTGCCAGACAGCATTGGCATGGGCCCAAAAGCACACAGTTGTGGTATTTAAAAATACTTTGAACAAGGAGAGTATTATGGCAACAGCTTTTCTAGGCTCAGAACGACCAACCTAAGCTGTAACAAGAGAATCAGGTGTTTCCCTCATCCAAATACACATGCTCAGGAAAAAGAGAGAGACACACAGCACAAAAATGTGGGAGTGGGAAAGTACACTTTGTAGTGTATCATGGAGAACTCCAATCAACAGCAACACTTGTGTCTCTTCCACCTATTTTTATCATTACATTAAAATGATACCAACAGGTTCATGTCATTAAAATATAAGTTAAGGAGTTCTTGGCCATTTAAATATAAATAGGTTAAAACAAATGGAAAGACTTTAAATAGTTTTGTGGGTTTTTTTTTCAATGAAGCTAATGTGATTTTGAAATAATTTGCAATAATGCTGAATTTCTTTTAAAGGTATATTACGATAAAATATTTCAATGTCAATTAAATTTGACCTTCCGAAAGATAGTTGTGCAAAGAAGAATGTACCATCTTATAGGTGGACATATGTCCTGTTTCCAGTTGGGATAGAGTTAATTTTCTTCCTATTAGCCGCTGTGTTTTGGATTTAGTATGAGAATAATGTTGATAACACATATTGTTTTAGTTGTTGCCAAGTAATGTTTATATTAACTCAAGGGCTTTTTCAGCTTCCCATAGAAGCTGAGAGGGAGCATAGGCAGGACAAGCTGGACAAAGGAATACTACATACCATAGGCATCATGATCAGTATTATAAATGGGGGTTGGCCAGGGGGCAGGGATCCACGATCGCTGCTTGGGACAGGCTGGGCAATCGATCTTTGGGTGGTGAGAGCAATTATATTGCATCACTTTATTTTGTATATTCTTTTACCTTTATCATTACTATTATTTTCTCTTCCATTACTGTTCTATTAAACTATCTTTATCTAAATCCACAAGGGTGTTTTATTCTCCTTTCTCTTCCTCTTCTCCCTACCCTATTCGAGAGGGAGGGAGGACTGAGTGAACAGCTGCGTGGTCCTACTTGCCAGCTGGGGTTAAACCACAACAATCCCCACAAGGAAGTTGGGCAAGTAAGAGAATCTAGGGCATTACACTCCATTTCTTCCAAATATTGTGCTCTTGGAAACTTGTTAATGTATTCCTCAACTTTATTTCTCTCACCCTACTCTTCCTCTGAAGGTTTTTCTCAAACATTATAAAATCACATTGGCAGTAATGTTTCATGTAATGGACACCCACACAGAACAAAAGCGGTCCAAGTTTTCTGGGTATGGCTCATCAGTACATTCAAAATGACTAGAGGAAATGGCCTTTATAAGCAAAGGGCAAAATTCTTGTTCATGTAAGTGTGTCTTCTCATCATGATAGCAAGAAAAATAGCTATAATATCAGCATTGAAGATATGGTCCTTAGAAATAAATGAACTACATTTTGATATATTGATTCATTTTAGGGTAAGTAGACAAGATTTCAAAATGTTACAATATCAAGCTGATTTTTCACTTGCCCATTTTGGTTGCAGAACAACAGCATCTGGAAAGTTTCATGTGTTTTGGTTTTTTTTTGGTTTTTCTCTCAAGAGTAGCTATTGCAACTACACTGAAATCTGGTTTGAGGGAAAATCTGAATTATTTTTAAAATATAAATGATTCATAGTTGTTGTCTTTGTTGGCTTCGTTTTAATTTCTGAGAATTTGCAGAATTTGCACAGTTGCAACAGACAGTGATCAATAGGCATGAAGATTACTAGAACTGCAGTTGTTGCTACCAGATCGTATCTTGTCCTATATAAATAAACCATGAAACTTCAGTGTAAGTGTATGCCAAATTTTTCGGTAAGATAGATACACTCCATCCCCACAAAAACAATTCAATTTTATTATGAAAGAATTAGTTCAAGTCTGAGATGCACTGAGTGCATTGATTTGATGCATCACTCTGGTTCTTTGTGCTATCATTTCCATTGTGAAGAAGGCTGTGTGTAGGAAGCTAATTCTAGGAGGAGGTAGCATTTTTCTTATAAACCTCATCAGGACTAAAGCTTGTGAAAATGCCTGTCACTTACCACTTTCATTGACATGTTGAAGAGAATATCTGAAAAATATGAGCTTAACAATGTGTCAGTATATGTTGCTGGCTCGTTCACACTCTGCCATGTTCAATACAGTAGTTATAGAAGTTCAGGGTGACAGGAGCAGGTAATCACACTCCACGTTGAACCTATGCACCCTTGTTTACTGGCTTACAAGCAGAAGCCTATTATTAAATGCAAAGCTAGTATCAGTGCCAAAAGTAAAAGTGAACAATCTGCAACTGAGAAGAAAGAATTCTGGAAGTTAGAGTTACTACGGCAATGCTGACTTGGACAACCCACTGGGACAACAAAAATGTGTAAGTTCTCTATTCCTTTATAGTAGGATTTACAGGTTGTGAGAACACTAGCAGAATAAACACAGCCTATCTGATCAAGTATGCTTTGATATCATACACAAGTCTGTCAGGCCTAAGGTTTTGAGCATGTTTAGAAAGGCAGTGAGTAAGAAGTACACAGTTAAGTACATTACAAGTTCTGTGCATCACCCTCTCATGGAATATAAATCCAGCACAGCACATTTAATTACCATGCAATCTCTACACTGTTTTTGCTTGCAATTTTAAGAGATGCCATCACAATCAACTATAGAATTTACTCTGTTCTTTTAATCTCATTTAGTTCAGTCCTCAGGAGGATTTTTTCCTGGAAATCAGCACTGAGAAAGTATTTGAGAGGAGTTTACCTCTATGCAATTAGTTACTTCCTGTATCTGAGATGGTGCAGTGTAAACCAAAAATAAAAAACTCATTACCAGGTATTAAAAGACCTTGCACCATTGATTTATCTCCAGGAAGAAAAGTGTCTCCATAGTCCCAAAGTTCTCCTAGTGTTCCTAGAGAGAATTCAGTATGCATAGTATAAGACAGGCACAGAAATATTTATGAAGTGTGATGAAAAGGATCCAAAGGTCAAAAAAGTTTACAACTGTAATTCTGAGGCACACTATGTAAGTTTTGTCCTCTGTACATCTCAGCTTAAATCTTCCCTTAGACATTTCTGTATACATGTCATCAAAACAGCTCCATAATAACAAATTTTCTGTTCTTTCCCAAGGATCTCCCTTTTATGTGGGATCCTAGAGACTATTCAGTGTTGTATTCCAGGACACTCTAATTCTACACGAGTTTGGGAATACTTTGATCTTGAAATATATGAAGAAACATCACAGCCCTTATTAGAAGGTCTTGGTATCTTCACAGATGTGATACTAATTCACACAAGCTTTGTCCATTTTAACTGACACATGGTCAGTGACAACCCATTGTGATGTACATCCAAATCTTCATATTGTGACATCCCTTTTCCCAAGACAGCTTTGTTCTCAGACCCAATGCATCTGCACTTAAACAGTTCAAATAACAGGACCTTGTCTCCCAGTAGAATCTCAGCTGTGCAGTATTTTATCTTATTTCTTTAATAGGACAGGAATGAGGCACTGCTGGACTTGCTACTCAAAAAACAAGAAAACCTGCCTTGTAATATCTCATTTAGTGATAGCCTTGGCTGCAGTGATCACAATATTGTGTAGTTTTGGATCCTGCTGAGCATGCTGAAGGTTAGTACTAAGACAAAGGTTTCAGAGTTTAGAAGAGCAAACTTGAGCTCATTCAGAGCTCAGCTGGGAGGGAT